>CM028350.1:1026427-1623313 GCA_016618105.1 Dendrobium huoshanense
GTATTTATCAAAATAACCGATCGTCCTGTAGGATCAAAATTGTATAGCATAATTAGTTATGCTCAATTTTAATTTCATTAATTTTATCATATATTTGATTTAGTTTCTAGGATAATTGATCGATTGTGTAGTACTATTTAACAGAGAAATTATGTGTTTAAATTCTTATCTCCACTCATGAGTGTTTGATAAAATATTGAAGGAAAAAAAAAAAAAAAATTGAGATACATTATCTGACCGAGAAATTGATCGTGATGAGTTTAAAATTGAGATACGTTATCTGTCCTACACAAATAAATACAAATTTGAAAAACCTTTTTTCCTAACTAGAAGAAAATTCCTTGAAGAAAATTTTGAAAAACTTTTTTTAATAGACACAGGTAAAGTCATACTAGCTAGGAAGCTGCAACCCTACTGCAGCAATAGTAGCAGGAGTCACATTCTCTACATTCTCAATTTTCTTGTGCCATGCTTGACTTCAGCCTTTATCGTGATGATCATCTACCTGATTGTCCAGATAACAAATCTTTTTCGTTTTATATATCTTTCCTTTGTTTTTTCTTTCTCTGCCTCATAAAATCATTAGATATAATCAATCAACGTACTTATAACAGAACTAATCATTTTTAATCTCTTCTTGTCGGTCATTATCATTCTGAGCACTCCAGACTCTTGAACTTCCACATCTTTTTGGTTCTTTCTGTTAAAGGCATTAATTTCAGCTATGAACTACTAAAGAGAGCAGAAAGCCTTTGATGAAGTAGGAGAAATTGACAATGGAAACAGATTTTAGTTTCTGCATTCATTATCAATTGATTTTTTTACATGTTTTTTTGACTTCTTTCTCTTTAGATGTTGGCATTGAGCTATGAACTAATAAAGAGAGTTATATACATGCCTTTGGTGAAATAGGAGAAATTTACCATGGAAACAAGTTGTAGTTTCTTTGTTCAGTATAAAATGTTATTTTTTTTCCTTGTTAGACGTTGGCATTGCTCAATTACTTACTACTCCTAGGAAAATATTTCAAATTTGAAAATCAAACCTCTTCACCATGCAAAACTTCCTTTTTATAGATGACTATATAAAGGACACGTACTTTCACGTATATATATAATGATATCTAATATTTCTTATCAAATTTAAACTTAACAAAGATATGATCATGGCATTCTTCATATAGATCAACTTGCAACTATTTCTTCAGCGAGGTCCGGCGACTCCTCCCTTCTCTGGAGATGTCAAGCAGGTGAGTAATGCCTTCTGTCCAAATCTCATGCTCTCTCTCTGTCCTGCACTCAAACTCTATAATCCTACCTTCTGAGACCATCAAACCGAAGTACCGCCGTTGCTCGCCTCCTTCTAGTAAATTCCGGCCGGACCACTCCGGCACCTCCTTGCAAACCTCTATCACCACACCTGCACTCCAGTTGTAACAGAGCTGTACTCATTAGGGTGTTCATCGATATATCAACATTAGAGAATATCCAGTAATTAAGTTTGATTTCTTACTCTTTTTATTCTTTGTGATTGTTCCAACAATATGCTTGCTCTTCATTTTTAGTATCACCTGCTTGTATAATTCATCAACAAAAATATGCGCCAAAAACTTCTCCAAGAACACAGCAGTTTGAGCTTTATATTAAAAGAGAAAATTACCTGACCCCTCTTGCTGATGTAAACTGAGACAATCTTCCAGTGAAGATCACCTGAAAGAAATGCAGCCATAATGAGCTCATCTGAACCTTGGGAGCTAATCAGTATACCCCTTCTTCTCCTTCACTTTAATGCCATATTTTGAAAATATATGTCAAATAATTTATTATGATTTATCAAAATTTAACATTTATTATATCAAACAAGTTTTAAAATTTAATGCCCACAAAATTTACTAAGGCTTCATTTGGGACGGCTTTCTTACTACTTCTTAAGGCAGCTTTCTAGCACAAAAGATTTAATTTTTGTGCTAAAAAGCTGCTTCAGGAAGCAGTAAAAAAGTCATTCCAAATGAAGCCTAAATCCACACGTGCAAGATTTACTAAATCCTAATTGTAGCCAAACATACTTAATGAGTTTCTTAATGAATTCCAAAAATGATATTTTCTTTAAATTGTATATAAAAAATCACTAACTGAACTACCTTTCCTGGTTCTTTTGAGCAGCTCGGCACCTCGACCAAGAACCTCCTGGCTACAGATTCCTAGAAAGTTCTCTTCATAGTTCAATCCTGTATCAATACTGTCATTTCCGTCGGATGTCGCAGGGCTGTTAAGCTTGTTCTTGTGATCGAGATGATTTTCCGGCAGAGAACTCATTCCACTCTTCTCTACAGGAATCACTGCTGCACTGTTCCATACGTCTCTTAAAGTCCTGGCCTTCAGTGTTGCTGCTGCCCTCAAAGCTGATAAACAGTAAAGTAATTATAATCTGGACTGTTGCAAATTCAATTTAATAAGGTTTATCTTGCTATCATGAAGATTTTTTAGATGATCTATGTAAATATCAGTCATTAAGAAAAATAAGATTAAAAAAAGTAATAAATGTTTTATTCATCTACAAAGCTGTTATTTTTTTAATAGTACATACTTGGGCTTCATTTCCAACGGTTTTGCTACTGCTTCTTAAGTTATTTTAAATGGTTTAAAACTTTTTTTGACTAAAATTTAATCAGAATATACTCACTCACCTAATATTTTCCCTAATTTCTTGGGCGTGAGATGCATTTCTTGATAAAAAGTACAGCCCAATCTTTAATTATTAAACTTACCGGTGGCTGCGGCCGCTGTCAAAGTGGCAATGTCGTCGCAGTTGCGGACACTAACAGCGGATCCAACGGCGGCGACGAGTTGTTCATGGTCGGCGCCCATGTCCTTCGCCGCCTCCACGCACTGCGCCGCTACCATCATAGCTGCCGACGCCACGGCCATATCAGTTTGTGCCGACCGCTCCTTCCGGCCAATCTCTCTCGCCGTCGCAACCGCCACAGCGGCCACCGCAGAGGAAACCCCGGCCAATGAGATTGCCGCGTGTAATTGTGCGTTATGTGTTCGTGCTTCTTCTTTCTTCTTTTCCCGTCGGTCTTTTAGCCATTTCCCCACCGTTTTCCCGCCGCCTGACGGCCGCTGCTGTCCTGATACTGCTTGGATGTACTGAAAAATTAAAGAAAAGACAAAATTTTAAGGAGGAAGACCCTGATGTAGGGTATGTTTGGTGCTAATGCAATTATTCATCATTCATATTCCAATCATTTTTATTATAAGTTGCTCCTTGTCACAAAAAATAATAATAATAATTAGAATTATTTCAAAAGTGCAGTGTGAAAATACTATCACAAGTGAAATTATTTTGTGCGTATACGGACGTTATCCAAGGGGTGAGTCAGAATGCACCACATAACTCTATAATCCTATGTACTACGATTATGTATCAGGTGACATGACACATTCTGATTTGCCTCCGGACGGTCCGGGTGTCTGCACAGAATAATTTATACACAAATAGGTGAAAATTATTTGTGTGGATACGGACGCCATCTGGTGGCAAAACAGAACGAGCCACATCACTTTTTTATTGTGTACCGCGACTGTTTAGTGTTATGTACCAGGTGATGTGACGCATTCTAATTCACCTCTAGACAGTATGGTGTCTGCACAAAATAGATACTAAGGCATCCCTTAACCTCTTCAACTCAGATCTCTCTCCTATTTTGTAGGGATGTGGGGGAAGAAGATTGAAGAAGCCATTGTTATGTCTTCTACGCTTGCTTTCAAATAAATATATAAAAGTATTACTTTCAGGTTTATCTAAAGAAGGCCTCGTCTTCATTTGTGATGTCATTCTTACAGTTTTTTAAGGCAACTTTTTAATAAAAATTTTTATTTTGTTTACTATAAAGCTGCTTTAAGATCATTTAATTTTGAAAACTAGCCTTTACTCTTATAAGATATCTTCAATTATCTAAGCTGACACAACAATAGTATATTCTGAGATGAGATAGACAACATCTAAATTAACATATATTAATTTATTAAAGATAAGATCACATTTATAAATTCAATGTACAGAGATGAATTTTGATTGTTAAATCCATCAACCCACAACCATCCAAAGATTTAAATTATATTGATTTGATCTTTGGGACTATAAAAAAAGCTAAAATTAATTTTTTTATACAGAGAAGATTGATATTACAAATTAACTTAATAAATATTTGGTGCATTCACAATTTATGACAGAAAATTAGAATATAAATTACATATAATAAATTTAAAAAAAAATTATTGAATTTATTTTGTAATTAATACAATACAATTTCTTATATATAATATTAATTTTAAAATAAATTCGATAACTTTTAAATTAATCCTAACATAATTTGTATCTCATTAATAGGCAATTAATATAAGACCTTCTGATTGTTGAGATCGGAAGGGGAGACTTGGGGGCTGTTGATACGATAGCTGCAGTTGAGAGGCCCGCTGCTGTGGGAGAGACGACCAGAGCTCCGAGGAGACATCTCTTGCTACAGAACAGAACGAAATAAACAGATTAAAACCGTCAAATTAGAAGATCAATAATATTCCGTTATGAAATTTAAACAAATATGAAGGAAAAAAAAAACTTCTTTTTAACTAAGAGAAATAAATCATTGATTGAAAAATTATGCACTGTCAGGTTTTAATATGAAAAGAACAGAGAACACATCAAATTCAATGTAAAATTATTTTTCTTCGGCAAAGTTTTTATTTGAATCAATGGAAAACAGAGCTCTGAAAGGGGAAAAATAAAAATAAAAAGATGCGACTTTTCAGGAGAATTTATGTTCTTTTTTTGTTTTTTTGCTAAAAAAATATCAACTTACAGACATCAGTCGATCAAGAACGAGTTGGGAAGTAGAAGAAGATGCAAAGGAGAACGGGTTGCCGGAGACAGTTGTCAGACATGGCGACGCCGCCGACTCATAGTCACCGGCGAAGCCATGATCTGCTAGAGTTTCGTCATAGAGATGGAGAGTTGAGGAGCTCCATAAGCGAGAAAGAAATTCCATTGGGTCGAGGGGTGCCTCCAGCGGACGGAGATCGGAGTGATCGCAAGCGGCGTTCATTTTGTGGGAGGAAAAGGACGATTTTTTGTATGTTTAGAAGAAATGCTGAGCGCTTCGGACGGAGTACTCTATTTTACAAGTGTTGGGGTTGTCGCTTCTGTTTGACCTTTCTCTATCTAAAACTTGGGGCATTGAGAACCATTCACCGGTGATTTAATTACAGTTTAGCCTCATTCGGATTTCTGGCCATTTTATGAGAGAAAATTAATTGTCTCATGATGGTCAAAATGTTCTCATTATCTAGAGAGATCTAGGATTTTAAACGACTCATAATTTCATGGCATATAGATATTAGAATGCTTTGAAAAATTTATATAATTATCGAATTCATTCTTTCGAACCAATCCATTTAACAGATCAATCTCAAATTGTGATAATTCAAAATATCAAAATATATTTTAAAATAAAATTATGAATTTATATTTGAATTAGAGTGATTCGGCGCTATGCTTGTTAGAAATCACCACTGCGGCTTGATGCCTTTATTCTTTAGTAATTTTAGATTCAACATGCAACGTTAGGTACTGAATCGGAGCAATACGACATATTAGGCTTCTAATATTATTTTTATATGTTCTACTCAAATCCTAAGCACCAACATAGCCACCTATCCGCCATTTTTGGCTGGCTTGCCTTGGTAAGAAGAAAGGCTGAGAGAGAGTGTGTGTGTGTTTTGGTCGTGCAGCTCTTCTGTTATAAAAAATTCTTTTAATCATTGTTTGCAATTCGAATCTTACTTTAATTTTTAATGATTTTGAGTTTAACGAAATTAATTTCTCATAAATCGATAAAAATATTTTTTTTTCTCGATTTACCATACTTTTATTGTGTAACTTTTCGTATACGATAGATATAAATTTTATAGATATTTTGACTGTAATATTATTGAATGTCGCCGATTAAAAAAAATGTTATGATTATTTGATGCTATCGTATTATATATATTTTTTTAAATTTATAAATTTTAGCATTTCATACTGCATTTCATGTATGAAAGAGAGATTAATACAACCGATATGAAATAAACTAATATATGCATTGAATCAAGGAAGGCTAACTTTTAATACTATAATTAATTCGAGTTTATTGTTAAAACATAATATGTTATACATGAGAGTAGGGGTTGACCCCTACACATAAAACCATTCGAAAAAAAGAAAAAATGATGATTTAGGCAATGCGTGCATTGACGAAACACAACACTTAAGGGGTCAAATGACCTCCGAATGTCAAACAGATGGTATCATTGCGATCAAGACACTAAATTCTACTGGGTCAAGGCCCCTCGCAATTGAATCGGACTAGATCAGTCAAAAGGGACGACCGACACCCGAAATTAAAGCTCGATGCTCATCAAACGATGATGTCGGATCGACAAACAGACTTCACCATTGCGTCAGGAATATTGCCAACCTTTGAAAACTACATTTTGTTTATTCAATTTGAAGCATCCATATTGGTGGCACGGATATCGAGGCAATACCACAAAATTTGAGGAAAATTGCCCTCGGCACTGACCAAATGATGTCCGCTCGTGAAATGGATTCCTCCATTGCGATTGGAATAATGCAAATAGTTAAGAAGTACATTTTCTATGTTCGATTTGGATCATCCGAGGTGGTGGCATGAATCTCGAGGCAAAACACGCATATCGGGTAAAGATGTCTCGAGGTTGCCCAAACAAATTCCGATCGTGATACGGACTACGTCGTTGTGACCGGGACATCTGCAATACCCTAAATGCACTATTGATTTATCTAATTTATATATTCGACAAAGGCGACACACAAAACAGAGCAGTTTGCATGCAAATCAAGGGATTGTTAGAGAGAAATTATATGGAAGAGTGGAAGAGGATAAAAACAAGAGGAACTTCTATTATAGAATTTTCTCTCTTACATCCATATGACAAGACTCAATGCCTATTTATACTAGTGCAAAGACATTTCTAGAAACACATTCTAGATATTTCTATAATAAATACTCAACATCCAACCACCAAAAGTTATTACATTTTCTAGATTTTTCTTCCATACAATTTCCTAGATACACAAAAAACTTAAACATTAATTTTGTTTTATATTTTCAATAACTTGGTCATTAATTTTGGTTTATATTTCCAACACTCCCCCTTAAACCAAAATTTTTATCAACCACTCCAAGAAGTATCTTTAATTTTATGAACTGTTATGCAGCTAATGGCTTTCTAAAAATATCTGCAATTTGATTTTCATATTTCACATACTCCACTTGAACTTCTTTATCTTTGATCTGATCTCTTATATAATGAAAACGAACATCAATATGTTTGCTTCTCTTGTGATAAACTGGATTTTTTGATAATGCAATTGCTGACTCATTATCAACATAAATTTTTGTAGCTTCGACTTGAGAGTATCCAATCTCTTTCAGCAGCTTCCTTAGCCATATTGCATGACATACACATGATGATGCAGCAACATAGTCAGCTTCACAAGTAGAGAGAGCAACAAATGGTTGTTTTTGTGAGCTCCATGAGAAAGCAGTGTCGCCCATATAAAATAAAATTTCGCTTGTACTTTTTCTATCATCTTGATCTCCAGCCCAATCACTATCTGAATATCCTGAAAGTTGAAATTCATTAGAAAAAGAATATAGAAGTTCATGATTTTGTGTACCTTTAATATATCGAAGAATTCTCTTGGCTGCCTTCAAGTGTGTCTCAGTAGGATTTTCCATGAAGCGGCTAACAATTCCGACTGCATATAGAATTTATGGTCTTGTACTTGTTAGATATCTCAGGCTTCCGATCAAACTTTTAAACATTGTTGGATCGATTGTCTTCCCTTCTTTTTGTTTTGATAGTTTGCTTCCACATTCCATTGGAGTGCTTACTGGATTACAATTCTCCATGTTGAATTTCTTTAGAACTTCCTTTGCATATGTTTCTTGTGTGATAAAAATTCCTTCTTTGTTTTGTTTTACTTCAATGCCAAGGAAAAATGACATGAGTCCAAAATCTGTCATCTCAAATTCTTTTACCATCGTTTGCTTAAACTCCTTGAATAAAAGTGGATTATTGCCAGTAAAGATAAGATCATCCACATATAAGCAAACAAGTAATATATCTCCATTATTATATTTCTTCAAATAGAGAGCATTCTCATAAGGGCATTGAATATAATCATTTTGTTTAAAGTATGAATCAATTCTTGCATTCCATGCTCTTGGAGCTTGCTTTAACCCATATAAAGCCTTTTTTAATTTATAAACTTTTGATTCATGCCCTTCTTTAATATATCCAGTGGTTGTTCGACATAAACTTCTTCTTCAATGACTCCATTTAAAAATATAGATTTAACATCCATTTGATAAATAGACCAATTATTTTGTGAAGCAAGAGAAATAATCAAGCGAATAGTTTCCATACGAATAACTGGAGCAAATACCTCATTATAGTCGATGCCTTCTTTCTGCTTGTATCCTTTTGCTACTAGCCATGCCTTGTACTTTTCTACTTCACCTTTTGCATTTTTCTTCACTTTGTATATCCATTTTACACCAACAGCTTCATGTCCTTTTGGTAATGTTGTGAGCTCCCATGTTGCATTCTTTACTAGAGATTTGATCTCTTTATCCATAACACTTCTCCATCTTTCGTCTTTTATAGCTTCTTCGAATTGTAATGGTTCATTATTTGCAAGCAAGCAAATAAAATGAAGCTCGTCAGTTACCTCATAAAGCTCTCTTAAATTTCTTGTCTTCCTTTGCCTTTGATTATCTTCTGAAGTACTTGGAGAATCTTGCAAATTTGTAGATAATTGCTCTTCATTTTGTAGCTCCATCGGTACTTGCTCTTCCTTTTGAGTGTCTTTATTTTGCCAATCCCATGCTCCTTCTTCATCAAACTCAACATCCCTGCTAAAAATAATTTTTGAAGTTTTGGGATCAAATAATTTATAAGATTTAGATTGATACCCGATGAAGATGAATTTGGAGCTTCTGTCATCCAGCTTAGTCCTTCTTTGTTCAGGGACATGTGCATATGCAATGCTCCCAAAAACCTTCAAATGAGATATATTTGGCTTTCTTCCTGTCCATGCTTCTTGTGGTGTCATATCTTGTAAGCTTGAAGTTGAGCACCGATTGAGTGTATAGATAGCACATGTCACCGCCTCGGCCCACAATTCTTTAGGCATACTCTTGCTTTTGATCATGCTTCGTACCATATTAAGAATAGTACGATTTTTCCTCTCCGCTACTCCATTTTGTTGGGGTGAAAATGGTGTTGTTAATTGATGTCGAATCCTATGCTCTTCACAATATTCTTTGAATACTTTGGACGTAAATTCACCTCCTTGATCAGATCTGATGGATTTTATTAAAAATCCACTTTCTTTTTCTATACTTGCTTTGAACTTCTTAAACATAGTGAAAGCTTCTGATTTCTCTTTCAAAAAATAAACCCATGTTTTTCTTGAATAATCATCAATAAAAGTTAAGAAATATTGATGCTTACCAAAAGATGCTGGAGCAATGGGTCCACATACATCCGTGTGGATTAATTGAAGAGGCTTCTTTGCTCTAAAGCTTGTTTCATTTGGAAAACTCTTTCTTGGTTGTTTTCCAAATACACAACCTTCACAAATTTGATTTGGATGATTGATATATGGCAAGCCATGCACCATTCCTTTTCTTGACATATTATTTAGATCTCCAAAATTTAAATGCCCAAGCCTCATGTGCCAAAGCCATGATGGATCTTTCACACATGTCTTTAAACATTTAATCACTCCATTTTTTATATTAAGAATAAACATTCTATTTCTTGTCATCTCCACTTGGACAATTAATTCATTTGAATTATTTTTAATTGTAAGATTTTTATCCTTCATATGAATGTCAAATCCTTTCTCAAGTAATTGCCCCAAGCTTAAAATATTGCTTTTCATATCCGAAACATAATAAACTTCAGAAATAAATTGATGGGTTCCATCTTTAAGAAGAATAAGGTACCTTTTCCTTTGACCGGAATATTTGAAGAGTCGCCAAAATAAATTTGACTCTCCATCGCCTCCATTTCTACGAACATGTTTTTGTCCCGGCACATATGGTTACTTGCTCCAGTATCTAAATACTAATTATTTTCTTTTTCATCTTCTTCTCCTTTCAATGCTAATAATAAGACTGGATCATCTTCCTTCTCTTTAGCAAGATTGACTTTCTCTTGATTATGATAACATTCAGAAGCATAATGATCAAATTTCTTGCAAATATAACAACGAACATGAGATTTTTTGTACCTTTGATATTTTGGCTCTTTCTTCCACTCTTCATTTCTTGAGTTTTTATTTTCTTCATTATTTCTTTGATATCCACCACGTCCTCGGCCTCTTCCAAAGCCACAACCACGACCGCGACCGCGACCTCGACCACGGCCTTGTCCATAAATGTCTCGATCATTTGAATTATATTCATTTTTTGTGTCGTCTTTGTCACCTTTCAATGAGAGCTTTGATTGGAGAACTTGTTCAATAGTATACTGCTTTTTCTTATTTTTTCTTTGCTCATAAGCCATTAAAGAGCCCATTAGTTCATCAACAGTCATTGTCTCTAACTCTTTAGCTTCCTCGATAGCTACGACAATATGCTCAAATTTATCATTTACTGAGCGTAGAATTTTTTCTATCACTCGAATATCTTCTAATGCTTCTCCATACCTTCGTAGTTGATTGACGATAGTCAAAACACTTGTGAAATAGTCCTCCACATTTTCTGCTTCCTTCATTTGAAGTGCCTCAAATTCGGCTCGAAGAGTTTGAAGTCGAATCTTCTTTATCTTGTCTATGCCTTTGTATGCAACTTGAAGTATCTCCCATGCTTGCTTAGAGGTAAAAGCACAGGCCACTTTCTCGAAGTTTGCCTCATCAAGTGCTTGATAAATGAAGAAGAGCGCCTTCTTATCATTCTTTCTACTTTCTTTCAACAGTTCCCTTTGGGCTGTTGATAATACTGCTTCTTCTTGATGCTCGACATAACCTTTCTCAATTATCTCCCAAATATCTTGAGAGCCAAATAGTGCCTTCATTTGAAGACTCCAATTCTCATAGTTCTCCTTTGTGAGACAAGGCACTTGTAGATTCATACTACTTTCCATCGAACTTAGCTCTGATACCACTTTGTTAGAGAGAAATTATATGGAAGAGTGAAAGAGGATAAAAACAAGAGGAACTTCTATTATAAAATTTTCTCTCTTACATCCATATGACAAGACTCAATGCCTATTTATACTAGTACAAAGACATTTCTAGAAACACATTCTAGATATTTCTATAATAAAGACTCAACAACCAACCACCAAAAGTTATTACATTTTCTAGATTTTTCTTCCATACAATTTCCTAGATACACAAAAAATTTAAACATTAATTTTGGTTTATATTTTCAATAACTTGGTCATTAATTTTGGTTTATATTTCCAACAGGGATTTCATTTTGAATTCAACACACTATTGCAATCCAAAACTAACATTAATATTAATAATATATTATTAATGTTAATATTAATTTAAAAGAAATAAAAGCAGAATAAAAGTAAAATGAAATGTCAAAATGAATACGAACGAGCTATTGACATGAAAATTGTTCTTCGTGAGAGCAATCTGAACCCAGAAAGAATTTATTCAGTTTTTCCTTGGACACTGAACTCCAGTATCAGGCGCAACACAGCAATAATCAAGAGGCTTAAGCAGATACATGACGACCAGTGGGAAGGGCTAAAAGAAGAGCTTAGAGCAATTGAAAGAGCGTGATGCTTTGTCAGAGAGCAAACGAAAATATTCACATGGAGAATGTAGAGCAAAAGGGAAAGTACATGTGAGCGGTTCAACAGGTATTGGAGCTGGACGGAGGAGAGTCGCTGGATGTAGATGCACAGGATGTGTTTGATTATGAGCATGATCTAGCTGTAAGGAAAGATGATGAGGTATTCGATCGCTTGAGGTTCAGGAAATCTTTGACATCGTGCTTATGGATTTGGTGGCGAGAATTGACCCTTTGTTTGAGAAGCATATTCAAACCAGGACTTGTAACCGATTTCGCTTGTCCAGAAGATTTCCTTCCTTGCGCCCTTCCATTGTTGCAAGGTATCGAAGTGTATGTGCCAGGCTCATGATTATCACAAATTCTATTTCCAATGACAGTGAGGATAAGACATAAGAATCTCGTGGGTCTTCTGGGCTATTATGCTGAGGGCCCTAAAAGGAGGCTAGTATACGAGTATATGGATAATGGGAATCTGGAGCAGTGGTTGCAGGGAGAAGTTAGCCTTGTTAGTACATTGACATAGGAAGTCAGAATGAAGATTTCCATTGGCACAATAAAAGGATTAATGCATTTACATGAAGGGTTGGAGCCCAAAGTTGTACACAGAGATATCAAGCCCAGTAATATTCTTCTAGACAAGCAATGAAACCCCATAGTATCAGACTTTGGATTTGTCAAGCTTCTCAGTCCTAGTTCAAGCTTCGTGACCACTTGTGTAATGGGAACTTGTGGGTATGTAGCTCCTGAGTATGCATCAAAGTGGACTGCTTAATGAGAGCAGCAATGTTTATAGAGAGCAGCGATGTTTATAGTTTTGGAGTTCTACTTCTGGAAATAATCTTCAGAAGAAACCTTGTTGACTATAGAAGGCCACCTGAGAGGTGAATTTAGTAGAATGGTTGGAACTAAAAACGTTGAAAGATGTTGTAGATCCATCAATTGAAATTCAGCCATCTCCGAGAAGTTTGAAAAGAACTTTACTTGTCTGCATTCATTGTGTTGGTTTGGATACACAAAAATGATCAAATATATATAGGACAAGTATCACACATGCTTAAAGAAGAAGAAAGTAAAAAAAAAAAAAAAAAATGATTTTGTGCATTACACTCGCCATCGTCGACCTCGCCACGGAAGGTATAATCTCCCCAAACTTGAGAAAACCAGTTTTGGCACTTGTAGCGCAGCGAACAACCGTCCATGCGCGCTTCTCTTAGCACGGTGGGAGGAAATTCATTGCGGTACTTGTGGCGAGGCGAGTAATTCCCCCCCCCCCCCCCCCAAAAGTCTTATTTTTGGCGTTTGCGGCGCGCTAAGGGACCTCTTATGCACGCTTTTCTTAGTGTGGTGGGAGGGAACTCGGTGTGAAGCTTACGGCGAGGAGGGTGAGCCTTGTGTGCACTTTTTTTTGCACGGCGGGGCAAAAATATAAGTTCCCGTACACGGGGAAAATTTGATTTTTTTAAACAGGTGCTTTCGGAAGACCCATGCACGGCTTTCTTGGCGTGGTGGATGATGAAATCTACGGCCGTGGTGTCCCACAAACACTGATCGTGCACGTCTTTCTTGACGTGGCGGGCATGCTGCCTCTTAGTTTTTTCCCTAAACAAGGGAGACGTCGGGAAGCTGCAGAAATTTTGTCTAAAAAAAAGACAACGACCTAGAGTAAATAGAGGATTTTATTTATATATCAAATGAACATAACTTGAACATATATAATTTGAGACAAAATCAAACTTAAATTAAAAGTTAATCAAATGATGTTGAAAGGAATGGAGACTTGGACTCAAACTTGATTTGAGCATTAAATAAACTTGAACCTCACTTAACTTAAATGAACCATGACATGAATGATTTGAACACAAGTAAACATTTTCAAGTTAACTATAGGGGACTCGAATGAATGGAAGACGCTCATATTAAGCTTGAACTATACTTGAGCTCAAACTCAAACTAAACTCGGACTCAAATGTGCATTGAATAAATGACTTAAGTCATAATTTGAATCAAGAGCCTGACATTTAAAATGAGATTCATGAATTATAAAACTGACGACGTCAAAGACAAATAAATAAATGATGGTTTATACATAAAGTTGGCTACAAGCTTTGATATGGAATTTGTGAGCAACAACAATCAGTTTGTGACGATCATCTCAATTGGATTAAAGCATTGATGTTATGGTGTCAAGCTCATCATACATATTGAGAATCTTTCAAGAGAAGCAACAAAGAATAGTCTTAATCCAAACTGTTAAAAGATATCTCTATCAGATGACTTGAATAGCTAGTTTTCTAAGGTTGCCCCTGATAATGCATTACCTCTTTTAGCTCCTATGACCTGACTTAGGAAGTGCTCAGAAGGTATGTTCAAGCTCTCCCTGAAAGAGTTACTGATGTTACATTCCAAGGAGGTGTTGGAAGTGTGCTATCAATCAGCTTGCATCATTATCATGAAAATATTGAAGATGCACAAAACTTGGAATTTAAAAGAATTAAAGAGGAAATTAACCATCAAATTATGGATGACTTAATTACTATAAGTGAAGAGAAACATAAATCAAATATAAGTAAACATATGTTTCCACCGGCAAGAAAAAGGCGTGGTCATGCTGCATCTAATAATCATAACAGTTCTAAGTCTGATTATAGTAGAAAATATTTGAAGAAATTGAGGCAGAATAGTGCAGCTAAGATGGAAGCAGTCTTAGGCTTCCCATATGTTAATAAAGAATGCTGGAGGATCAAATAACAAAAGAGGTTCTTTTAGAAACTATTGTGTCATATAAGGTGATTCATACTGGCCAATACAAATGGACATAAGATGAAAGATGTTGGATGTGGTCAACGAAGTAGTGAGGATATTGTTAAAGAAGAAGATGAGCAAAGATAAAGAAGCAACTGCAAATATATTTCAAAGATGAGAGGTCCATTGACTACAAGCGATAGAAGACATGTAGAAAACCCTCTACATGATCAAGATGTCATCTAAAAACAAAATACCAAATGACTACAACAAATGCACATATCGACAGGCCACTGTAAAAGACTCGTAGTGCACCCAGTCTATTATCCACAAACAAGATAAAAAGTTACTATATCAAGTGCAAGTGCTTATGAGTTATAGTGGGAAACTCATCGTACATACAACAAGCTATCTACAAGCATCTACAAATGCAAAGTAGAAGATTCATTAGTGCACTACAATCCACCTGTAGAAAATAACAACTAGTACAAGACAATCTACATATACAAAGAAGCAAATAACTCAATCCACAAGCTGCATTAACACGTCACCAGATTCACAACATTCATACTAGCGGACATATGTCATTTCATAAATATTTCAAGAATGTCTCCGCACTTACACCGTAGTTATTATACACATAGGTACATAAGGGGTAAGTACAATTATAAACACCCTTATGGGCCCCGAAGCATGTTAAGAATATACATGTGATGTCCAGGGATGTTGCGCGGGTGACTAAATTTGAACACGATCCTCCTAAGCAGGTAAATAAGAGTCGATAAGGTTCAACAAATAATTATAAAATGCCCCCAAATACTCGCAAGGGCCCCAATTAGCATGTTATTAGTACACACATGATATCTAGTGATGTTACATGGGTCAATAAGTGAATTCAAGTTCGAACCCGATCCTTTAACGCAAATCAATAGGAGTCGACAGGGTTCGAACCATCAAACAAATATACGATTGTGGTGGCCGATATATTTATCTTAATACAATCATATTAGGCCTTCAAGGCCTCTAACAATGAGAATTCACTAACAAAGATATAAAACCTATGAAACCCGATCCTCTGTCGATAGCTCGGTAGATTCAACAAGGTTCATCCAGAAAATGCAAATATTTTTAAATGAAAATGACCCCAAACACCCCAATGATGATCATGTTGAATGAAGATCTAAACCGGAGGGGTTAAATCCAAAATTTTAAATGCCCCAAACACCCACATGGTCCCCGACGAGCGTATTGTAGAAATACACCTGACATCTATGGATGCTACGCGGATTAATAAGTGAATTCAAGTTTGAACCTGAATCTTCTATGCATGTTAATAGGAGTCAACAAAGTTCAAACCATTAAACAAATATATGATTATAATGACCAATATATTTATCTTAATACATTCACATTAGGTTTTCAATGCCTATAATAATGAGAATTCACTAATAAAGGCACAAAGCCTATAACAAACCAAATCTTTTATCAACAACTTAATAGAGTTGATAAGGTTCTGTCTATAAATAAAAATGCTCCCAAACATCTCGATGATGACCGTGTTGAAATGCCTTCCAAACTGTGTATTTCAAATGCCTTACAAACTCCATTCCAATTGCCCACAAAAATCTGAAAATCTAAAAATCTAAAAATATTTAAAACTGAAATTAACCCATCAAACACTTAAAGTAAAATCCATCCACCCTTCGCAATAATTTATCGAGGTGGACAGATTTGAATATAACTTCAGCTTGCATAGAGTCAAATGCCTAGTCAAAAATATCACTAGGATCCATTCTCAAATAGTCTTATGCTAGTAAGAACGTGGAAGTGTCTTCTGACTAGTGATTTTGCCACCAAATAACACCGCAGGATAAATGGTTATCACCCGGGGCTCTCTAAACTGAGTGATTTTGCCTCCAAAGGGCACCACAAAATACTGGTTATGGCTAGAGCCAATACTTTTCATAGTCACATCAAATCCTTGAGATATAAATTAATAAGATATGATCGATAGGGAACAAAGCCCTATGTTAGCTAAGGTGGATTTAAATTTATCCCCTTAGATAAACATCCAACCTAGGTCTACAAGGTACCCTTGGATGAAGAAACCCATGATTGCCGACAAGGATCCTTCTGTCAGGTTGGGTCAACTACCTCCTCTGACTAAGTAGACTAGGGACCATGATAGCTCGGGACGACGGAACCATGGGATCTTGATCGGGTCTATCATCTATTCCCCTACCATATACTTTAAGTGCTAGATGGTGAAATTTATATTTTAAATTTCAGATCTTTCAACCCTTCAAACTTTCAATCCCTAAGCCCATGCTGTTACTATATGCTAGATACTGTGTATTTTTTACGTATTTGATCGACGACTTGCCTTAATCAAAAGTTCTCTATCATTACTGGGAGGACAAATTACCTATAGGGGCTTGCATCTATAGGAAACTAGAACTCAGATTATAAAGTCCTCACAAAATAAAGGAGAAATCTCTGATTAGTGTCTTATCTGCAAACTCATATTCCTTCCCAAAATTTACCTAAAAACTTAATTATGTTAAAACCCCTCGCTGAAGAAAAGCAACAGTGTGTAAAGGCTAGGGCTGAATTTTGGGAGCCCATAATAGACCAATGACCTTTCCTTTAAAGAAGATTTATGGTGTTATTCTGATTATATTTTGTAATTAATGATTGATTATGCAAACATGCAGAGGGTGATGACTCTTAATAATTTAGAGAAAGTCACATGTAATGATAAAGATGTTATACTGATAATAATAATAATAATGAATATAGCTAAAGGGATGAAAGCACCATATTAAAGTTAGATTTTTTTTCCTTGCTGAATCATATACTATTACAATTCGTATATTGATATATAAAATTAATAGAATTGATAACATTGATATCATTTATAGCATTGATAGATATATAGAAAAGTGAGCATTTTCTATTGAGAGAAATTCGAAGTGTTTTCTAGTGAGAGAAAGGAATTTCAAATTTCCTTCTTCTTCTTGTTTTTTTTTTTGCGAGAAGTCATGGATGGCAGAGGAGGATCGCCTTCAACCGCTGACTGCTAATCCTCCTTCTCTTCATTAATTATTAGACTATGCACAAGGGTTCATCGAAAGATTTGACAGCTATAAAGATCGGGCAACACTACCTGAACGAAGATCACATATGGTACCTCTAAGGAGTTCGGCTTTACGGATTCGAGAGTTCATCCTCCAGTTCAACGATCTTTGATGGTTGAAGGTAAAGGAAAGATGATCATAGCTAATCAGTTAACTCCTAAAGCTACGCAGCCTAGATTAAAAAGTCCAAATTATGGAAAGAATGATTTTGAAGCTTCTTACTTTGGTTTGAACCTAAAAATTAATAGATTTATAACTCATAATACTTCTGATTCTTCTGTGCCTGTAATCAGAAATGATTTGAAGCAATCAACTGATCCATCTAAACCTGTTATGAATTATAGTGATCCTAATAATCTATCAATAAAGGAAAATTTGGTTGAGAATTATATGAATTTTAAGAATTTGCCAAATTCATGGAATATTAATCCACATCTAAAAGTTAATCTGAACTTTGTTTCTACTAAAATGTTGAAATATGGAGTTGTTGTCAAGCTCAATGCATATCAGGAGAATGCTAATGCTCTTGTGTTGAAGAATTCTTTGGTAGTAAAAGTTTTAGGAGAAAATATTCCTTTTCCTTTATGTATTATGAAGTTGAGAAAGCAATGGATAAAATTTGGAGAATTCCCTTTAACTTCATTGGGGTTATATTAGATTTTATGTTCTTTTCATTCATCTGAAACTTTGGAGGGTGTTCTGACTAGAGGCCCATGGTTTGTGGGAGGATACAATATTGGAATTGATAGATGGACACCTAATTTCTCTACTTTTTCATTAAAGGGATTATCTTCTCTAGTTTAAATTAGAATGCCTCATCTCCCATTGTATTGTTGGGATGAGATGAACATAACCAAGATTGCTTGTAAGGTTGGTGTCCCGTTGCTCCTTGATTGTAATATGTTCATGTGGGGAAGAAAGAAATTTGCAAAAGTTTGTGCGTGAATTAATCTAGATGTTAAACTGCCAAGAGGTATTGGGTGGATGGCTTGTAAGGGAGATTTTTTCAGAAAATCTAGTATGAGAAAATCTCTTCTTATTGTTTTAAATGTGGAAAGATTGGACATAAGGTTAACTTGTGTCTTGATAGAGATGTTGAAGTTGACAAGAATAAAATTCATAATAAAGATGCCCCAATTACTTCTTCAAATGAAGTTAATAAGGGTAGTTTGGATAGAATGCAGTATGATGAACATAAATATGGATCATGGATACATGTTAAATTTCATAATAGAAGAGGAGATTTGCTAGAAGCAAATAGCTAAACATAAAGATAAGCATGATATTCCTTCTCGGGCTGATGTTGAAGGTAATGATATCACTAATGCCATTAGAATTGGGGAAAATTTGAGCTGAATGATATGTTGGATAATTGCATGGGAAATACAAATAAATTCAGTGTGCTTATGGAGCATATTAAGGATATATAAGAAGACAACCAGCAAATGAAGCAAGATGGTCCAGTTACTAGTTTACTAGGTGATCAGACCATGGAGATTAATATAATTGAAGGCGTGGAATGTAAAGCTAGTGAATCATGTAAGAGTTCAAATAAAAAATCTTAGTTGGTGATGGAAAAGAAGACTGGCGATGGAATATCTACTACTCTTGAAGGAAAGGTTGATCGACATTCAACAAGTTGTGATGCTAAAGGGAAGTTTTCTATGCAAACATATAAAAATGTATCTCTTTCAAGTGGTGTTATGGATGCAAGTTTAGTTATAAATAAACATAAGCTTGCAAAAGAAGTAAAATCTTTAGGGGCCATTGATGATATTCCAAGGAGAAGAAGAGGTGATGGAGGTGGTTCAAATGGTGCTGGGGACCTTACCCCATTGCTCTTGTAATGTCTTCTTTCTTGTTTTGGAATTGTAGAGGAGACAAAAAGAAATAGGCTTCTCTGTATCTTAGGGAGTTGGTAAGAAATAATGAGGTGTTTTTCATTGGGTTAGTAGAAATGAAGTTGTCTTGTTTGGATAGAAATGAAGTTGATAGGATTATTGGGGAGGATTAGGATTTCTTTCATCATCCTGTTAATGGTACTTCTAGGGGTGTTCTTGTTCTATGGAAGAGGTTGGCGGGTAGTTTTGATGTTGTTTTTTATTCTTCTCAGGTTGTGTTTGGGTGTCTCCAAAGTCCTTATATGGGGAGTTGGAATGTGGCTATAGTATATGGGAGTAAGGATGTGTGGATTAGAAGATGTTTACTGGAAAGTCTTGATAAGGTGTTGGTGGGTGATGTTCCTTCTATAGTGGGAGGTGACTTTAATTATATTTTTTCCAAGGAGAATAAAAGAGGGGGGGGGGGGGGGGGGGGGGGGGGGGGGAAGATTTATCTTCTCCCAAGGTCCTCAAGAAATGAAGTCTTTTTTAGCTAATAATGATTTGCATGACGCGGGTATTATTTGACCAAGGTATACTTGGTGTAGTAATAAGGATCAAAATTCAAGGATTTGGGAAAGGTTGGATATATGCTTGTTGAATTCTGTAGCCCTTCGGTAAGTTCCTTATGCTGTGGTAAGCGATCTACCAAGAGTGGCTTCTGATCACTCTCCTATTATTTTTAAACTAAATGATACTTTGAGGCTGATGTTGCAAATCTATTTTCATGACTTATGTTTTGATGATTGACAAACACTATTGATTCTCTTGGACTTTCTGTTGCTTCTAACTTTTTAGGAATCGAAGATCGGACGAACAAACGAAGCCAGTTCAAGATTGCGTAGGTTTAGGGTTGAGTCAGTCTGTACTTTGTTTTTCTCTTCTTGAGTCTATTTGTAATGGTCAAAGAGACTGATGCTAAGTAACCTTACACACACACACTTAAGAGAATTAGAATTTTTATTTTTACTCATATCGGCCAGGACGATATTTACATCGTCCTAGATGATCATGCTTAAAACAGAAAGTCTAAATATGGATTCTTAATTAAGGCAGCCGACATTAACATATCAGCCTGGACGATACGTGTACCAGCCAGGATGATTAGCTCAAAATAGAAAGAAGTTACCGCCATAGACAATTAAGGTATACTGTATTTTTAAATAATCGGCCAGGACGATCATTGATCAGCCTGGACAATATTCACAAATTATGCCTTAATTGATCAGGAAATCAAGGGAGTAATTAAGGATGATTGATACGATCACATCATCCTGAACGATCGTGAGATCGGCCAGGATGATATATTCAAAATCCTTAGTTACTCCTGGACGATCGGGATCGGCCAGCTTGTAAACAGAGCGATGCTCAGGATGATTTTCATCTGATTTGAACTAATCGGCCAGGACGATCGTGAGATTGTCCTGGACGATCAAGCCAATTTTCAATCATCCAGTTTTGCATCCAGGACGATGCTCTGGCCGATCTTCTGAGTTTTGTACTGATCAGCCAGGCCGATGTCCATATCAGCCTGGATGATAATGTCGGCAACTTGTAATAAATGAGCTCCTTTGAAGCTCTTCTATTTAAGATCTCTTATTCAATGTTTTGAATAACCTTTGGCTGCTGCCTTTACCTGAGAAGACCTTGAGGAGAGAAAGAGAGAGAGGGAGAGAGAGAGGAACTTGTGAGGGGGAGCTTGTGAGGGGATTCACAAGGGTTGCTTCAAGGATCGCTCTGCTTCTTCTTCGTCTAAAGTTTCTCGTCTATGGAAGGGTCAGTAGAGGTAACGAGTAAGCATCTGGTTGTTAGTTTTCTGTTAGCTTCAGGAGGAAGCAAAAGGAGATAGGTTATCTTCCTTGCCAGGGTTGCAAAAAGGAGGTTCTTATGAAGGCTTCTCCGCCTAGCCGTGGGGGCTAAAGGAGAGTCATGTTTTGTAGTGCAATACTTGGAGGGTGCCTCCAAGGAGTGGACGTAGGTCAAGTTGACCGAACCACTATAAATCTCTGTGTTCTTGTTTTCTTGCTTCCACACTTTTATTTTCGCATTATTTTTCTCGTGGCGTGATTTTGGTTTATGTGTTTTTGTTCTTTGTGAAAAGAAATTTTTAAAATACCAATTCACTCCCTCTCTTGGTTAGCTTGGGACTAAGTTCATAGGGCTTAACATCCCTAACGAACTTTCAAGTGGTATCAGAGCACTTTCTAGTGTCATCTAAATACTTTCAAGTGGTATCAGAGCGGGATTCGAAAATTTAAGTTTGAAAACTTTTTGAATTTGATCCATGACTAACCTTGAGAATCGTAACACTACGGAAGGGTATTCTATTACCCGACCTCCCCTGTTCGATAACCTACCTTTTGACTTTTGGAAAACCCGCATGTCAACGTTTTTACAATCTACTGATTATCGCATGTGGATACTTATTCAAGAAGGTTATTTTCCACCTTCTCGTGAAATTAATGGTATTAAAACTGAATTTGCTTTTACCGAATGGACTTTTGATGAACGAGATTTAGCTGAATTGAATGCAAAATGTTTGAACTGCTTTTTCTGTGCTTTAAAATCTGATGATTACATGTGTGTCTCTACTTGCAAAACTGGTAAAGAAATTTGGTATAAGTTGTGTATCACCTATGAAGGCACTAATGAAGTTAAACAATCCCGTTTGAATTTTCTCTTGCATGACTACGAACTTTTTTGTATGAAACCTCATGAACCGATTTCTGACATGTATACTAGATTTACTCAGATAGTTACTTCACTGCATGCATTAGGAAAAGAACTTTCAAACTTTGAAAAAGTAAACAAGATTTTGAGATGCTTGCCTTCGTCATATGATGCTAAAATCACTGCAATCACTGAATCTAAGGATTTGAACACTTATTCTATTGATAACTTACTTGGCTCACTCATTGCTTACAAGCAAGGGGTGAATCAAAGAAATCTTGATGCAGGTGAGAAGAAGAAGGAGAAAACAATTGCACTAAAGGCGCATAAATCGGATTTTTAATCTTCCGGGTCTGAAAGCAATGAAGTTGCCTTCATCACAAGGCAATTCAAAAGCTTTCTAAGGAAGAAACAAAAGCATCATCAAAATTGAAGAAAAGGTAAGGATCATAAACATGTTAAAGGATCTTCTGATATGGTTTGTTATGAATGCAGGAAACCAGGACATGTGAGAACTGATTGCCCAACACTTCAAGATAACTCAAGCAAAGAAAAGGAAAAAGGTGAGGAGAAACCTAAGTCAAGGAAGGACAAGAAGAGAGTCCAAAAGGCATTCTGGGAAGAATCTGGTACTAACTCCTTTGAGACTGAACTAGAGGAAGAGACTGCAAACCTGTGCTTAATGGGGAAAGATCATCTTGAGCAAAGTGATGAGGAAGAGGTATGTAAACCAACCTATGATGAATTGTTTGAGATTTGTAAGAAAATACATGCATCATACACAAAACTCAAGAAAACTCATGCAAGCCTAAAATTAGAACTTTCGAATTTACAAAAAGAGCATGATGTTTTTCTCAAAGATCATGCAATGATTGATTCAAATCACCTGGATCTTCTTGATGAATTTGATGATTTAAACAAAAAGCATTTGGAATTAATTGATGAACATAATGCATTAAAAGCTTCACACACCTCACTTAATTCTGATCTTAAGAAATCTAAAAAGATTGAGAAAAAACTGAGGATTGATAATGATGCATTAAAAAGAACTAACTTGAGGATTCAAAATGATTTGGAAACATGTAAGAAAAATCGGATGACATCTACTTTTGATTCTAAGCCAAAACCTAGGAAGAGACATTATAACTCAAATCATTTAAGAAATCCTTTTTCTGGAGTTAGATGTTTTTCATGTGGCATGCTAGAATACATCTCACACACTTGCACTGTTCACCGTAGTACACATTGGGTGTGGAGACCTAAGGTGCATAATTCACAGCACACCATACCTACATTGCATTCTACTTTTTCTAAGAAGGGGCCCAAACCTGTTTGGGTTCCTAAATCTGACTGTTGTTGAGTTTTGTAGGAGTGTTCTCACCAAAGACCTTATGGGAGCATAGGATAACTGGACATATGAAGACTCGCAGCTCATAAATGCTTAAACCTGCTGCTTCAATAATTTATTGAAATGTGTTTCTGTTTAAGTGTGTTTTATTTTTGCTTTATTGTTGTTTTAGATTGTTTTGTTTTCTTTTTGCTTTTATATTTGGTTTTCCATATGTTGAATCTTTTCAAGATTTTAAATTTTGGAGTTTTGAAGATAGTGTTTAGCTTTTCTAAATCGGTTAAAGGGAGAAACATCATTAATGGTTTTCCTCCTTCTGACCTTTTTTTTTGGTATGATTTTCTTCTCTAAACAAAAGTCTAACTCATTTTAACAAATAGTTTTTGAAATTAAGATATTTTTTCTTGCTACAATAATTTATCTTATGCATAATAACCAAAGTTCTTATATATCTTTCAAGTTAATTAAAATCTTGCCTTTGCATTTATCACATGATTTTGATTTTTATTTTGTGGATTGTTCTTCCCTATGTTAGAGAGAGAGCTCCTATTCTCTAATATTTGGAGGATATACTCACAACTAAATTTTTTTTAAGGGTTTATTAAAGAGTTTTTAGCTTGCAAGAACTAAAAAGGAAAGAGGCCAACAATGTCAAATTGAAAAAAAAAACACAAAAGTGTATCAAAGAATCAAAAGATGCTCACAGAACCAATCAAACAAGAGGCATAAAATGAGCCCACTAAATGTAAGCTATCCTCTCTTTTCTAAACTTTTAAAACTTAGAAAACTCATTGGGTGTTTGATGATTTCAAAGGCTTGATTTCAAATTCCTTGATTGAGACAAATTACTTTGTTTTATTATTTATGAGATTTTTTCTTTGTAAACAAGTTTTGATTGGATCTTCTTTTTGCCCAATTAGGTTTATTCTAAGTTAAATCTTTTTGTTTTTCAAAAGAAAATTTGTACCATAAGGAACGTCTGATCTAGGGTTAACAGAATCGAATATTTTACCTTTGTCTGATTAGGATTGGCTAAACTCCTTGATCTTGTGGAACTCTAAAATTTTAATTATTTGAGAACTTCTCATATGAAGCCTTGATAAAAAAATTAGATTAGAAAAATTAAAATTCAAAAATATTCATTTTTTATTTTCGTTAATTTTAGCTTTCTATTACTGTGTTTTTGTCTGATTTTATTTTGTTTTATTTTTGAGGGCCTTGAGCATCACCATCTTTTCCTTGATTTCAAAATTCTAGTCACATCATCCTGGCCGATACTATTATCGTCCTAGACGATATGATAAATTCTTTTCAAAATCCATCTACTGACCTTTTTTGTGCTTGCTGTAACTCATCGTCCTGGATGATACTATATCGTCCTGGACGATCTGATCGAACTCTGTTACAATCATGATGATAGTCCTGACCGATAGATTATTTTGTCTGGCTGATGCATTTTATGTGCATCATCCTGGCCGATACACTGTATCGTCCTGGATGATCCACGTGTCAGCATGTTTAAATCCTTAAAATCGGCCTCGATCGATCCATTATTGGACAATCGGCCTAGCCGATCCACTGTTCGTCCTGGACGATACACGTGGTAGAGATTTAAAATGTTTTAACTTCGACCGGTACGATCAATTGTTATGCATCGTCCTGGACGATACACCTAATCGGTCCGGACGATCTGCTTTTTCAATGGTCGTCAGGATTTTCTCCTCGGGACGATCGCATGTGTTTAATCGTCCTGGTCGATATCTGATCGGCCCGGATGCGGACCGCCTTTTTGACCAATCGGCCTGTACGCAATTATTGAGTCATATCGGCCTGGACGATTCTGCGATCGGCCTTGCCGATATGGACGTTTCTTTAAATTCTGGCCGATCCAGCCATATCACCAGCAGCAGCAGCATGACCAGGACATCGCCTGGTTCAATGCTCAGCTTACCACGCTTGCCAGCTACTTTTAGCAGCCACCTCTACCACCTCCATCTGATGATCAGGATCCCTCATTTTTCTAGTCTGTGTTTTCTATTTTTTGTCGTTTGGCTTGTGGTTGTTTTAGTTTCTGTGTACTTTTTCTTTTGTGTGTCTAGGATCCTCTTTTTATGATGACAAAAGGGGGAGTAAGATGTGGTAGGAAAAGGGTATGTGCTTGTAACTTTGAATTTCTAATGAATTTGTTTTTTTCTCTGAGTTTTTCCTACTTGTGTTTGCCATCATAAAAAAGGGGGAGATTGTTGCAAATCTATTTTCATGACTTATGTTTTGTTGATTGACAAACACTGTTGATTCTCTTGGACTTCCTGTTGCTTCTAACTTTTCAGGAATCGAAGATCGGACGAACAAACGAAGCCAGTTCAAGATTGCGAAGGGTTAGGGTTGAGTCAGTCTGTACTTTGTTTTTTCTCTTCTTGAGTCTATTTGTAATGATCAAAGAGACTGATGCTAAGTAACCCTACACACACACATACTTAAGAGAATTAGAATTTCTATTTTTACTCATATCGGCCAGGACGATATTTACATTATCCTGGACGATCAGGCTTAAAATAGAAAGTCTAAATATGAATTCTTAATTAAAGCAGCCGACATTAACATATCGGCCTGGACGATACGTGTATCGGCCAGGACGATAAGCTCAAAATAGAAAGAAGTTGCCTCCATAGACAATTAAGGTATACTGTATTTTTAAATAATCGGTCAGTACGATATTCACAAATTATGCCTTAATTGATCAGGAAATCTAGGGAGTAATTAAGGATGATTGATACGATCACATCGTACTGGACGATCGTTAGATCGGCCAGGATGATATATTCAAAATCCTTAGTTACTCCTGGATAATCGGGATCGGCCAGCTTGTAAATAGGGCGATGCTCATGACGATTTTTCTCTGATTTGAACTAATCGGCCAGGACGATCGTGAGATTGTCCTGGACGATTAAGCTAATTTTCAATCGTCCAATTTTGCATCCAGGGCAATGCTCTGGCCAATCTTCTGAGTTTTGTACTGATCGGCCAGGACGATGTCCATATCGGCTTGGATGATAATGTTGGCAACTTGCAATTAATGAGTTCCTTTGAAGCTCTTCTATTTAAGAGATCTTGTTCAACGTTTTGAACAACCTTTGGCTGCTGCCTTGACCTGTGAAGGCCTTGAGGAGAGATAGAGAGAGAGGGAGAGAGAGAGGATCTTGTGAGGGGGAGCTTGTGAGGGGATTCACAAGGGTTTCTTGAAGGATCGCTCTGCTTCTTCTTCGTCTAGAGTTTCTCATCCGTGGAAGGGTCAATAGAGGTAAGGAGTAAGCATCTGGTTGTTGGTTCTCTGCCAGCTTCAGGAGGAAGCAAAAGGAGATAGGTTCTGTGCCTTGCCGGGGTGGCAAAAAAGAGGTTCTTGTGAAGGCTTCTCCGCCTAGCCGTGGGGTCTAAAGGAGAGTCACATTTTGTATTGCAATACTTGGAGGTGCCTCCAAGGAGTGGACGTAGGTCAAGTTGACCGAACCACTAGAAATCTCTGTGTTCTTGTTTTCTTGCTTCCGCACTTTTATTTCTGCATTGTTTTTTTTCGTGGCGTTGTGGGTCTCCGAAAGGATTCCGCTCGTGTGGTTCGAATGCAATGAGTATGATCACACTATCCCGAAGGACAAAGTGGTCGTAGACCTTTACACCCGGCACAAGCAGGCCGATGGAAGAGCAGATGGAGTTATAGATACGATTAACCATGGAGGATAGCGGCTTTCACCTACCAACCTCGATGGATAATAATATCTATAACCTAAAAGTTCACGAGATTTCCCCTATTCGATACATCAGCATCGAATAGGGTTTATTTGATTGTGGGGATCGGTTTCCTACGGGCGCAAGCCCCCCGTAGTTAATTACATCCTAGGCCTTGACCTAGGAAAACTCTCGATTAAGGACGATGCATTATTCACTTCTTAATTTGGTGCACAGAAAAAGTTCCTAAGTTCTATTCCAAAGAGTCTCTTCTATTTATCTTTAATGATGATTAGACCTTTTGAATGGATAAAGATATGATTAAAATTTTGAGTTTAGAAGATGAACGACCAGATTACTATCCTAAGAGAAAAGACAGACTCAAAACACAGTTGAAAGGAGACACACTAAGGGGTGTATAACCTGGACTTATGCTTGCCTGGAGTGAGCTGCCAGCTAACATCCTAAACACAATCAATCACCCTATATGTATACAAGATAGGAAGGCTCTATCCTAGGAAATCAAGGATTTGTAGTTTAAAAGATTTCAATCAGGGACTCTACAATATGCAAAAGGATGTACCTAGCGCCATGTATGATGCATAAAAAAGATATGAAATATCCCTAAATCTATTGATGTGATGCATGTATGTAAGTGAAGCATAATGTGAGGTAAAGTGTGTAAAAACAAATGCATGCATGACATTCAGAGTACAGAAAAAGTAATTAAACACACCCTAAGGGTACCCTCCAGGCAAGGTACCCGCACAGAAAATCATTCAAACGGTGCCCACTGGCACAAATAGGTAGCCTACTCTACAGGCCTAAATGACCTTAATGGTCTCTAAGGCTCACAGAAAAAAAAAGAAAGAAAAAGGGGGGTATCGTACCCAAAACCAGAAGGCCAAAAACCTAGCGATGCCCACTTCATGTGGGAAAACGACGATGCCCAATGACACAAGTAGGTGGCCTACTCTACAGGCCTAAATGACCCTAATGGTCTCTAGGGCTCACAGAAGGGGGCAAGCTTTGACCTATAGGGCCAAAGCTTCGTCAGTGAACTAACCTAAGGCTGGCTACCTAAACATGCTAGAATACCTACTAACAAACAGTGTGTGATGTGAAGCAGTTCGATATATAACTAAAAATTTATTTTACAAATTGCAGAAACTATACCTGACTGTATGTGGCGCTGCTACTTAGAAGCTTATAAGTAAATGATGTCGCTCGCTCCTCGATCATTAAGCTCCGATGTACCTCGCAAAATAAGATAACAGAAAAATAGATATATGAGCGTAGATGCCGTTCAGAAAAAGAATGCAGATAAATAACAAAGATATAACTAACAAGAAATTGAATAAAGCTAACAGGAAATTTAATAATTACATTTATAGAGCATGTGTACGTAGTAAATACTGAACAACAAGAGAAAGACATTGGCCTAACCTAAAGCTAGTAGTCGTGTCCTAGCAAATCAATCTAAGTTTGTGTATGTTGTGTAGTTTTGGATGGGTCCTATGTAGGGAAGTTTAATTATGATTGCTTTCATTTGATTTGTTAAAGGTCAAAAGAGAAATTTTAATTTAAGTTTAAATATTAGTATTTTTAGGATTGATTTTAGAGATTTTACTTTTAGTATTTGATTGATTACCACCTTTGTTTCACACCGAGGCCGTGAGGTTTATTTCACCCTCCTTGGGGCTAACTTAATAGCCTCGTAGGCCTGGGTTACCCAGTGGCAACCAATTTTGTTGAATTATTTTAGTTGGTTATAAATTAGAAAAGAAAGGTATGTTATGTGATTTATTATCGATTGATGTTTGGTTCAAATCATTAACAATTAATCTTATAGTTTAACACTCCATTAAATTCATTCATGGCGTTGTGCCACCAGGCTCGAGGAACCAGGCCTCCTTAGGACACTTAGCCCCGCAGCCCGGAGTAGTCCATCCAATAAACTTCATCTTTGGAGTGGTTGTTATGTATTAAAGGGTTTGTTGACTGATTTTAAAAGATTGATTTAAGAGGTTTTATTTTAGGATTTGATTGATTTATTCAATAGTTACAAATTAGAAAGAAATGTGAATTAGGCAGTTTATTATCAATTAAGGTGTTAGATTAATTAAGTTTGCTATCAACTGGTTCGTGGCGTTGTGCCACCAGGCTCGAGGAACCAGGCCTCCTTAGGACACTTAGCCCCGCAGCCCGGAGTAGTCCATCCTAAAAACCAAGTTGATATAGTTATATTAAGAAGTTTGTTGATTGATTTTTAGTAGATTAGTTTAAGGTTTGATTGAGTTTTAGGTGAGTTAGTAGATTCGGATTTTAGAAGATTTTTAGCTTAGTGAGTTTTAATTTAGGTTCATTCCCTTAATATAATCTATACTTTTTAAATCTTAGGCTAGTTAGAGATTGATTAAGAAATTAGTTAAGGTTGATTTAAGAGATTGATTAAAGTTGATTTAAGTTTATGTTTTAGATTTGTACTTTAGTAGTTATATTTGTTAATTAGGGTTTGATTAAGAATAAGATGTTTTGAGATGGTTTTAAAAGCTGGATTATGATTGATTCGATTGGTCGGTTATTAACAGATTAAGGCACGCTAATCCTAGGGAAAAGTGTCACTAAATTTTCTATGTTCTGATGTCTCTATCCTATAAGGAACATGCACCCAAAGTCTATGTTATCTAAGACTCGATCCTTAATTTTTTATTCTTATGTGTCACTAAGGTTGTAGGACTAAAAACAATGTTATTTTCTAACCTTTTAGGACTTTCGTATATATACCAATAAACTTAAGGATTCATGTATGAAAATACAATAATAAGTAACAAAGCAGTAGGAATGCGAGAAGTAAGAGAAAGAACGACTAAACACAATAGAAAGAAAAGAATAAAAATCAGAAATAAAAGGAATGTAGGCATTATTATTTTAGACACACTTCTTTGAAGCCAAATGTGTCCCTAAAATAGCCTTCTCCCTAATTCGATATAATACGAATAGGGAAGAAGGTATTTTCAATGCCCTTTACTGTCCCCACATTCCAAACAAGGCACTTAAATGAGACTCAACTCAAACAACTAGACCTACCCTCTAAACAAAGCTCCAAATGACAAAGAGAAACAAATCCCGAAAATAGACCTCTCACTTAAAACCCAAAACATGATCTTACTACCGACTAATCGCAAAACCACTTAGAAAACAAGTGCAAGCGAGAAGAAAGACAACTCCCCCACGAAATACCACATCGTTCTTACAAAAACATCAATGAGTCTACCACACAAAGCTAATCGTAAAGCTAGAAGTCCCAAAATATCTCATGAAAAACCTCTAAATGAAATACTACACAAAATTCCACACAAAGCATCTATGAAAATCTTTTGACACAGAACTCCACATAAAAAGACCAACGATCAAGTGCCTTTATGACATTTGGAGTGGGGTAAGATTTCATAAAATCTTATAAAACGTTCATAAAACTTATCACAAAAAAAAAAACGACTCGCAAAGCCTTTCAACAAGAAGAAGTACGAGAAATACGACTCTTTAGCACAAAACAAATCACGGTATTTTTTTATCATAAAACAAGTCATAACTCTTTCAAACATGAGATACATCAAAATTATTCTCAACACAAAACAAATCATGTCTTTTAAATACAGAGCAAAGTCACTTGCATGGTCATTCGACTTTAAATGTGCGGATAAGAGAAAAGCTTTAAAGCATGGAATATACGTAAAAGTTTCAAATCATAATCACCAACATGACTTTCCACATAAAGCTCAAAGAGAAAGAGAAGAATCAATATTTAAAATAAGCACAAAGGTGTCCCAAAGTCTATCAACTCTTGATGACAAAGCATGCTTCCAACGACATTATTTGCATAACTAAGAAATTCATAGTTGCTTTTCAACAAAAATTCACTTTCATGTCGCATGCCATAAAATACAATCTAAGAAAACTTGCAAATGTGTAAATAGGAAAACAAAGAAAATCTGCAATAATCCATGCATTAGGATACTTTTCCAATGAGATAAGGCTCATATTCTTACAACAACAATTCTTGCCAAGGACTAATGCCAACATTATGCCTACACCGGCGACGGCAAAGACATAAATCTCACAATCACTTAATACTTTCTCCAAATCCCATCAACAAAGCCATTGAACTATAGAAATATATATATATAATTCTCCCCAAACAACCTTAGCTCAAAGAGGCCAAACATACACTTGAAGTTCATAGATTGAATATTGAACATATACTAAATCGTCTCACATATTTTCGCAGACCCATCTCGATAGAACACACATGTTTGAGGGTGAAAGTCAAAGTTATATGTCTCTAAGTCGATAAACCATGAACGTATATAGAAGAAAATTATAAATCTTTATGCCCATTCGTTTTCCTCCTCAATATATATTCAAATCACATCATACTAAACTCAAGAATGCTCATAACTTGATATCAAAGATACATGAATAAATACAATGCCTTCAAATACTTCTCCAAAAGAAAAGACAATAAACTCGTGAATCTCATGCGAACCTACCAACAATGCACTTTCATAGACATGAAAATTAGAATCTCTCATAATCAAGAGTCATGGGAGAGAAGCGAAGTTGCCAATGTTCTCTTGAAATCATTACCGTAGATAACGCAAACAAAAGAAATTTTTTTTTATAAAGGAGATGAATCATCATTTTTTTTTAAAACAAGGAAGCTATTACTTAGAAGTCGACCAAGTATGTTTCCCACTAGAAAATTGTTTAGTATGATACAAGAGATAAGCCTTTCAATCGTTTGAACTTTCCCCAAACTCTATGGAATTACATAACTTTTTTAACTGAAAGCCCTTTATAATATGCTGAGGATTATACGAGTAACACAAATATGAATAACAAAATATCTCTGTTTGGCCACGATGTATGAAGTAAAATACCATTCCTTGAGAATAAACAAACATCACAATCTTCACAATCAAGTCTAGCATGCTTCTTAATAAACTTTGTTGAAAATCTTCGAAGATTCATAGCATTTCCTATTATCCTTTAAGTGTTTCAACAATCTCCTCATTTCGAGAAAAGGAATGATGTCAAGATTCACTTACATGTTCCTTTATTTTTTTTTTGCTTGGTAAAAAAAGTAAATAAAGGCCTCTCTATCTTTTATTATTCCAATCTTGTAGAAGAAATAACATCAACAGCCCATGAATAAGCTCAATACACATGCTATCTCCAAAATTGAGAATTACCTTTCACTATTTAATACAGCAGGAAATCATCTCATAACTCCATTAATTAAATTAATCTCATAATCAAACATGACCCAACACTCTAATGTCTCATTAAATCAGTTACATAGAAAATTCGTATTTGAAACATAAAAATAATAAACTCTCCCATCTTTAACAACCTCCATATCATTCATTGTCAAACGTTTCAAGAAAGTTTGTAACTGTATAATTCAAAGAGCAAAAGAATCCACAACGGTTCATATATTGGACCAACCTTCCCATACGGCAAAATTCATACATAAATCCTTTCTTTCAACTACTAAGGGGATGTTAAGCTACATCAATTCTTCAATCATGAAATGAATCCTTCATCACCTCCAAGAGTCTTAAAACAACGTAAAAGATCTATGTGTGGAAACCACTATTCTTGACATCAACAAAACATCGCCAAATATAATTAGGAAACATACCAGGATATCTCTACGCTTCACTGTTTCAATTTTTGTAGAAGAAATACAACAAGAATAATTTTGACTCCCATCATTTATACTTCACAGCATAAACCATATTAAAATTTTACTTAGGTTTTGTAAAGGCAAGCTAATGTAAACATGACTCCATTCCTGCATCAAGCAACAAACTCTACTGTACAGGAATCTTCTTTCAAGAGAGCAAAACATGAGGAGGCAATATGATCCAAATTGCTCTACTCTAATTATGGACTTCATAAATTTTATTCATTTAAAGGAGAGTGACATAGGGAATCTCACTTCCTTTCCAATTTCAAACGAAAGTAACTGAATAAGAGACAATAAAGCAAACGATATATCTTCTTATTCTCACAAGAAACTTAAACGAAAGCATTCATGAATGTGATAGAAAGAAACGATCAACATACCATTCTCACCATTCTCACATATGCCCTTTCTTTTAAAGCAAACTAGATGATAACAACTATTAATCTCTTTCTTTAGAAAATCAAAACAAGTCTCAGATAACAACCACTGTCTCTTATCATTTATCTTGCCAGCAAGAAACGAAGCAAGTAAAAGAGGTGGAGAAGATGGAGTAAATAGAGAAGAAGATAGGATAAAGAAGAATGAGTGGGAGAAGGAGAGAGGTATACCTGCTCGGAGGAGGAGGCGTCGGGTTCAGTCTAGACGCGTGAAGGTCGGACGGGCCTCGGGTTAGGGTGAGAGTCGTCGAGGCAGGGCTCCGGCTCTTCTCCGACCCAAAGAAGACGAAGAGAGCACCTAGCTTCGGCTGGAGGGCGTCGGGGGCTCGTCGGGTCTGGTCTTGGACCGTGCGAAGCCGGGGGAGGGAGAGAAGGGAGCAGGGGTTGAAGGTGTGCGAATGGGGAGGATTGGGGAGCTGCCGTCGGGTTCGGTTTTCCCTTGGCTCACGCGATAGAGGAAGAGGAAGCGGGAGGCTTCGGGTTGTGCGAATGCAGAGCGTGTCGGGAGAGAGCCACCGCGGCGTGAGTGATAGAGGCTTTGACCTCAATTAGGGCATTAGAGGAAAGAGAGGGGAGATCCGAGCCATCCGATCAAATTCTTGATCCAACGGTGAGATTCCAATTGGCTTGGAGAGTCAATCAAATTTTGATTAGGACTTAGCTAGACCCAAGGGACTAAAATCAGATTCAAATTGATTAAGATTCGGTTCGATCCAGGTCAACTCTCCCTCGCCTCGATTCGACCAAAATTAGCTCATTAAAATAAGATAAAATAAATCGACCACAAATCCATGCCAATTCGACTTAAATCAAGCCCGACGAGGCCCGATCAAATTAATCAAATATGCTAAAGAGCAAATCAGGCTAAAAACGAGGTCAACAAACTCCACCCCAACAGGTGCGGTGAATAATGGGTGAGCCGTACGTGTTGGCATTGACCTCCTTATCTCTAGGAGGTACAACCATGAACAAGATTCACCAAGAAGATGTAATCCTACGATCAACCAAAGAGACTCGCTAGGAAGATGCAATCCTACGATCAAATAGAAAGACTCACTAGGAAGAATCCTACAACTAGCTAAAGAGAATCAAGAAGCATACAATCATACAACAAGCATGCAATAAGTGTCCCACCATGTTATGAACATACGATCACACAGTGATCATGCAAGCATGCAATGATGGATGATCATTCATTCATACAATCAGCATCAAATTACATGATAACCATACAACCATATAATCACTATACACTTACATCACAGTCATATCATCATCAAATCATGCAATATTTATATACTCCAATGATATTAAATAATCAAGCAATTATCACATACTCGTATCACAAGCAATTGGTCACATAACAATAATCAAATCATACCATAATCATGCTATTACATAGTGACCACACAACCATGCGATAAATGCACGATACACATCCAATCATAACAAACCACATAATAATAAGCAAATGATGGTGTAATAGTCATTAACAATCATATGACTATGCAATGATCATTCAACCATGCAATGATCATGAAATCATGCAACAAATGCAGTTATCACTCAATTATATGATAAGTAATCAATCATGTAATGATCATGCACACAATCACATAAGCATGTAAGAAATCAATTAATCACGCAATGATCACACAATACTCATATAATTACATAAGCATACAAAACTCAATTAGTTATGCATTGATCACACCACAATCATATAATCATGCCATAACCACACACTTATACAATAATCAATCAACATGTAATGATCACTCGATGATATGCTTACAAAATCATGCAAAAGTCATCAAATCATGCAATGATCTTGCAACAATCATTCAGTCATACCATGCTCACTCAATCATGCAAACATGGTGGGACAGAAGAGAGAAAGAAACACAACATTCGTTTGACCAAATCGAAACAACGAACGAAGAATACTCAATGCTCACTTAACCATAGTGAGGAAGAGCCAAGCAAACAAACTCAACTATCTGCATATTCATACTGAAACAGTAGAATAAGAGAAGGAAGGGATTCTATGCTCACATGAGAAAAATCGAAGTAGTGACATAAAGAACTAAAGTAAACTCAACAATCACCTAGAGCTAAAAGGTGATGCAAGGAGAAAGGAATTCAACCATCACTTAAAAATTATATCAAATAGCAAAGAGTAATAATCATAAGAAAGTAAGGAAGAATAATCAAAGATAAGGAAATCATCTATCTGCCTGACCACATCGCAACAGCAGCACAGAGAAAGGAAGAAGGATCCCACATCCACCTGACCAGATTGAAACAGTGAATGGAGAAAACTCAAGACTCACTTGACCATATTCGAAACAGTGAGTAAAGAGTAAGGAAAGGAAAGAGCCAACTGTCTGCCTGACCAGATCAAAACAGCAGAACAGAAGGAGAAAGAAAGAGGGGGTCCCACATCCGCCTGACCATATTCGCAACAGCGAATGGAAAAAAAAAAAAACTCAATGCTCACCTGACCAGATCGAAACAGTGAACATGAATAGAGAAGAGTAAACGACTGTCTGCCTGACCAGATCGAAACAGCAGAACAGAAGAAAGAAAAACATAAACGCCCCACATTCACCTGACCAGATCGAAATAGTGAATGGGGAAAGAGAGATCCAACATCCACCTGACCATATCGAAATGGCGGATGAGGATGACCTAATGTTCACCTGACCAGATTGAAACGGCGAAACAAAGGGTCAAGGAAAAGGGGAGTTCAACATTCGCCTGACTAGATCGCAACAGCGAATGAGAATGGCTCAAAATCCACCTGACCATATTCACAACAGCGAATAATGAGCCCTCCCGAAAGTCTAATGTCCACCTGACCAAAATCGCAACGGTGGGACAAAAGAGAAAAGTAGTGAGGAATGCCTCCCATGGACTCTGTCGGGCTCTCTCAACCAAAAAGGGGAGTTCACATTCGCCTGACCAGATCGAAACAGCGAATGAGAATGGCTCAAAATCCACCTGACCATATTCGCAACAGCGAATAATGAGCCCTCCCGAAAGTCTAATGTCCACCTGACCAAAATCACAACGGTGGGACAAAAGACAAAGTCCAACATTCACCTGACCAGATCGAAACAGTGAATGAGGACAACCCAATGTTCGCTTGACCATATCGAAACAACGAAACAAAGGGAGAAAGAGAAAGGGGGTTCAACATTCGCCTGACCATATTCACAACGGCGAATGAGAACAGCTCAATATCCACCTGACCAGATCGAAACAGTGAATAAAGAGCTTCCCAAAGAGTCTAATGTCTGCCTGACCATATTCGCAACGGCAAGACAAAAGAAGAAAAAGAATCCAACATCCACCTGACCACATTCGCAACGGTGAATGAGGACTACTCGATGTTCGCCTGACCATATTCGAAACGACAAAACAAGGAGTGAAAAGGAAATGGAGTGGCAACAGGGACTTCCTGAACATAAGAATCCACCAGAAATATCGAGTAGAAAATCTCTCCTACGGGTCTGTCCGTAGAAGAGAAATGACATGGAATGAAGATGAATAACCACATACAAAATCAAGGTAGAGCTATCATGACATCAAAGTGAGGAGGAACATAACAGAGAAATCACAGAAAGATCCAAAGGGATGAACTCAACTAAGAACTAAAATAAAAACTTGAATGGAAGAGTGACTTCCAAAATAAGTGAGAAACACCAACAACTTGAATGGGACGATAGTTCCCAAGCAAGTGAATATAAATGACAACTTGAACGAGGGAGTGATTCTCAACAAGTGAACAAAGACCACAACTTGAATGGGATAGTGGCTCCCAAACAAGTGAACAAAACAACCTGTATGGGATAGTGGTTCCCAAGCAGGTGACCAAAACCAATAACTTGAATGGGAAAGTGGCTCCCAAACAAGTGAATAGAAACAACAAGTTTGAATGAGTGAGTAGCTCTCAAACAAGCAAGCGAAACAACCAAGATTCCAAAAGAAATGAGGGTGCAATCAAGGGAATATCATATCAGTCCTTAAGAATGATTTATAATCAAATGTTGGGATCCAGAAATTTTCATGTATGAATTTTTTTTAAAAGAAAAGGGTGAGTACTTAAACAAACTCAAAAGTGAAGATACTAAGAGATGCTAAATACTCACCAATTAATTGAGATAAATTTGATTCACATAAATTTTTTTCTTCAAAGAGGGGAAATTTTATCAAAGAGTAAGAGTATTATTTTCCAAAATGAAAGATTTACCTCTTGATTATTTTGGCCCAATTAAAATAACAAATGGAATCAAATTTGAAAACTTAGTAAATAGTGGGTTGACTCCATCTAAACCCAAAAAGGTTAGGGATTTAAAACTTGCTAACCCAAGTCAAGCTCCCTACAAGCTAAACTGGGTTCTCTCCCTCAGATAAGCATTGTTTGAATTAAAATCTAATCCAAAAAGATTTAAATTAGATAAAGAAATTGAATCTTCTCTGTCTTCTTGCATGAAGAATATTTTTATATCTAATAGAATGTTAATGCATAATATGAATTCAAAGTCATCATTTTCAAACTCAAGTATCAAAAATATCAAAGGACACATGAGTTTTCTGAGATTTAGAGATTTCCAAGAAAGGCAAGCCATTTACACTTTCACTTTAGGCTCATTTTATGCCTGCTTTGTAAATTTTTGGCACTTTGTACTTCTTTTCACTTTTGATACACTTTGTGTATCTTTAACTTTTGGCGCTTTGTGCATCTTTTCACTTTTAATGCACTTTGTGCATCTTTCATTTTTTTGGCGCTTTGCGCATCTTTTCACTTTTGTATTTGGCTTCCTTTCTAAATCTCTAAAAGAATACATTCTCAGTTGTGAAATTATCTTCCAAACATAAGAGAAGAAAACTCACTCTCTTATGTAAGGAAGAACAATTCACAAAACAAACCCGATCCTATGATAAGAATGAACAACTCAATTAAGAAAATTTTGAATTAAATTCATAAGCATGCAAAAGACACCTATGAGATAGAAAATTGCAAGCTAATGGAGAAAATTTTTATTTCTAAATTTAATTTCCTTTTGACGTAGATTTGAGTTCAAAAAATGAAATCATTCCACACAAGGAATGGGAGGGAGAGACGTGCTCTTTTTATGGATCATTAAAAGAAATTCTCTTTAAGTGTTTAAAGGAGTCATCCAACACTTACTTCATTTTTTAAATAAAAAAGTAGGTAAATTTTTATTAAGAAAGATAATTCACTTACTCTCTAAAAGAAATTTCCTTCAAAGTTTTATCTTTTACCTTAAACTTCCAAATTTTTCTCAAATTAAGTTTTCTTTTGAAAAATTCATATATATCAAATTTAAGGACCCTTCCATTAAAGATCAAATTTGGATTTTATTTGGACTGATATGAATCAGGATCAAGTCTAAAGAAGCTCAGATTAGGGACATGATCAAGATTGGAGTTTATGTCAAGCATATGTAATCAAGAATAGAATAAATATTCTCATTTGAAATGAGATGGATCAGGATTAAGCTTAAAAGAATTTCAATTAGAAATTGACAGATATTGAATTTTTGATTTGAATAAGATTAACTTGAAATAGATTGATCTGGATTTGAATTTTAGAATTACAAACACAGATCTAATAAACTCAAAATTTTAATTAAATCTTTATACATTAAAATGATCTAACCTTCATTAAGGATTAAGAGAAGATAACGGAGTAGAAAATGAGAACTCAAACTAAGCACCAAACTAGGATTACCTACAAAAGTGAATAATACAACATCCAAAGATGGAGGGAAAAATCTGTCCCACCGTGGTCGCCAGAAATCCGTGGGTCTCCGAAAGGATTCCGCTCGTGTGGTTCGAATGCAAAGAGTACGATCACACTATCCCGAAGGACAAAGTGGTCGTAGACCTTTACACCCGGCACAAGCAGGCCGATGGAAGAGCAGATGGAGTTATAGATACGATTAGCCATGGAGGATAGCGGCTTTCACCTACCAACCTCGATGGATAATAATATCTATAACCCAAAAGTTCACGAGATTTCCCCTATTCGATACATCAGCATCGAATAGGGTTTATTTGATTGTGGGGATCGGTTTCCTACGGGCGCAAGCCCCCGTAGTTAATTACATCCTAGGCCTTGACCTAGGAAAACTCTCGATTAAGGACGATGCATTATTCACTTCTTAATTTGGTGCACAGAAAAAGTTCCTAAGTTCAATTCCAAAGAGTCTCTTCTATTTATCTTTAATGATGATTAGACCTTTTGAATGGATAAAGATATGATTAAAATTTTGAGTTTAGAAGATCAACGACCAGATTACTATCCTAAGAGAAAAGACAGACTCAAAACACAGATGAAAGGAGACACACTAAGGGGTGTATAACCTGTACTTATGCTTGCCTGGAGTGAGCTGCCAGCTATCATCCTAAACACAATCAATCGCCCTATATGTATACAAGATAGGAAGGCTCTATCCTAGGAAATCAAGGATTTGTAGTTTAAAAGATTTCAATCAGGGACTCTACAATATGCAAAAGGATGTACCTAGCGCCATGTATGATGCATGAAAATGATATGAAATATCCCTAAATCTATTGATGTGATGCATGTATGTAAGTGAAGCATAATGTGAGGTAAAGTGTGTAAAAACAAATGCATGCATGACATTCAGAGTACAGAAAAAGTAAATAAACACACCCTAAGGGTACCCTCCAGGCAAGGTACCCGCACAGAAAATCATTCAAACGGTGCCCACTGGCACAAATAGGTGGCCTACTCTACAGGCCTAAATGACCTTAATGGTATCTAAGGCTCACAGAAAAAAAAAGAAAGAAAAAGGGGGGTATCGTACCCAAAACCAGAAGGCCAAAAACCTAGCGATGTCCACTTCATGTGGGAAAAACAACGATGCCCAATGGCACAAGTAGGTGGCCTACTCTACAGGACTAAATGACCCTAATGGTCTCTAGGGCTCACAGAAGGGGGAAAGCTTTGACCTATAGGGCCAAAGCTTCATCAGTGAACTAACCTAAGGCTGGCTACCTAAACATGCTAGAATACCTACTAACAAACAGTGTGTGATGTGAAGCAGTTCGATATATAACTAAAAATTTACTTTACAAATTGCAGAAATTATACCTGACTGTATGTGGCGCTGCCACTTAAAAGCTTATAAGTAAATGATGTCGCTCACTCCTCAATCATTAAGCTCCGATGTACCTCGTAAAATAAGATAACAGAAAAATAGATATATGAGCGTAGATGCCGTTCAGAAAAAGAATGCAGATAAATAACAAAGATATAACTAACAAGAAATTGAATAAAGCTAACAGGAAATTTATTAATTACATTTATAGAGCATGTGTACGTAGTAAATACTGAACAACAAGAGAAAGACATTGGCCTAACCTAAAGCTAGTAGTCGTGTCCTAGCAAATCAATCTAAGTTTGTGTATGTTGTGTAGTTTTGGATGGGTCCTATGTAGGGAAGTTTAATTATGATTGCTTTCATTTGATTTGTTAAAGGTCAAAAGAGAAATTTTAATTTAAGTTTAAATATTAGTATTTTTAGGATTGATTTTAGAGATTTTACTTTTAGTATTTGATTGATTACCACCTTTGTTTCACACCGAGGCCGTGAGGTTTATTTCACCCTCCTTGGGGCTAACTTAATAGCCTCGTAGGCCTGGGTTACCCAGTGGCAACCAATTTTGTTGAATTATTTTAGTTGGTTATAAATTAGAAAAGAAAGGTATGTTATGTGATTTATTATCGATTGATGTTTGGTTCAAATCATTAACAATTAATCTTATAGTTTAACACTCCATTAAATTCATTCGTGGCGTTGTGCCACCAGGCTCGAGGAACCAGGCCTCCTTAGGACACTTAGCCCCGCAGCCCGGAGTAGTCCATCCAATAAACTTCCTCTTTGGAGTGGTTGTTATGTATTGAAGGGTTTGTTGACTGATTTTAAAAGATTGATTTAAGAGGTTTTATTTTAGGATTTGATTGAGTTATTCAATAGTTACAAATTAGAAAGAAATGTGAATTAGGCAGTTTATTATCAATTAAGGTGTTAGATTAATTAAGTTTGCTATCAACTGGTTCGTGGCGTTGTGCCACCAGGCTCGAGGAACCAGGCCTCCTTAGGACACTTAGCCCCGCAGCCCGGAGTAGTCCATCCTAAAAACCAAGTTGATATAGTTATATTAAGAAGTTTGTTGATTGATTTTTAGTAGATTAGTTTAAGGTTTGATTGAGTTTTAGGTGAGTTAGTAGATTCGGATTTTAGAAGATTTTTAGCTTAGTGAGTTTTAATTTAGGTTCATTCCCTTAATATAATCTATACTTTTTAAATCTTAGGCTAGTTAGAGATTGATTAAGAAATTAGTTAAGGTTGATTTAAGAGATTGATTAAAGTTGATTTAAGTTTATGTTTTAGATTTGTACTTTAGTAGTTATATTCGTTAATTAGGGTTTGATTAAGAATAAGATGTTTTGAGATGGTTTTAAAAGCTGGATTATGATTGATTCGATTGGTCGGTTATTAACAGATTAAGGCAGGCTAATCCTAGGGAAAAGTGTCACTAAATTTTCTATGTTCTAATGTCTCTATCCTATAAGGAACATGCACCCTAAGTCTATGTTATCTAAGACTCGATCCTTAATTTTTTATCCTTATGTGTCACTAAGGTTGTAGGACTAAAAACAGTGTTATTTTCTAACCTTTTAGGACTTTCGTATATATACCAATAAACTTAAGGATTCATGTATGAAAATATAATAATAAGTAACAAAGCAGTAGGAATGCGAGAAGTAAGAGAAAGAACGACTAAACACAATAGAAAGAAAAGAATAAAAATCAGAAATAAAAGGAATGTAGGCATTATTATTTTAGACACACTTCTTTGAAGCCAAATGTGTCCCTAAAATAGCCTTCTCCCTAATTCGATATAATACGAATAGGGAAGAAGGTATTTTCAATGCCCTTTACTGTCCCCACATTCCAAACAAGGCACTTAAATGAGACTCAACTCAAACAACTAGACCTACCCTCTAAACAAAGCTCCAAACGACAAAGAGAAACAAATCCCGAAAATAGACCTCTCACTTAAAACCAAAAACATGATCTTACTACCGACTAATCGCAAAACCACTTAGAAAACAAGTGCAAGCGAGAAAAAAGACAACTCCCCCACGAAATACCACATCGTTCTTACAAAAACATCAATGAGTCTACCACACAAAGCTAATCGTAAAGCTAGAAGTCCCAAAATATCTCATGAAAAACCTCTAAATGAAATACTACACAAAATTCCACACAAAGCATCTATGAAAATCTTTTGACACAGAACTCCACATAAAAAGACCAACGATCAAGTGCCTTTATGACATTTGGAGTGGGGTAAGATTTCATAAAATCTTATAAAACGTTCATAAAACTTATCACAAAAAAAAAACGACTCGCAAAGCCTTTCAACAAGAAGAAGTACGAGAAATACGACTCTTTAGCACAAAACAAATCACGGTATTTTTTTATCATAAAACAAGTCATAGCTCTTTCAAACATGAGATACATCAAAATTATTCTCAACACAAAACAAATCATGTCTTTTAAATACAGAGCAAAGTCACTTGCATGGTCATTCGACTTTAAATGTGCGGATAAGAGAAAAGCTTTAAAGCATGGAATATACGTAAAAGTTTCAAATCATAATCACCAACATGACTTTCCACATAAAGCTCAAAGAGAAAGAGAAGAATCAATATTTAAAATAAGCACAAAGGTGTCCCAAAGTCTATCAACTCTTGATGACAAAGCATGCTTCCAACGACATTATTTGCATAACTAAGAAATTCATAGTTGCTTTTCAACAAAAATTCACTTTCATGTCGTATGCTATAAAATAAAATCTAAGAAAACTTGCAAATGTGTAAATAGGAAAACAAAGAAAATCTGCAATAATCCATGCATTAGGATACTTTTCCAATGAGATAAGGCTCATATTCTTACAACAACAATTCTTGCCAAGGACTAATGCCAACATTATGCCTACACCGGCGACGGCAAAGACATAAATCTCACAATCACTTAATACTTTCTCCAAATCCCATCAACAAAGCCATTGAACTATAGAAATATATATATATAATTCTCCCCAAACAACCTTAGCTCAAAGAGGCCAAACATGCACTTGAAGTTCATAGATTGAATTTTGAACATATACTAAATCGTCTCACATATTTTCGCAGACCCATCTCGATAGAATACACATGTTTGAGGGTGAAAGTCAAAGTTATATGTCTCTAAGTCGATAAACCATGAACGTATATAGAAGAAAATTATAAATCTTTATGCCCATTCGTTTTCCTCCTCAATATATATTCAAATCACATCATACTAAACTCAAGAATGCTCATAACTTGATATCAAAGATACATGAATAAATACAATGCCTTCAAATACTTCTCCAAAAGAAAAGACAATAAACTCGTGAATCTCATGCGAACCTACCAACAATGCACTTTCATAGACATGAAAATTAGAATCTCTCATAATCAAGAGTCATGGGAGAGAAGCGAAGTTGCCAATGTTCTCTTGAAATCATTACCGTAGATAACGCAAACAAAAGAAATTTTTTTTTATAAAGGAGATGAATCATCATTTTTTTTTAAAACAAGGAAGCTATTACTTAGAAGTCGACCAAGTATGTTTCCCACTAGAAAATTGTTTAGTATGATACAAGAGATAAGCCTTTCAATCGTTTGAACTTTCCCCAAACTCTATGGAATTACATAACTTTTTTAACTGAAAGCCCTTTATAATATGCTGAGGATTATACGAGTAACACAAATATGAATAACAAAATATCTCTGTTTGGCCACGATGTATGAAGTAAAATACCATTCCTTGAGAATAAACAAACATCACAATCTTCACAATCAAGTCTAGCATGCTTCTTAATAAACTTTGTTGAAAATCTTCGAAGATTCATAGCATTTCCTATTATCCTTTAAGTGTTTCAACAATCTCCTCATTTCGAGAAAAGGAATGATGTCAAGATTCACTTACATGTTCCTTTATTTTTTTTTTTTGCTTGGTAAAAAAAGTAAATAAAGGCCTCTCTATCTTTTATTATTCCAATCTTGTAGAAGAAATAACATCAACAGCCCATGAATAAGCTCAATACACATGCTATCTCCAAAATTGAGAATTACCTTTCACTATTTAATACAGCAGGAAATCATCTCATAACTCCATTAATTAAATTAATCTCATAATCAAACATGACCCAACACTCTAATGTCTCATTAAATCAGTTACATAGAAAATTCGTATTTGAAACATAAAAATAATAAACTCTCCCATCTTTAACAACCTCCATATCATTCATTGTCAAACGTTTCAAGAAAATTTGTAACTGTATAATTCAAAGAGCAAAAGAATCCACAACGGTTCATATATTGGACCAACCTTCCCATACGGCAAAATTCATACATAAATCCTTTCTTTCAACTACTAAGGGGATGTTAAGCTACATCAATTCTTCAATCATGAAATGAATCCTTCATCACCTCCAAGAGTCTTAAAACAACGTAAAAGATCTATGTGTGGAAACCACTATTCTTGACATCAACAAAACATCGCCAAATATAATTAGGAAACATACCAGGATATCTCTACGCTTCACTGTTTCAATTTTTGTAGAAGAAATACAACAAGAATAATTTTGACTCCCATCATTTATACTTCACAGCATAAACCATATTAAAATTTTACTTAGGTTTTGTAAAGGCAAGCTAATGTAAACATGACTCCATTCCTGCATCAAGCAACAAACTCTACTGTACAGGAATCTTCTTTCAAGAGAGAAAAACATGAGGAGGCAATATGATCCAAATTGCTCTACTCTAATTATGGACTTCATAAATTTTATTCATTTAAAGGAGAGTGACATAGGGAATCTCACTTCCTTTCCAATTTCAAACGAAAGTAACTGAATAAGAGACAATAAAGCAAACGATATATCTTCTTATTCTCACAAGAAACTTAAACGAAAGCATTCATGAATGTGATAGAAAGAAACGATCAACATACCATTCTCACCATTCTCACATATGCCCTTTCTTTTAAAGCAAACTAGATGATAACAACTATTAACCTCTTTCTTTAGAAAATCAAAACAAGTCTCAGATAACAACCACTGTCTCTTGTCATTTATCTTGCCAGCAAGAAACGAAGCAAGTAAAAGAGGTGGAGAAGATGGAGTAAATAGAGAAGAAGATAGGAGAAAGAAGAATGAGTGGGAGAAGGAGAGAGGTATACCTGCTCGGAGGAGGAGGCGTCGGGTTCAGTCTAGACGCGTGAAGGTCGGACGGGCCTCGGGTTAGGGTGAGAGTCGTCGAGGCAGGGCTCCAGCTCTTCTCCGACCCAAAGATGACGAAGAGAGCACCTAGCTTCGGCTGGAGGGCGTCGGGGGCTCGTCGGGTCTGGTCTTGGACCGTGCGAAGCCGGGGGAGGGAGAGAAGGGAGCAGGGGTTGAAGGTGTGAGAATGGGGAGGATCGGGGAGCTGCCGTCGGGTTCGGTCTTCCCTTGGCTCACGCGATAGAGGAAGAGGAAGCGGGAGGCTTCGGGTTGTGCGAATGCAGAGCGCGTCGGGAGAGAGCCACCGCGGCGTGAGTGATAGAGGCTTTGACCTCAATTAGGGCATTAGAGGAAAAAGAGGGGAGATCCGAGCCATCCGATCAAATTCTTGATCCAACGGTGGGATTCCAATTGGCTTGGAGAGTCAATCAAATTTTGATTAGGACTTAGCTAGACCCAAGGGACTAAAATCAGATTCAAATTGATTAAGATTCGGTTCGATCCGGGTCAACTCTCCCTCGCCTCGATTCGACCAAAATTAGCTCAATAAAATAAGATAAAATAAATCGACCACAAATCCATGCCAATTCGACTTAAATCAAGCCCGACGAGGCCCGATCAAATTAATCAAATATGCTAAAGAGCAAATCAGGCTAAAAACGAGGTCAACAAGCGTGATTTTGGTTTATGTGTTTTTGTTCTCTGTGAATTTTTTTTTTTAAATACCAATTCACCCCCCCCCCCCCCCCCCCCCCCCCTTGGTTAGCTTGGGACTAAGTTCATAGGGCTTAACATTGGAACGAACTTTCAAGTGGTATCAGAGCACTTTCTAGTGTCATCTGAACAATTTCAGCTGATTCATAAGTTTATCAGATATGAAGATGTGTGGAGATCTTACCCAGCAGCATGGAATGTGGTACTTAAAGCTTGGAGAAGGAAGGATTTTGGTAATGATGCTGAAATCCTGAAGAGAAAGTTGAATAGAGCTCTTAAAGCTTTGTATTATTGGAATAAGAACAAAATTAGGGATTTATCTACATTGAGGGATACTTTGAAGAAGGAGATTTTGGAGCTGCAACTTAAAGAAAGTTTGGATGATGGTTTTAATCAGCAAAATTTGTTATTATTAAGGAGCAAGGTGCACGAGCTTAACATTACGTTGGCCCTGTTAGCAACCTGGTGGAATCGGAGAGCCAAGTCTAGATGGATTCAAAAAGGAGATACAAATTCCAAGTTTTTCCATGACTATGCATATGCTAGAAGAAATGGGAAGCATATTAATCAAATAAAAGATGATATTGAGGGTCTTGTGGTAGGTCAAGACAAAGTTGAAGCATATTTTTTTTTAATTCTTCAATTAGATATTGAAACAAAGGGAAAGCAATCTCTCAAATTGGCATGAATTGGGGAATCAACAAAGAATTGATAATGCTGAGTGGAATATGCTTAATGCTGATTTTACTCAAGATGAAATGCTGGAAGCTATCAAGAGCTTGTGAAATAATAAATCACCCTGTTTGGATAGTATTACCACCTCATTCATCAAGTTCTATTGGAGTATCATTAAACAAGACGTGTGGAGAGCAGTGAATGGATTTTTCATTGATGGAAAGATGCATTTTAAATGGAAGGATATGTTAATTATTTTAATCCTTAAGGTGAAGAACTCAACGGAGCCTTCGCATTTCAGACCAATAAGTTTGTGTCAATCGATTTATAAGGTAGTGGCTAGAATGATAATGAACCGTGTGAGGCTTTATTTTCCCAAAATCATTACTGAAGATCAAATTGCTTTTGTACATGGTAGATCATTTTCAGACCATTACTTATTGGCTTGAGAAATCTTTAATAAGTTCAGATTTTCAAAGGGCTTATGGCGATTAACTTTGATATTGAGTAAGCATATGATAATATGTGTTGGACAACACTAGCTAAATCTTTAAATTGGTTTAGGTTTCCTCCAAGACTCATCAAGCTTATTATGGAATGTGTTCAAAAGGAAAGATTTTTTTTTCTCATTAATGGTAAAAGAATGGGTTGGATTGAAGCTAAAAGTGGGTTTAGGCAAGGATGCCCACTCTCACCTTATTTGTATATACTGTGGTCCCAGCTGCTTTCTAATGTAAATATTAAAGGGGTGTTGATTTGGTGTTGGTGGAATTTTGAAAGCGGATTTTTCAAAGCTTGGTTTTCTTTGAAAAATTTGAAATTAAAGTTAAATTCTAATTCTAAAATCGAATTGTCCCATTAGAAAAAGTATATCACATCGAAAAGTGAAAATATAATTTCAAGACGGGATTTAGATCTAGAATTATGAACTTCATCTTGAATATTGTAATCGGATGTTAAAGAGAACTTTGTATGGCCTCGGAGGACCAAAATGAGGTTCGACTAAATATCCAGCTACGATAATTAAGAGGTGTGATCGTTAAGTTCACATCCAAAGCTTTATCAACGAAAGATATATCTCCCCAAAGAGAGAAAATATCATTCAATGATAATTCTTCAAATATGATGATAACAATCATCTTTAATCTTTCCCAAAGGAATCCAATATAAATTTTAAAAAATTAATTTTTAAAATAAGGTGAGTGTGTGGTTCTAAATCTCTTACATGCACAAGCCCTCGTAGTTAATTATATCGTAGGAAGACAAAGTCCCCTACGAAAACTCTCGATTAAAATAGTGATAAAATTTAGTTAGATTTTATATGAGTGATATCAAAAAGAGGTGAATTTTAGAAACTTAAAAGGGAATGGATCAAAATTGAGCAGTTATTATTGAAATCGAGTGAAGAAAAGTATGAGACACTTTGAGATTCCGGAACCATCTGGAAGTGTCCCAACCTAATCTAAGTGTTGGGCTTTACATTTTGGATTGAAAGAAGATTTAATTAGAGTTGAGCATTTTATTAAAATTTGAGATTATATTCCCAAAGTTTGGGGTCTTATAATCAAAGATCTGCCCTAGATCCTAACCCTAATTTGGACACTGGACCAAAGTCGTCTGAACCTAACAAATGCAGTGCAAGGTCTGGACTTATCCTGGCCTGGATTGGGGAGCCAGCTAACCACCAAATTGATTTAAAATAGATGAGTCTGATCTTTTATGAAAGAGTGGTAGGGACATTTTCATTAAAGTTTTGGAGAGCTGGGGCTGACATCTAGAGATTTTTCTAATTGGCCCCTTTGACTTATGTTGGGTGCAAAATGCTAAGGACTAATGAAATTAAAATTTTTGACACTTTTGATTTGTTGCTAATGCAATGCATGCTAGTTAACAACCTCAAATCAAGTATGCTTGAAAGTTAAAAATAGGCTTATAAAATAATTTTTTTAGAAGACTGGGCTTCCCCAGGTCTGGCACCTCTTCCTCATAGGTAAGACTATCCAGACTCTACCTGCAGGAGAGAAAGGGTCTAAAGCAAGGAAAGAAGTAGTGCAGAAATATGTATGCGACAACGGGGTCGATCCCCGGCTAATTCCCTAAATTTCGTTATCTTTCTATATTATTTAGACTCACTAAATTTTAAACTTTAAGATTATGAGTATAAAACTTTTCACACCCTTACGAGTCTCACGAATTCAAATGAAAATAAAAGCTGCACACAAACGCCAAACAAGTAGAAAAAGCAGGTAATTATATACGCAATAATCTCATTAAATCAAATATAAATTAATTAATTATTAAATGTCCATAAGAAAAGTTGCCTTGCTTATTACAAACCGGAATTTACAAAAATTAAAGTGGTCGGGCACCACTAACAACAACCTGGATTCTAAATCTAGTAGAGATGCAAGTGATTTTGAATGGGATACTTTTATCTTCAATTCTTCAATCTTGTTCTTCTTCAGACTCCTTTTCTTCAAGCTCCTTTTCTTTGAGCTCCTTGGATTCTTCGTAGCAGGCTACCCAAAAGGATAAAAGGGCACTTCCTTTGAGGGGAAGGCCACTCTTTCCTCTTTGGGTAGGAAAACAATGATCCAAATTTGAATTTCCAAATAGAAAAGGGCTACTCCCCTAAGGGGTATCCTTTTCTCTTTAGAATCCAAACTTTGGATCTAAGTATCCCAACTCAAAACTATACTTTCACAATACTTGACACTTGCACAAATTACATTTAATATGAAATAAAATTCTAAACTCTCCTACAGGGTTATCCTAAGCAATTAATAAATTAATAATATTCCCAAGCAATTATATATGTGCAGAAAAATAAGTAAACACACTGGCCACACTCTTTTTATTATTTTTTTGAGAGAATGTAGAGTTGCAATAAAATGAAAAAAATAATAACCTAATACAAACTAGGTAGTAAAAAAAAACCCTAATAGATCCTTTATCTAGAGAAAAAGGATCCTTATTGGATGCAATTTTGTTAATGTTAAACCTATTATTTTAAAATGAAACCCACTGTTTCCTATTTTGAAACTGTTGAGATGCAGAGGATACCAAAGATTTAAAACAACCCGAAGGTTGATTAATATCCCAGAGTTCCCATCCAGTTAAAGAATAGGATCTAGTAACGATCCCATAAACAATTATAATAAGTTTAAATAACAAAAATGCCAAAAGAAAAAACCGACTAAAAAAGAAACTCAATAGAAAATTACATAAATACCCAGACAATCTCAAAATACCTAAGTAAAACAATAATAAGTATTTTAGATGTCTTATCCAAATGCCAAATTTGTCATACCAATCAAAATAAATGGAAAATTCTTTGAAACGAATTTCCAACCTCATGAGTCTTACTGCTTTGTTGTTAGCAATGATAACTCTGATCATCATATTACTAATGATTTTGGGAAGAACTTCTCAAATCGTTCTTCCTGTTGAGATCAGAATTCCTCCTTCTATTTTGATCTCTCACCAGACCTAGCCTTTGAAGTTCTTTGAACAACTTGTGTTTAGTTCCGGAATAGCCTTGCTCCACTGAAGACCCTTTTTAAAGAACAGTTTTTCTATACTTAAGACTGATTGAAGAAGAAGGAGAGATGTTATTAGAATTGCCATCTCTTATTCCATCACAATCAGCCAATATTTCAGAAGTATAAACTGTCTTAGATGGAGTATAAGCCGATCCCTGCTCCTCCTCTAACCTCTCAACTGCATCCAACAAAAGAGGATTTTGAATTTCTAATATTCCATCCATCAAATCCGCTGGAATAACAGCTTTTCCAATTCCAATTATCCCGTCCACCTTAGGAACTCCAGTTGGAATTACTGGATATAAGCCCGGCTTCATTTCAGGATCCAACTTATCAGCAAATAATGGTCAATCACATCAAAGTAGGGGTTAGGTTTGGATTTAACAAGTTTAATTTGATTATTAAAAACCAATTGATGTGGTCTCATAGGCTGGAAGGGCCATTTGGGTCAAAATGACCATTTAGACCTTTAAGGGGCCATTTGGTCAACTTAGGTTGACTTGGTCAACTAGGTTAAACATGAGTTTGGGATTAGGTCCAACAGATTCAAAGTGACATTTAGAGTTCAATAGAGGTGGTCATATGCAAAGGTGAGGCCATTTGGATTGAAATCCCCATTTAAACTCTTTAGAGGTATTTTGGTCAAAGAAGGCTGACTTGATCAACTGGAATTGACCAAGATCGAGGTTTAAGCCCAATGCACTCTTAATGATGACTAGAATGCATTAGAGTATTGCAACTCGGGCTTCTGAGTTTATGATTTTGATGATGAAAAATAATATCGATTACCTTTTTATTTCTCCTTGTATTTGTAGTGCATATTTGTTTGTGTGTTAACTAATATTTCAAGTACACCATGAACCATTCTTTGAAGATTCAAGCCTCAAGATTAGGAAGAGTATGTTATGTTAAATGAGTTTGTAATTTTTATTTATTTAATTTTTAATTTCTTGAGTCAAGTCCTGTAATGATGTATGTTAGCTTGGAGACCATGCACACACACACAAGGGGAGCAAAAATGATTTTAAATATTTTAATTTGTCTGTACATCATATTGTATGATATGGATCGTACTGTACAGTCTGGTGTATAGAAATTAATTAAAATATTTTAGTTTTTCTTGGAAAAATATTTTAAAAATATAACTAATTGTACAGTACAATCATCGCATCGTATTAAATGATCTATTATAATTAGAAAGCCCATTTGAATTTGAAAAGTTATTCTTATCATACTATATGATTATGATCGTATTGTATGATGTTTAAAATTTTACCTGATTTAAATATTTGATTATTCAATCGAATATGCTTAAATTTGATATTTTGATAATATTGTATGAACTGGATCATATTGTACGATCAACATAGATGATTTTGCTCGTTAGATGTTTCATCCTAGACGAACTGCATCTAAATTGAGTTGTTCATATAATTCTAACTTTTTATCGTATAATATGAATAGGTAAATTGAAATGCTAGTACAGTACTAACAGGTGATCGTACAGTACTAACAGGACAAATTTTGGGCATCATACTAGATGATCATGAGATCGTACTATACGATCTTTGATGGCTAAATTAATTTTTTAGGATTTTTTAAGCCCTCTATTTAAGCTTTATCATAAGACTTTATAAGAGTCTTTGATAGCTATTGTGTCTTCATTCTTCTATAGAAACTTGAAGAGAGAACTTGAAAGGGAGAGAGGAAAGAGTGGAGTTTGAGAGGGAGAAGATCCTTGGATGGGGTTTCAAGGGAGTGTGGAGGGGGTTTCACACGGTTTCTCTAGCAAACTTGCACCTTAGTACCATTGGATTCAAATTTTTTCTTGAGGAAAGTTTTTGGAAGAAGAAGATATTTTTGGTGTCAAAGGACCTGGCTCTTCCACCGCACTGGGGAAGGTGGAAATCATTTTGTAAGGGCTTCTCTGCCTAACTGTGGGGGCTAAAGGATAGTAACTTAAAGTTTAGTGCAATACATAGAGGGTGCCTTCGAGGAGTGGATGTAGGTCAAGGTTTAACTTAACCACTATAAATCTAGTGTGTTATTTCATTTATTATTTTCGCATTTATTTTTATTGTGATTAGAAGTGTGGGTGAAATTGATAATTTATCCTTTTATTATAAATGTAATTCGCTTATGTATCAAGTTATAAAAAGATTTTTCTTTTCATTAAAGAATCTTTTAAATATCCAATTCATCACCCTTCTTGGCACATAAAGTACTTTCATAGAGGAGGTTTTAGGATTTGGTTTGACTGGGCCATGTTGAAGTTTAAAGAAACTTCAATTAGTCACTTTGACCCCTTATCAATTGGAGGTCAAATTGGGTCCACCAAAATGTAGTTTAATACTTAACATTTCATAACAAAGGCTATGGATAAAATCAAAGGTCTTCGAGAAGGTCCCAAGGTCAAATTCCACAAAGTGGCAAGTCTGTTGGTATAGGCTGTAAAATTTGAAGGTTTTGCAGCTTTTAAAAATCAAATTTGTTTTTGGTGCTAAAAGTCTCATATTGGGCTCAAATTCAGAGGGTTGATTTAGAGGTCATTTGATTAGGTTTTGAATTAAATAAAAAAATAGCGCAAAAAGAATTTCAGGATTTACACCTTTAACCTAAGATTTATGTCTGGAATTTTAGATTTGAGCTAGATTTTGGATTTGATTGATTTAATTTGATTATTCCAAATTAATGATAATTAGTTGAATGATAGTTATTGATTAGATAGGATTAAAGGTTAACTAGAGATTGGATTGAAGGTTGATTAATAGTAAATTTGGAATGTGATTGAATTTTAGATTGAAGCCATTATTAAAACTTGGAATGATTAAAGTTTGAATTGATTAAAGGTTGAATTGATTGAAGTCTGGATTGATTACAGGTTGAAATGATTGAAGTATGGATTGATTGAAAGTTGAATTGATTGAAGTCTGGATTATTTAAGGTCTGGATTGAAATCTGGATTTATTTGAAGCTAGAATTGATTGAAGTCTGGATTGATTGAGGTGTGGATTGATTAAAGTTTAGATTGAAGTCTAGATTTATTTGAAGCTTGAATTGATTGAGGTTTTGATTGATTAAAGCTTGAATTGATTGAAGTATGGATTGACTGAGGGTTGAATTAATTATAGTCTGGATTAGACTTTGGATTGAAATCTAGATTAATTGAAGAATCTGGTTTGAAGCCTGGATTGAAATTTGGATTGATGTTTGGATTAAAGTTTGGCTTGAAGTCTGGATTGATTGAGTTTGAATTATCCACATAAATGAAAATCAATTAGATGGTTGAGATTGATTTGAGATTAATTGTAGATTGATTGAAGTGTGATTGAAGTCTAAAAGATTGATAACTAGATGATTATCAATCATCAGATCAGTATGCAGAAGTCTGGATGGATCCTGATGACCTCATACAAAAATGAGGTCAATATTCACTTAGTGAAAATCAATAATATTACATTAAAAATGCTCATACAATATCTATCATATACAAAAAGTTATACAATGAAAGTGCATTTAGTTAGAATAAAATATATTTTTATCAATTTGAGGAAGATCAAATTCATCAAACTCAAAATCATTGAAAATCAGAGTAGGATTTGGTTTATCTATTCTGAGTAGAAAAAAATTTAGAATAGAAAATGCAAACGAAAATGCTTTTAACCCCTTTTCTCTCTCTTATCTATCTCCTCCAACTCCCATATTCATTTTCCTCTCCTTCTTTGTTACCCAGCAAGCCTAATCAAATGAAGATAGGTGAAAGCTTAGTGCTAAATATGATATAAAGATATATAAAAATTTCATTCAGTTCCTAGCACCATGGCCCTCCAATAACCTAGCATCGCAGTGCTGCATGTAAAACAACAATGCGCCGTAGCGCCACCTTAGTACCATTGTGCCAAATTATTTTCATAAATTCTAAAAAGCTCAATGCCACAACGGTACTTTCCCAACACCTCCCAGCACCGCAATGCCCGTGTTCAGAATTTCAAAAATTTTCATATTTTTTAAATTATTTCAACACTAACCACTATTACTCCATTACAGTTCTTTAAACTTCATTCTTCGTCATGGCCTCACTATATTTCTCTGACCGATATTGCCTAACTAAGGCCCTTTGACTTCTATTGCCCAACTTCGACCCTTTAACTACTGCTGTCCAACTACTTTCATCATCATGTTGATCATCTTTGCCTAACTATGACCCTTTGAATATGATCATTAGACTACTTTTTTTCTTACCTCAATCACCTAACTATGGTCCTCCGACCATCATTACCTGAGAATGATCATATAACCTCCCTTGCTCAACTAAGATCCAATGACCTCTATCACCAAACTATGGCCCACTGACCATTATCAACTAGTTAAACTAAAGCTCGATGACTTCAACATGTACCATTAGAAATAATGTCAATGTTGATACGTCATCAAAAATTAACTTGATCGGCATGAATCTCGATGCAAAATCAAGTTGGAAACTTCATAAATTAAAATTGGGATAATCCAAACTTGGATTTCAGCAAACTTATAGTCAAAATGAACGTCTCAAGAATACGAACCCAATGACATTAAATCCAACCCAATCCGAACCCAAATAGGTCCCAATTAAGGGTTAGAAGCACTGTTGGAAGGTTTGAATTTCAATTTGGATTACCAAATGATTTCCAAACATAATGTGCTTATAATTGAATCAAGAGGCTCAATGAGGAAAATCCAACGAGCCTAAGATAACCAAATTCTAACATCACTAAGACATTCAAATATCCATCAAATAGTTCATGATCAAGGGATTCAACATCAGCCGTCCATCCAACCACTCCCTATTTGCTTTTGATATCCCACATATTTACGAGCCATGCCACACCAAAAATTTTTAAATAGAGCCCTCTTTTCTCTTAAAATGGAACCATAAGATAAAGGATTCAAGAGAGAGATAGGAGATCGCTCTTGCCTTTTTACTCCTCGACCATCGCCAGAGTTTTGTCGGACCACAGCACAACATCGTTGCTCTGCCGAACCACCACTTGAGGCCCTGAGCTCCGTCGGACCACCACTTGAGGCCCTCTCCTCTTCTAGACCACCACTTGAGGCCCTCTCCTCTACCAAACCACCACTTGAGGCCCTGAGCTTCGCCAGACCACCACTTGAGGCCCTCACCTCTAATGGACCACCACTTGAGGCCCTGAGCTCTACTTGACCACCACTTAAGACCCTCACCTCTACCAGACCACCACCTGAGGCCCTGAGCTCCATCGGACCACCACTTGAGAGCCTCACCTCTGCCAGACCACCACTTAAGGCCCTAAGCTTCGTCGGACCACCACCTGAGGCCCAGACTTCTACCTGTACACCACTTGAGGCCTTCACATCCGCTGGACCAGCACTTGAGACCTTGAGCTCCATCGGACCACCACATGAGGCCTAGACTTATGCTTGACCACCACCTGAGGCCTGAAGTTCTGCCAGACTACCACCTAAGGCCCGAAGTTCTACCGGATCACCACTTGAGGCCTAGAGTTCTAGTAGACCGCCACTTGACACCCAGGGTTAATCTAGAGTTTTGCCAGACCATCACTTAATGCCCAGAGTTTTGTTGGACCACCATTAGACTTCTGCCAGACCACCACCCGACATTGAAGTTCTTCCAATTTAATGTCAGGCTACAACATAACACTTGAATTTGCAAGTAGCATTGGACTTCTAGCTGTCCACCAAGTGACTATATAATTTCATCACCATTTTTCACTAGATTTCAACCAAATGGTTAAAACTTGTAATATGATCGCCCTCAGGGATGAGTCATCCCATTTTAATCTACCCAAATAATAGTGGAATCATTTCAGACTGGGTCAGGCCCGTGGCTTTTCCCCTTTCTAGAATTTTCAACATAAAAACATCTTATGTTCTCTATGTGTGAGCTGGATATTCGTACAATGCTAAGGTGTATAATTTTAACTCTATCATCATGTATATTCTAGCACGCAACACTTTGACGATGTATGTGGGAAACTCAATCTTACTATCCTAAGCACCACTTTGATGGCTAACAAGCATAGCAATCGCATCTTGGGAGACACCCGCTCCAACTAACACCAATCCAAGAATCCTTCCACGAACCAGGGATGTCATGTATCCGCCACTTTTTAATCTAGGGGCCATAATGTCCTAGAGAAGGAACTTAAGGGCCTTCCCTATAAGACCGCATTAGAAAGATGGAGGAATCTCATAATGAGATTCTACAACTTCTACGATAGACTCGATGATCAGTACTAGCACCTCAAGAAGAGATTCTTCTCTTGTGAGATCCACCAATGCTTGAAGATGTTCAACCCGAACATTTTTATGGTGAGATTCCCCTTCCTCAACCAAGGATGCGTCCTTTAACACATCAAGATAATGAGCTTGTTGACATAGCAAGCTCTACCCAACCCTTCGCATGCAGGCCTCCAACCTCGCATTCCTTCGAATATTCCTGAGTAATTAACCCGATAACACATTATTGAACTCCCCCGTAATGCCCTACGGCATGAATTACGAAGACTAGTTTGAGAGGAGTTCCCTGTAGGAGATATAAGACAATCTCTTCATCAACGAGACTTCCAGAAGTTATCACCCTTGACTGAAGCCATCCTTCAACACCCCATTCTGGCAAGATTAAAACTGCCAAGCATCGATTCATATGATGAGACATTTGACCCATATAAACATATTGATCACTATAGAACCATAACACACATCCAGCGAGTCTCAGATGCGCTCCTATGCCAAGTTTTCCCTGCTACCCTCAAAGGACAAGCCCGAATGTAATTCTATTCACTTCCAGCTAGAACAATCCCACTTTTGTCAAGTTGGCTAAACTATTCGTTAATCAATTTGTCGCCAATTAAAGAATTGCTAAAGATTCTTCCCACCTTTTTGGGATTGGCCAGAATAAAGGAGAATCACTAAAGGAATATTTTTAGCAATTTTCCACGGAGGCTCGATAAATTCTAGGAGTAGATCCTAAATTTATAAAAAAAGTTTTCCTTGGAGGCCTTCATCCGGGTCCATTTTACTCGGCACTTATGCGAGATACGGTTCCTTCATATGCTGACATGATCCATCGAGTTGAGGCATAAATATCAGCAGATAAAGCTATCAACACCCACAGGAAGCAATTTGAGCAACCTTCTAAAAAGCACAAAATGCTCTTATGATGGATAACTCATTCTTGCAGCAAAAGAAACAATGGAAGAGTAGCCTGCCTCATAGACCTCCTTTGTCATAGCAAGGATTTCGATAAGAGGAAGAGTATACACCTCTTAAAGCATCTCGAACCAACGTAATGATGTCCATTTGAGATCAAGAAAATATTAAGTGGCCTAATGCTTTAAAACCAAATGTAGGAAATTAGGAGCAATGCTGTCATTTCCACCACAATCGTGGACACACTACTGAAGCTTGTACACAGCTTAAGGATTACATTGAGAGGCTGATCCAACAAGAATATCTCCAGCAATTCATCCAAAACCCACCTTGTAAGTTAAACATTGTGTTATCCCCATGTGTATATCTTACGTGTTGATTATAATATAACATGTATATCCTTAAGTCATACTAGGGACATATTGTATTATCTTACATAATATAATAATATGTTGTTCAATTTGTTCTAATATTATCCCATTCTTTAAAAAAAATATAAAGAAATGACAATAAAAACTACTGATAAATATAATCTCATTATCCTTGATTCGAGAAATACACAATTTTTTATTGTGTCTCAATCACTAGATGATCGATCCCAGGGGGATTCGATCCGACCACTTCTATACAGGTCAACATCATCGAGCAGGGCTCTGACATACAACCTTAGATAGGTCATACATCCTTGGTGAATTCTCTTGACCTCTTCCATACAGGTTAATTTCATTGAGTAGGACTCTAATATACAACCTCGGATAGGTCATACATTCTTGATGGATTCTCTTGATCTCTTCCAAACAGGTTAACTTCATCAAGCATGACTCTGACATATAACATCAGATAGGTCATACATCATTGATGGATTCTCTCAACCTCTTCCACACAGGTTAACATCATCGAGTCAGGCTCTAACATATAATCTCGGATAGGTCATACATCCTTGGTGGATTCTCTTGACCTCTTCCTCATATGTTAACGTCATCGAGCAGGGCTCTAATATATAACCTTGGATAGGTCATACATCCTTGGTGGATTCTCTTGACCTCTTTCATATAGGTTAAGGTCATCAAGCATGGCTCTGACATATAACCTCAGATAGGTCATACATCCTTGGTGGATTCTCTCAACCTCTTCCATAAATGTTAATATCATTAAACAGGGCTCTGACATACAACCTCGAATAAGTCATACATCCTTGGTTGATTCTCTCGACCTCTTCTATACAGGTAAATGTCATCGAACAATGTTCTAACATACAAACTCGGATGGGTCATATATCTTTGGTGTATTTTACACTCTAATGCCCATCAACGGACTTTCATTGGACTTCTATCCAACGTTGAATTTATGTTTGTCGACAGACTTACATTGGGCATTTACCCGATGTTGAATTTTTACCCGTCGTCGGACTTTTTGTCACTTCTACTGGACTCTAGATTTATACCCAGACTTTTGCTTATCAATGGACTTTTGCCCGTCATCAAACTTCTACTAAACGTCGAATTTATATACGTCGCAAACTTCTACTCATCGTCAGACTTCTTCCTGACATAAGACTTCTACCCGACGCTAAGTTTCTACCCTTCGTCAAAATTTCATTTGGCTTTTACCCGACTTTGAATTTTTCCCGTCGTCGGACTACTACCCATTTCCGGACTTTCATTAGGCTTCTATCTGACATTGAATTTTTATACGTCGTCGAACTATCACCTATTGACAGACATTTATTGGGCTTCTCCCCAACGCCAAATTTCCACTTGTCACTGAAGTTCTTCCCGATGTTGGACTTTCGTCTATTGCGAGACTTTCACTGATTAACATCAGACCTCCACTGGATCTCTCAAAGAATGAGTGGGAAATTTCTACTCAATGAGGGGCCCTAGACTCTGACAAGAGATACCACCTAAATAAGACTAGGGGAATGGGGAGAGGACTTCTACTTAGTGAGGGGCTTTGATGTTGGACGGGGTTACCACTCCCATATGGCCAGGGGAAGGCCTCAGCTTGAGAAGAATTATAGTGAGAAATCCACTTCTTGTAGAGAGGGGACCATAGATTTAGATAGGGGATACAACCTGAACAGGACTAGGGAAATGCCTCAGCATGTGGGAGAGATGAAAAAGGAGGAGAGGACTCCTAATCAGTGAGGGTCCCTAGGCTTATACATGGGATGCCACTCGTACATGGTCAGGGTAAGGCCTCAGCTTGAGAAGAAGCAGGGAGAGAAATCCACTTCTTACAAATAGGGGCCCTAGGCCAAGACAGGGGATGCGGCTTGTATAGGGTCAGGGAAAGCCTCAATTGAAAGAAGGAAAAATGAAGAGAATGTGTGATTTGAATACCCATGGAGGGGGTATTTATAGGTTAAATTGAGGCAATTTTGTAATTTAAAAAAAAAAGGAAAAATAATATATATATATATATATATATATATATATATATATATATATATATATATATATATATTGAAAAAAATCATCAAATCTAAAAACAAAATCATTGACGGTTGGCCCGCCGGCTAATTGTAGCCAGCTGGTGTGGCACGCAACCCCACACACATGTGGGCTAGTTCAACCATGGACGGCGCGTGCCAGTTGGCCGGGTGCGTTGCCCAGGTGCACGGGCAGGCCAAGTGGGCCAGGTGCGCCAAGAAAGCAAGCCAAGTGTGCCAGCCAGGCGAGTCGAGTGCGCGGGCCATGGACAGGTTAGGCGGGCCAGATATGCCAGGCAGGCAGGCTAGGTGCCACAAGGTGGTGCAGCAACGGTGGTGATGGAGGCTTATCAGTCCCGCACATTTTTGGGCCCAAAAAGTTCAAATCGGACGTTGTTTGGGTCCCCGAAACCATTTTTAAACGTTCCAAACTAAATTTTGACACTTAAAATGATTCAGGACCTCTACACCCACGATCGAAGTACATTCAAATTTCAAATTGGCCAAAAATTTTTCCACAGACTAAGACACATATTTTTAAACTTCTAGAGCTTCGAAATCCAAAATAAGGGGCCAACTGATATGCCATAATAAAATTATCTTGATCGGGCACAAATCTTGATGCAAAATCAGGTTTGAAACTTCCAAAATTAAAATTTAGGACCATTCGAAGTTTAATTTCAAAAATCTTATAGTCAAACTGAACGTCTTGAGAATACAAACCTAACGACACAAATTCCAACCCAATTCGAGCCCAAGTGGGTTAAAAATCAAGGGTTAGAATCTTTTTTGGAAGGTTCGAACCACAATTTGTTTTAATAAATAATTTCCAACCATAATGTGCTCATTATTGAATTGATTTGCTTGACGTGACGAATCCAACGAGCCCAAGATCACCAAATTCCAACATCATTAAGACATTCAAATATCTATCAAATGGTCCATGATCAAGGGATTCAACTTCGGCCATCCATCCAACCACTACCCATTTGCCCTTGATCTCCCACCTATTTACGGACCTTGCCACTCCAAAAATTTATAAATAGAGCCCACTACTTGAGGCCCTGAGCTCTGAAAGTTCGATGGGGATGTTAAGCCCTATGAACTTAGTCCCAAAGCTAACTAAAAGAGAAGTGAATCGGTAGCAACAAAATCTAGATTCACCACAATGAAAAACAAAGTGCGGAAATTAAAATGCGGAAGCAAAAATAAGAAAAGAACACACCGGATTTATAGTGGTTCGGTCAAACCTTGACCTACGTCCACTCCTTGGAGGCACCCTCCAAGTATTGCACTAAATCGTGACTCTCCTTTAGCCCCCATAGCTAGGCGGAGAAGCCCTTACAAAATCACTTCCACCTCTCCCGGTGCGGCGAAGTTGCCGGGTCCTTTGACACCAAAGAGACTTCTTCTTTGGTGAACTTACCTCGAGACAAGCCTTGAATCCGATGGTACTAAGGTGCGAGTTCGCCGGAGCAACCGTGTGGAACCCCCTCCACACTCCCTTGAGTCCCCCCTCACAGGATCTTCTCCCTCTCTCAAACTCCACCCTTTCCTCTCTCCCTTTCAAGCTCTCTTTTCAAGTTTTCCCCACAAGAACGAAGCTACAATGGCTGCCAAAGACACTTACAAAGTACCATGCCAAAGCTTAAATAGAAGCTCTCAAAACGAGCTCATTAATGCAAGTTGCCGACATTATCGTCCAGTACTATAGGCATATCGTCATGGCCGATCAATACAAATTAAGCTCATTAGCCCAGGACGATTTGAGACGATCAGAAGAAAATTGGTTACATCGTCCAGGCCGATCTCACGATCGTCCTGGCCGATTAGTTTAAAACCGATTTAAATCGTCCTGATCATAGCCCTGAATACAAGCTGTCCGATGAAGATCGTCCAGGCCATCGTCCTGGCCGATCATTCGATCGTCCCGGACGATGTGATCGTATCAATCAACCATTAATGCTTTCCAAAGATACCAGATCAATTTAGGCATGATTAAGTTAGATCTTCCTGGACGATAATAATATCGTCCGGGCCGATTTCCTAAAATAAAGAATTCCTAAACTGATTATGGCGGCTGATTCTTTCTGAATTGAGATTATCGTCCTGGCCGATACAGGTATCGTCCAGGCCGATCTGTTGACGGCTGCCTTAATGAGGATGCCCTAAATAGGGTTTCTGATTTTGGACAGATCGTCCAGGACGATATAAATATCGTCCCGGCCGATATTACCAAAAATAAAAAACTTATAGGGAACAACAGGAGATCTTCTAAATTACAATCCAACTGGTCCCACACCAAATACAACAGACTCAAGAAAGGAAAAAGATTACAAACTGACTCAGACCTAGTCTACCAAGTCTTGAGTTGATTCCAAATTGCAGTCCGATCGTGGGAACCTGAAACGTTAGCACATAAGGCAATCGTAGAGAAATAAGGAATGTTTGCTATCATTAAAATCATAAACCATAGATCCGCAACAAGCTCCACGAGACCACCACTTGAAGCCCTCACCTCCATCGGATCACCACTTGAGGCCTTAAGCTCTGCTGGACAACCACTTAAGGCCCTAAGCTCCACTGGACCACCACTTAAGGCCCTCATCTTCTCCGGACCACTACATGAGGCCCTGAGCTCCGTTGGACCACCACCTGAGGCACAGACTTTCTCCTGACCACCACTTGAGGCCCTCACCTTTGTTGAACCACCGCTTGAGGCCTTGAGCTCCGCCACACCACCAGTTGAGGCCTAGACTTTTGCCTGACCACCACCTGAGGCCCAGAGTTCCGCCAGACCATAACCTAAGCCCCGAAGTTCTACCGGACCACCATCTGAGACTCAAAGTTCTACTTGACCTCCACTTGACACCCAGAGTAAACTAAGAGTTCTGCCATACCATCACTTGACCCTCGGAGTTCCGCTAGACCACCAATTGACGCTGGACTTCCGCTGGACCAATGCCTTACGTTGAAGTTATGCCAAACCAACGCTAGGTTACCAACTAACGTCTGAATTTTCAAGTAGCACCTGACTTCTACCAGTCCACCAAGTGACACTATAATTTCATCCCGGTTTGTCACTAGATTTCAACCAAACGGTTGACATTTGTATTCTTATCTCCCTCAGGGACGAGTCAGCCAATTGTATTCTACCCAAACACTAGTGGAATCATTTCAAATTGGGCAAAACCCTGTGCTTTTTCCCCTGTCTAGGGTTTTCCACGTAAAAACATCTTGTGTTCTCTTTGCGTGAACTGGATATTCGTACAACGCTAAGATGCATTTTAACTCTATCATCGCGTATATTCTAGGTCGCAACAAATGTATATCATCATTTTTATGGGTAATTCTTGCCATCAATATTCACTTTGACTCCCAATGTGAGTATAGGGATTTATGCTAGTCTTTTTAGTATATGGTATCTAGTATCTCTCTTTAAAGGGGTGCCATCAAAGAAACAAGCAAATGACTATGGAACTTCAAACTTTCACAGCATAATATATTACATATATTGTATGTTTACTACATGAATTAATTTAGTCCCCCAAGTAAGTGTATCATTTATAGTCAATGATAAATACTAAAAAAAGCATTTAATTTGGATCAAACCCTCATCATTTTTCTCATTCCTCAATTCATAAAATTATAGTAAAAAATAAAATAATATAAAAGCTGTGCCAAACCAAATCATAATTTGTTTAAATCTTATAATATATGAATATAGAAACCTGTCATTCAACGCGCATATGAATGGCTTTGTTAATTACGTGTCGTCAGAATATCATATTCAATTTTTTTCCTGACAGTAATTCCTTTAAAATAAATCAAATAGACAAATAGATCATTTTCAACTGAAAAAAAAAAAGAAAAAGAATTTCCCTGAAAAATATATATATATATATATATATATATATATATATATATATATATATATATATATATATATATATATATATATATATATATATATATATAAAAGAATCAATCTTTTTCATTCCCTCTCAATGAAATAGTCGAATTACCTTTTTTATTTTATTTTTTCAATATGGATCCAAATGTGATAGTAATTATATGATGGCCGTTAAACTATATTAGTTAGACATAAATATATATATATATATATATATATATATATATATATATATATATATATATATATATATATATATATATATATATATATATATATATATATATATATATATATATAAGATTTTTGTAATAATACAAAAGAACAGTTCAATAAATATCGGATGACTCATTTAAAGTTGAAAAACTGACATCTTCTACTTTACAGCTGTGAAATCTTAAATAAAAAATTAAATTTTAATTTATATGATTATATATAAACATATTGATGCAAGATATATATATATATATATATATATATATATATATATATATATATATATATATATATATATATATATATATATATATATATATATATATATATATATATATATATATATATATATATATATATATATATATATATATATATATATATATATAGGTTTATAAATCGTCCAAAAAATTTGTTCATATATGAAAAACTATCATAAAAAAAATGGGTCAATTTGTGCTCATATCATATCTAAAATGAAAACTAAAGATCAGTAGGCCAACCTAAAATTTTATTCCAATAAAAATCATTTCAGAATATTTTGCTCACTCTTTCTCTCTTTATTACTCAGTTTTTAAGGGTGTCAATTTCGGGTTACGGGACGGATTCGGGTCGAATCCGGAACTGATTCGGGTTCAAACGGGTCAACCCTAACCCGACCCAGGTAAGTAAACGGGTCGGAAATACGGACCTGGACCAAACTCATCGGGTTGCCAGGTTGACTTGACCCTACATGGGATGGCAAAACGCTCGGACGCGGGTAGGAACGCACAGGCAGGTGTGCGGGGCGCGGGCAGCCTCTAACGCAGGGTGCGTGAGCAGGCGCGGGCGCTGGCAGACAAGGGAGGGTGCGATGGCATGCGCGGGCCGCAGGCTGGTAGGCACTGTCGCACGGACAGCTGGGCGGGCAGCTGAGGCAGGTTCGCGGGTTGACCCGGCAACCCGTCGGGTCAACCCAAACCCGACCCATTTTTCAAACGGGTCGAATTCTGGAACTCAAACCCAACCCGTTTTGAAACCGAGTCGGGTCAAACCCAAAATTTCCGGGTCGGGTTCGAGTCAGGTTTTCGTGTCATGTCAAATATTAACACCCCAACTTGTTCTCTCTAAGTTATATTTTAGAAAATTTATATGTAGTAAGAGGCAGGATTATAAATTAAGTTGAGATTGTGAAAAGCGGCAAACATTAAATTTTAGGCTTCATTTGGGGTGGCTTTTTTACTACTTTCTAAAGTTGTTTTTAGAATAAAATTTTTTAGTTTAAGAAAATTTTATACTAAAAAGATGCTTTAGAAATCAATAAAAAAATATTCCAAATAAAATTTTAGTGGTATGAAAAAAAACTTCTGCAATATTCATAGTTATAGCATAATTTAAATGTGAAACGTTTATATTATGCACAATTGCTTATAGTTTTTGTCCAAACTAAAGGTAAAAGCTTACTTGAGCTCCTCCTTAATTCCACTATTATATGTAGTTATTTCTAATATGAAAAGTTTCTCTTAGGGATGAAAGAATAACAGCTCAATGAAAATAAGGTTTTGTTTTTTTTTTTTTTTTTTTGTTAAAACACACCCACAGGTCTACACGTTAATATTCAAAAAATGGTACAAAGTCCTTACAGAGACCTTCATATCCCTACTGCTCAAAAGAGATACAAAAAAGTTCAAAAAATCCTTTGAGCCGGTCGTCGCTACTAAGAAAAATTATAATGAAAAACCAAAATCCTAGACTAGGACGGCCAGTGGCTCACACCCCAAAATTGAGATACACTGAATAAACAAACTTAAAAAAAAAAAGGTTCAGCAAATATTTGCATAAAAGAGCTGCACCAGAAAACGTAGTAGCCATAGCGAACAGTACCGGTAGAAAAACCATCCAGAATATAAAACACAACGATTTGACAACTAAAATCAGTGATATGCAGATAGAATAACTGCAAGGGATAAAAAACAAGAAGCATGCCATACAACATAGACATCAGCATATCCATAAGATGAGAGTTGAAAGTATAGAAAATAAAGGATAAACTAAATAAATGATAGTCATAACCCACGTAAACAAGCAGGTAATGAGACATGTGGGAAATCAGCAACAAGAGCCACAGAGCACAAGCGACCCCACCCCAAACTCTTGAAACTAGGAAGAAATTGCAAGTCACCAAAGAGATAGCCACCAAATCCTAAAACCACAAAAGAAAACGAAAAAAGCAAAATCACATTAATGGGATCTAATATAAGATAAATTAGTCTGATCCAAGACCACCAAATCTTTAACATTTTTCAGGATATGATCCTCTTGAAATTAAATGAACTGGAGAAGAGTGCAACCAATTTTAGTTAAAGCATCAGCACACATATTACCCTCACAGACGACGACGACGATCAAAGGGACTATAGTTGACGGACGATGGCGGTTTGATGGGCCATATTGATGGGTGTTGGAGGTCTAAGGGACCGTAGTCAGTGGGATACGAAGCTTAGACCTTATTAGGCAGGCAACAGAGGTTAAAAGGACTGAACGTCAGACCTCTTAGTTGGAAGCCTAATCTCTCAACCAATAGACCAATGTGAGTCGTGTAACCTTAGATTATATTTATCTAAGCTTTTTACTAGTTTAACAGTTCGTTGATTTTTGGAAAAATAATAAATAACTGAATTCTGTTGTCACAAACAATGTCGGCATGAAAAAATGTATCTTAAATAAAAAATTAAAAAAATTATTAAAAAATTAAATCTTAAATAAAAAATTAAAAAAAAATTAATTTATTTATATGCCTAGCATATAAATTTTTATGTTTACTAATATAACATAAAATAATTTTAAATTATATTAAATATATCATTATAAGTAACTTAATACAGTAGAACAAACATTGTACACACATACTTTGATTAGATTTAGATATTAAAATATTATATGATTATACATACACATATTGATACAAGATAATATATATATATATATATATATATATATATATATATATATATATATATATATATATATATATATATATATATATATATATATATATATATATATATATATATATATATATATCCTCCAAAAAATATGTTCATATATGAAAAATTATCATAAAAAAAGATGAGTCAATTTGTGCTCATATCATATCTAAAAATGAAAACTAAAGATCAGTAGGCCAACCTAAAATTTTATTCCAATAAAAATCATTTCATAATGTTTTGCTCTCTTTCTCTCCTTATTACTCGTTTTTAGGGGTATCAATTTCAAGTTACGGGTCAGGTTCAGGTCGAACCCGGAACTGACTCGGGTTCAAACGGGTCAACCTTGACCCGATACGGGTAAGTAAACGGGTCAGAAATATGGACCCGGACCAAACCAGTCGGTTGCCAGGTTGACTTGACCTGACACGGGACTGCAAAACACTCGGACGCGGGCAAGAACACGCTGACAGGTGCGCGGGCGTGGGCAGCCTATGATGCAGGGTGCGTGAGCAGGCGTGGGTGCTGGCAGAAGAGGGAGGGTGCGCTGGCATGCGTGGGCGGCAGGCTGGCAGGCGCTGCTGGGCGGGCAGGGAGCGGGTAGCTGAGGCTGGTTTGCGGGCAGGAGGGGTAGTGTGAGCAGTTGATTTTAAACGGGTTCGCGGGTTGACCCGGCAACCCGTCGGGTCAACCCGAACCTGACCCGTTTTTCAAACGGGTCGAATTCTAGAACCCAAACCCAACCCATTTTGAAATTGGGTCGGGTCAAACCCGAAATTTCTGTTTCGGGTTAGAGTCAGGTTTTCGTGTCATGTCAAATATTAACACCCCTACTTGTTCTCTCTATGTTATATTTTAGAAAATTTATATGTAGTAAGAGGCAGGATTATAAATTAAGTTTTTTTTTTTCTTTCAAGTTAAGGATTATAAATTAAGTTGAGATTGTGCAAAGCGGCAAACATTAAATTTTAGGCTTCATTTGGGGTGGCTTTTTTACTACTTTCTAAAGCAGTTTTTAGAGTAAAATTTTTTAGTTTAAGAAAATTTTATACTAAAAAGCTGCTTTAGAAATCAATAAAAAAATATCCCATATAAAATTTTAGTGGTATGAAAAAAAACTTCTACAATATTCATAGTTATAGCATAATTTAAATGTGAAACGTTTATATTATGCACAATTGCTTATAGTTTTTGCCCAAACTAAAGGTAAAAGCTTACTTGAGCTCCTCCTTAATTCCACTATTATATGTAGTTATTTCTAATATGAAAAGTTTCTCTTAGGGATGAAAGAATAACAACTAAATGAAAATAAGGTTTTGCTTTTTTTTTTTTTTTGTTAAAACACACCCACAGGTCTACACGTTAATATTCAAAAAATGGTACAAAGTCCTTAAAGAGATCTCCATCTCCCTACTGCTCAAAAGAGATACAAAAAAGTTCAAAAAAATCCTTTGAGCCGGTCGTCGCTACTAAGAAAAATTATAATGAAAAACCAAAATCCTAGACTAGGGCGGCCAGTAGCTCACACCCCAAAATTGAGATACACTGAATAAACAAACTTTTAAAAAAAAAGGTTCAGCAAATATTTGCATAAAAGAGCTGCACCAGAAAACGTAGTAGCCATAGCGAACAGTACCGGTAGAAAAACCATCCAGAATATAAAACACAATGATTTGACAACTAAAAGCAGTGATATGCAGATAGAATAACTGCAAGGGATAAAAACCAAGAAGCATGCCATACAACATAGACATCAGCATATGCATAAGATGAGAGTTGAAAGTATAGAAAATAAAGGATAAACTAAATAAATGATAACCATAACCCATGTAAACAAGTAGGTAATGAGAAATGTGGGAAATCAGCAACAAGAGCCACAGAGCACAAGCGACCCCACCCCAAACTCCTAAAACTAGGAAGAAATTGCAAGTCACCAAACATATAGCCACCAAATCCAAAAACCACAAAAGCAAACGAAAAAAGCAAAATCACATTAATGTGATCTAATATAAGGTAAACTAGTCTGATCCAAGACCACCAAACCTTTAACATTTTTCGGGATATGATCCTCTTGAAATTCAATTAACTGGAGAAGAGTGCAACCAATTTTAGTTAAAGCATCAACACACATATTACCCTCACACAAGATGTGAGAAATCTTGAAATTAAGGCAAGATAATCCTTGTTTAATATGTCTGATCAGATAGAAATTTTTAACATTGAATAAATGGGAGATATTGATGTAGTGCATAATAAGCATAGCATCAACCTCAATCCAAATATTGTTACTATCTAACTTAATACACATATTGATACCATAATTAAGGGCATAAAGCTCAGACATAAAGGCAGCGGAAACAGAAAGAGGACCAGCAAAACCTTTAATCACCTTACAAAGATGATCTCTCACAATACCCCCATAGCCAGCCACATTCCTATCAAAAGACTCATCCATGTTGAGCTTAAACCAACCAAGAGAATGTTTATGCTAATGGATGATCCTATCCCTTCTCGCCTTGGCAAAAATAATATTTTGAATACCAAAATGAAAAACAACAAACTTGCAACCTTTGAAATTCTTAGGTTTAATGAGATCAACAACATGAAGATACATGATTTTATCTTTAATATTCGTACTTTTTCTCAAATAACCTTTAGAGGTTCTGCATTCACAACAGCACAAGCAGCCATAAGGACTGTCATTCTGCTCTTCGCCAGCTTTTGTCTCCACTCTTAGGCTTCGTTTGGGACGGTTTTTTTACTGCTTTCTAAAACGGAGTTTTAGTATAATTTTTTTTATTTTTGTACTAAAACTCCGTTTTAGAAAACAATTAAAAAACCGTCTCAAACGAAGCCTTACTGCAACCACTACAATTGTATCGCAAATAGTGGAGTTGTTGGGCAAATTATTTCGCAAGCAAAATTTTATTTAGAATAATATATTTTTACAATTTAACACAATTCACTCAGGTGCAGTAAATAGCTAGCACTGAATGTGAAGCATCAAAGCACAAGTTGAGCCGAAGATACCAGTTTATTTACAAGGTTTGGAAGGCTATCTTCTTTAATTGCGACTATGATTATGTTTACTACAAAATTAGATTGGAAATAATAAAATTTTAAAACATTATTGATATTTACAACATTCTTTTTTATTAAATATTTTTATCATTCATTTTTATTTAATATTTATTAAAAATGAATGTCATAAATATTAATCATTTTTAAATATAAATCATATATATTTTAAATTGTTATTAATTATTTGTTTTAATATATAATATATATTATTTTAATTTAAAACAATGAATTAAAAAATTAAATTATTTCTTGATATATCATACAAAAAATTTTCTTGATCGGGCATGAATCTCAAGGCAAAATCAAATTGGAAACTTTCGAAATTAAATTTGGGATCATTTGAACTCTGATTTCAGCAAACTTATAGTTAAACTGAACTTCTACAAACCCAACGACACCAAATTCTACTCAATCTGAGCCCAAATGGGTCCAAATCAATGGCCCGAAGCGCTATTGGAAGGTTCAAACCACAATTTTATTTACCAAATGGTTTCCAAATGTGAGATTCTTAAAGTCGAATCGAGCAGTTCGACGAGAAAAATATAACGAGCTCATGATCACTAAATTCTGATATCATTAAGACATTTAAATGCCCAATAAACAATCCACGATCAAGGAATTCAATATCAATCATCCATACAAACCACTTCCTAAATACCCTTGATCTTCCTCCTATTTATGGTAATAACACTCTAGAAAATCTATAAATAGAACTCTCATTTCTCATAAGAGGTGACCCCAAGTCAATGGAAGAGAACTAAGAGAGAGATCGGAGATCGCTCTTGCCTCCTCACTCCTCCTCGACCACCATTCGGAGTTCCGCCGGACCACCGCCTAATGCTAAAGCTCTGACGGACCATCGCCTTATGCCCGGAGTTCCGCATAATCACCGCTCAACTCCGAAATTTTACCGAACCTCCGCCCGACACAGGAGTTTCACCGGACCGCTGCCCGACACCCAAAGCTTTGCTAGACCACCGCCCGACATCGGAGTTCAACCGAACCACCACCTCACGCCAGAGTTCCACTGGACCATTACCTAACACCGGAGTTCTGCCGAATGACCAGCCGACACTAGAGTTCTGTTAAGCCACCACTTATCATCGGAGTTCTGCTGGACCACCACATGTAGTCCAGAGTTTTGCCGGACCACCACGTAATGCTGGAGTTCTATCAGACCACCACCTAATGCCAAAGTTTTGTGAGACCACCAACTGTCGCCCGGACTTCCGCCAGACCAATGCCGAATGCTAAACTTCCACCGAACCACCGCCAATAGTGGTCGGAGGGACCATAGTCGGCGGACGACGACGATGAAAGGGACTATAGTCGACGGACGATGATGGTTTGATGGGACATAATTGTTGGGTGTTGGAGGTCTAAGGGACCGTAGTCAGTGGGATACGAAGCTTATAGGGACCTTACTAGGCAGGCAACGGAGGTTAAAAGGACTGTAGTCGGTGGGTGAAAGAGGTCAAAGGAACCGTAGTGGTGGGCAACAATGGTCCAAAGGACCGTACTTGGGCAATGGTGATGAGAGGTAGACCCAACGGTGGTGGTCGGATGGAGGTCTGATGACAATAATTTGGAGGAGGTTCATCAACGGTGGACAGATAATGATGGTTCGCTGATAGTGTTGTCGGTGTGGAGCCCTGTGATTCTTCATACCTTATGACTCTCTTGATCTCTAGCCCAAGGTCCAATCTTCCAATGGATCCAACGCCATTTCATATGAGAGAGAGAGAGAGAGAGAGAGAGAGAGAGAGAGAGAGAGAGAGAGAGAGAGAGAGAGAGAGAGAGAGAGAGAGAGAGAGAGGTCTATTTAAAATTTTGAGAGTGGCATATCCCGTAAATATGGAGAACATCATATCCAGGAAAAATTCAGAGTGTTCCATTATACGACCCATACTAAATCCCTCGATCATAGAGCATTTGTCAAGTATTTAAATGTCTTAATGTTGTCAGAATTAAGTGATCTCGGGCTCATTGGATTTGTCTTGTCAGGCTACCTTATTTGACTAAAAGCATTCCATATTCAAAGATCATTTGGATATCCAATTAATGATTTGAACCTTCCAAATATACTCTGGTCCATTGATTTGGATTTGGGCTCGGATTGGACCAATTTTGGTATTGTTGGGTTCATCTCATTGAGATGTTCAATTTTATTATAAGTTTACTGAAATTTGAGTTCTGATGGTCTTGAATTTAATTTTGAAAGTTTTCAATTTAGATATGCATCAAGACTTTGCTTGATAAAAGCCAAATTTATATCCAATTATATTTCAATTTTAAGTAAAAATAAAAAATGCATAACAAAATACGCCTTAGATTATTTTTTTGGGACATTTAAGCCATTTAAGGTGAACTCACACACACAATACATACACAAAGACTTGAACTTGAAAGCCTAAGCTCTCAAACAATATACCAATGTGAGTCATGTAACCTTAGATTATATTTATCTAAGCTTTTTACTAGTTTGACAGTTTGTTGATTTTTGGAAAAAATAATAAATAACTGAAGTCTGCTGTCACAAACAATGTCGGCATGAAAAAATGTATCGAAATGTGTCGGTGTAAATAAATTTATATAATTTTTAGTAACACGCAAATTTTATTTCATTTTCAAACATTTAATACTAAATTTATACAAATCCTATTCGATCAAAGGTGAAGATACGCTATTCAGTTTAAAAAGGAGGAATTATTTAATTAGAATTTGACAAGTTGCATATGTACACAGCAATATACAATTACCTGCAAGTTGTTGATTGGCTGGAGCGTCTTCCATATATTTGTCATCCACACATAATAATTTTTTTTTAGGAAGGTGCGCCTAATTAATTAAGAGTGGAAATGTGGCATTATATTATTGAATTCAAAATTATCTGATTGATGATGTCTGATTTTACTGCCTGATCAATTTAGTGAGCTAAGAATCTATTAATAATGATGGAGAGTAGAGATAGTAGGAAGAATAGAGTAGACTAGCAGCAGAATCTTTACTATCTCAATAAAAAATAGAGGAAAAAGTTATGAGAGAAGGTCACTGAGTTATTCCTCATTCCCATTTATTTATATGATTTTGAGGGGTATAGAAAAGGCTACACATAATATCCATATGTTGCTATATGATAATCTTGAAAATGTGTCGCCACGAGATTGGCTGTAGAAGGGTATAGTTGTCAGTTGGACGAGCTATCTATCATTAGGTGAGATCGAGAGGAGTACGTAATTGTAGGGCATGTAGGGTCTGAGGAGAAATGAACCTGCAGTTGGCAAATCGACCTGCTAAGTCAATCGCCTAGTCAAGAAATGCAAGCAGAAGTACTGTTTGAGGTGATTACATGTGTCTATGTCTGATAGAAGTTGTTGACTGGAATGTAAGGTCTCATGGTAGGCACTTTCTTGCATCTAAGTATGGTGAGCTCAAGGGGAGGATTTGGTTGTGATGAGGTTCAATCAATTTGCTGGATGAGGAACTTCATAGTCTCCTAGTGCAAGGCGAGCTCCTTGTCAAATGTGGATGAGTGATGCCCATCAGTGTCCTCTCATGAGTTCCTCTTTGGTTTAGGGCGATTCCTTTTGAAGGATTTGCTTCTGAGAGTGATGAACCTCGTCATAAGCCATTTATTATCTGTCAAAACACCTAAGCAGAAAGTCATAGGCATACATATATATAACTACATAGTATATGACTATAGTTAGAAGAGTAATCACTATGAATTTTATGATTATTGCTATTCACAATGATAATGCTAGTAGTGCTAACTTATCCTTGAAAGATAATAATTCCTTGTTTGATTATTATATGGACTAAAGTTGTAAGGTATTTTCTATGTGATTAAGCATTCAATTGAATGGCTGATGGATTATGCAAGAGTAAAGTATATTGATCATGCTTATTTAGCCTGACCACCTCGACAATCAACAATAATTCTCTTGAAGCTTCATGCTTAAGAGATTGATCTTATTACAAAGATTAGAATTTTATTGAAAGCTCATGGAAGTGAAGAATCATTTATGCCATATGATCAACCAATTATGATAAAGGATCGAGTTAATGCCATTGTGTGATGTATTTATATTTGATCTATTATACAACAAAGTATGGATATAATGAGGATATAGTTCATATGGGGATGGTAAATGGTCACAAACTTAATAGTTGATATTTCAATATATTCGGCTGATTGAATTATTTATTTCCCTGAAATTAACAATAAATTTTTTTTTTTTCATATTTCTTTATTTTTTTTGTGTAGAGGAAACTCATGTAAATCACATTGATATTAGTATAAATGAGAAGCAAGGAGTTATTAGAATCTTATAAAGTAGCATCCCAAAACCTTAACAATGTAGGTTGAGGTTCAACTTTGATTTATCATTCTAGGATTCCCCCACATTGATTGATATAAGGATCATTTTGAAATTTTAGACCAAGATTTGATAATTGTTTACACTTATAGTTGAACCATGGATATCAAATTCTAATAAAATAGGAGATTATAACCCTCTTTTCATTTATTAAGTATGCATCCTTTTAGTAGTTCTTGTTAAGTACCATCTAAAGTGTAAAAACTATTCTTAAGAAAACTTTTTTAATAACTTATATCCATATATTATCATTTCGATCTATCCATCCTCCTTCATGATTTTGTTTGATGTGTGTAATTTTTTTGTTTTAATTATACATCTTTAATTTACCATTTCTAGTTTGTCATACTACCATCTTAACAATCTTAATCATCCAACATTAAATGTAGAGGCTATATTTTCATTCCATTTTTTTTTATGATAGGAGCATATGGTGCTTAATATATCATACATATGTACCACTTTGTTTCTAAATAATATTGATCGACAATTCTCAATATCACTCCAACTAAAATTGATCGTCATTTGTTTTATTAATTTAATGTTGAATGGTCACAAACCAATCCCAAGATCAAAATTTTTTTGGACTATTTAGATTTTTTCAATTTAAAACAAACCTCAGAGTTTTTAATTAACTTCCATTAAGCATAAAAATTAACTCATACATGAATTTCTATTCTTTTTATTCATCATCAAAATACATATACAATAATATCTATACTATAGTACATGACTGTAGGTCAAAACAAAGTTAATAAAGAAATAGTCATGACTATATAAAATTAGAAAATATCCATACATATTCAAACAAATTAAAACCTAGAATGACTACTACTCAACTAATTCTTTTCCATTTTCCCTGACCTGAAATGGAATGCAGATTAAGTGTCAGCCAACATAGCTCAGCAGGTCACACTTATCGATCTAAATTTTTAATAAAAATTCACCATGCAGTTAATTGGATTTTAAAAGGAGTTATAAATTATTCACAATGCTGAATAGAGTAATGCTTGCAAGTATAGAAATTCAAATAGCAGTGTAGTGAAAGTAAATAAAAAAAGACTTTATAAGTCAAAACAAAATATAATAATTTTTTCTCAAGCCCTTAAACCTCCCACCAAAAATAAATATCAGAATTTAAGTCTTTATGACTTAATTTGTTAACATATAAGAATATAGGCTCTTATGACTCTCATTGCTTAGCACATATAAGATGTTAAGAAATAAAGACTCTTATGACTCCCTATGCATCACGCACAATAGAACTCATCACATGAAAATGCAAATTACATGCGTAATTTCCAGTGGAAATTTTTTTATAGGAAATTCCAGCTCATTTTTTGTCAGATTCCCGGAGTAATATTTCTAATGGATTTCTAGAGAAATTAGCTGGCGGGTTATGAGTCTACTGGTAGGTTGTGGGTCTTCTGGCGAGTTGCAGGTTAGTGCAAGTCGGCAGGCTGGCGGGTTGCCAGTTAATGCATTAAAAGGGCGAGTGGTCAGGCTGGTTTGCGGGCAACGTACAGGTTAATGGAGGAGATTAGGAAATGTGGAAAAGAAGGTTGAGAGAATTAAAGCAAATAAAAGAAGTTTTTTTTTTTTTTCAATAATGACTTCCTCCAACATTGGATCTCCACAAAATTAAATATTTAATCAGATAAGTATATATATTATTGTAGTGAAGTAAATAAATAAACCAAATTTTGAAATACACATAATGCTTTACAGCAGGAAACATATTTAGTTATTGAGTAAACTTTTATAGTTTTGTAGTCTCACCAGATTGTTAGGGATTGTCCAGAATACTATTTTAAAATTTTAATTGTACTTTTAATTGCATTATTTTTTGAGATGAGAATTAATATTTAATAAAATAAAAAAAACGCATTATTAATTCATGCAATAAATTTTTTTAGAAAAATACATAAATATGTAGAGTAATCGTGTTTATAACATACACAAATTTACACAGTGAAAATTTTGTGACGGAGAAATTTTTCTCTTTTTTTGTTATAAAATTACAAATTAAATAAAACAATCACAAAATTTCCATAAATTTGAAAACTCATATGAAAGGGAATGTAGAACCTAGTTACTCCAGATCTCTACATCGAACTTCTAGAATTGGCCAGAGTAATAGAATAAGTGAATATTATGAACTAGTTCATTATTATAATATCACATTGCCCATTTTTATAGCATCGTGATGCCCTATCGTCAGTATTGTTGTACTTATTATAATAACATGATGTTTTGTACTTTTTCCTTTTGTTGAGGGCTGTTCATTTGTGTATTGTTCAAGATAGTAAAATGACTAGGAGTTTAGATTGTATAGTGAACATGCTTAAGGGAAAGCAATTTGAGGAGTATATAACATTTGGAATTGAATGTAAACACTTATCTTGGTGATATTTAGTCCATTTATCTTTTCAATTATTTATATTATTATTAAGGAAATCTATTTTGTGTAAAATAACTTCTATTACAGGCTAAAAATCTTTATTTTGGGCTTATGATTGAATTAAGTGTATTGTTCCTAATTTAGGCTCTTGCATATGAAACTATTTATGGTTGTTCTTAATTTCTCTCAGAGTGCATTTAATTCATGCAATGGCTACGTCTAAAATTAAAACCTTGTGTGATTTATTGCTTTAATGGAGGAATATTGAAATAAATAGGTGAATTGAGATAGAAAACTTGCATTCCTAGATATATGATGAATAACATTCTAGGGCCTATGGAGATAGAATCACTACAGTGAGGAGAGAGCCTTACTTTTCACCCTTATAAGCTTGATAGAAATCTTATGGTGCATATGTTATGATTTATAACAAACTTAGATTAGTCTACTTAGACAAATATTACAATATTCATTATCATGTGTCTAAGACATCTTTTATTATGAGTACTTTATCTTTCTATCATTTTTAGTAGTTTGGAGAACCTCACCATCAAATAGACTCGGTAGGATAATCATGCTACTTGAGTACATAGTACTAGGGGGATTCTTATGGATATACTTTCAACGTGGGACTGGCAATCCTCTCATTTATTTTATTACTTGATTGATGTGTGCACTTACATAATTAAATCAGCTATGTGCCACACACATGCCACATGATACCATCAACCTTAAATTATTTGGTAAAAAGATAAATATCTCAATGTTGCATCACAACCTTTCCGGGGGTCACGGTACTCTAAGAGAAAATATTTCAAATTTTTCATTCATGCACACAAACCCTGAAGACCCATCTCAGAATAAATTCAGACATTCATGGGCATACATAACACTTACGAACTTATATAAAAGTTGCAAATGTCGAATATTCAATGGGTTACCCTTATTAGACCAAATAAAATTAGGTATAACTGTGTATTCCTTCATTAGGTATTACAATTCTCCCTTCCTAAAAAAATTGGCATCCTCTATATTTTAAAACTCATATCAAAGAAATTAATCATGTTATAATCATCTCATCTCAAAATTCCTCTCCCAAGTGCTTTCTCTTTATATATTGTGTTTCAACTATACCTTGACCATTGGGATCTATTTATTCTTTAATCTACTAACATCAAATGCCAAAATCCTTTCTGGATCCTCTTTGTAACTCAAATTTGATCATACCTTAATTTTTGTGTGTGTGTGTGTGTGTGTGTGTGTGTGTGTGTGTGTGTGTGTGTATACACACACGCACATATACCTACAATTCCACAGCACAATGCTTTGCATCATAATACTATTTTTCCTATCTTGCACCACTTTTAATCTATCTTCGATTAGACAAATCTTTTAATAGCATCATCAATTCAGGCTAGCCCAATCAGACTCCTTTTTCTTATCTCTATCCAAGATAGTGGGATTTTACACTTCCTAACATACAAAGCTTTATAACAATCCATATGTATGCTTGACTAAAAATTATTATTGTAGGCAAATTCAATTAGAGGAATGTAATCATCCTAGCTATCGCAGAACTCTAGAATACTTAATTTCAAAAGATTTTTTAATACTTCAATAGTCCTCTCATACTATTTGTCAATTTATGAATGAGCAGCCAAAATAAAATATAGTTTAGTCCTCAAACCTTGCTAGATACCTCTCACAGCCTAGAGGTAAATATGTCATCTCTATAAGAGATTATCACTTTTGGTATTCCATATAGTTGAACAATTCCACATATATAAACATGTATCAATCTACCCACTAAATCAACCTATCAAATAAAAATAAAATGTGCAAACTTCATAAGATGATCTACCACAACCAAGATAGCATCATGTCACTACCTCAATCTAGGGAATCCCATAATAAAATCTTCATCACTTCTTTCCATTTCCGCTTTGGAAATGGTAATGGTTATAAAATATCTCTTAATCATTGAAGCTTGGCTATCACTAACTAACAGGCTTCATACTTTGAAATAAAATCTATCACATGTTTCTTTAATCCAGGCCACTAGAATATACCTTTTATATCATCGCTTATCTTTCTACTCCTAGATGAATATTATATCCTAAATAATATGCTTCATGCATAATCTTGTATCTCAAATATCCAGAACTAAGAACAAATAACATGTTCTTACAGAAGATGACTCTGATATTAGATAATCATAGTTCAAATTTCTTATTAGACTTCATTGGATCAATCAACTTTTAATACTTTGTATATAACTTTTGAGCTTCCTGAATCCTAGCTTGTATAGATGGTTGGATAATCACCTAAGCCAAAGTACTAAAATCTCAATCAATAAGGGTAATTACATCCAAATTTAAATTTTCTCTATCCTAAATCAAAAGATCATCAAAAGTATGTAAAAGGCTTGACACCATAGAAAACTTTCTACTCAAAGCATCTGCCACTTCATTTTCCTTACTAGTCTTTAATCAACTTAAGCCACCGCCTTTACTTCAAATATAAATCCTTATGTGTAAATATATACTTCAAACTCTGGTGATCTATGAAAATCTCACATCTCACTCCGCACAAGTTGTGCCTCTAGAGCTTCATGCAAATACAATAGTAATAAGCTCTAAATTATGGATCAGATAATTCTTCTTGTGGGCTTTAACTACTTAGAAACATTTATTATAACCTTGTCATGCTACATCAAAAAACATCCTATTTCTCTTAGTGAAGCTTAACTGAATACCTAAAATCCCTTTATACCTAATGGAATAATCAAAACTAAAGCAGATTTCAAACAATCCTTCAACTTCTAAAAACTTGCCTTAAAATTAGATGTCTAGCCAAAGGCTACTTATTTCAAAGTCAGTATCATTAGAGGAGAAAAAATATAAGAAAATTATTTCATAACTTCCTATAATAGCTAGCCATGCTTAAGAAACTACTTATCTCAAATAATATAGTCAACCTCGATCAATCAATAAAAGCTTGCACCATTTGGGGATTTACAAAAATACTTTGTTGCTTACCAAGTGCCCTAAAAATGAGGTACACTTTAGCTAGAATTCACACTTAAAAATTTTTACATGCAACTGATGCTACTTTTACCATAACCTAACTTAATTCAACCCACAGATAGATAGGTCTTTCCGTGTCAAATTGGGATAGGCTAAGCCAAAGTTCTAACTTTTGGAGAACTTTTTAATTTTTTCTATTTGAAATTTTAAATTGAAAGTCAACCTGAAACCTTGTCAATAGCACAAGCTAAACATAATGTCAAGCCTACTGATATCCAAATAAAGTATGAAACCTATTATCCCTCAAAATTTCTTTTGATCAACTTATTTTCTATCCTCATCCCTATCTAATTGAGTGTTGGGCCATGATGTGGTCATGATTTTACAACCTTCCATGTCAATATTTTTTTAGATATCTTTTTATGTTCTTTGTTTGATTTAGGAAGGTTCAATCTTATCTTTTCTTTACATTAAATCCAAGAAAATAATTCAACTCATCCATCATACTCATTTCAAATTCTCTACTCATAGCGAAGGAAAATTCTTTGTGTAAATTATCATCGATGGATCCTAAAAATGTCATCCACATATATCTATACCAAATGGGTATATCATCTCCAATTCTTTTAATAAATAGTGTAGTATCTACCATGCCTATCATTTTAATAATAAAATGTCCTTTTCCACTATTTGTAAATATATTTTTTATCATTTTATGGTACTCAACATGAGAGAGAAAGATGTCTAACAAGAGAAAGTTGGGTTTAAGAAACTTCTGTTCATTTTTCGCTATCGGCCCAGCTCTAAAAGTTGATCGGCTTGAGGTAGATATGTTTCACCACTCCATTTTACAAAATATGAGAATTTTGGATTTTTTTTTTATTTTTTTTTTATAATTTTATTGAGAAAAAATGGGATAACTTGGTACCCACAAAATATTCACTGCATGTAACTTTTTGTGTGTTGTAGATAGGATAATTATGGATATTTAGATTTTTTTTTAATTTTTTTGTGCGGTAGTTAAAAAAGAACACTATTTTATTTTGTTATGGAATAATTCTGATCATAGAAAATAATATTGTAATATAATTAAAACTTCAAAATCTTATTTTGAATGATCCCTGGTAATCTTGTGAATTTTTTTAAATATTGAATTTCTACTTAGTTGTTGAAATTACAGGTTGTTGATATTTAATAAGTTCTTTCCCTTTCCTCTGACCTAAAATAGAAGGCAAAATAGGTGTGAGCCAATACAGCTCAATAGGTCAAATCCACCGATCAAAATTTTCAATAATTTACTTGTATTTAACTAATGTAAAAGTTATTCATAGGAAACATATTATATTGAGCATGATACTAATTATATAAAGTTGAAATAAAGTAGATTGTTCACTAAAAGTAAATAAATAAGCACTCCTTATATCAGAGTAGAAAGAAATAGAATTCTCTCAGGCCCTTATACCTCCCATCAAAACAAGATATTAGAATTCATGCCCTTGTAACTCCTTATGCTGACCATCAAAAAATAGGCCCTTATGACTCCTAATGCCAAGCCCATACAAGATATTTAGTAAAACTTCTCCCACGCATAAGAAATCCTAAAAAACACATAATTCAAGCATATAAATAAATAAAATAAAATAATAAAAAAATAATTCGAGCATATAAGAAAAAGAGATATCTTATAGGCACTCAGAATTTAGGTATTTAGTATCCTAGGAATAGCTAGCCATTTGAATTAGTTGGATACTCAAATTTGGATTTTGCAGTATGTAAGGTGGATAGAAAGTGTAATTCTAAAACTTACCAATTTATAGGATAATCCTTAGTTTCCTAGTCTAGTAAAAGGAAAATATTAATATCCCTATCCACTGCACAAGGTGAGTGCATAGTTGAAGGAAGTTTTATTGCCCAGGTCCTTTAGCTAAAAGAATAGCTTCTTGATTTTGAATTATTAGTGGACAATATCCTTTCCATATGTGATAATATGAGTGTGATATGTATAACCAAAAGTCTAATTCAACACTTTTGTGCTAAGCACATTGATGTGAGACACAATTTCATTAGAGACCATGTGGTGCCGGGAGATGTGAGCATATAATTTGTAGATATAAAGAATAAATTAGCTTGTATTTTAAAAAAATTACTAAGTTATGAAAGATTCAATACATGTAGGACTAGATTGAAGATTGTTGATATAAGTGCTAGTTAACATGGTTAGATTAATGTATGTAATTCATTGTTAAGTGTCTATGTGTTCATGATTTATTTGTCTAAGTTATGATTATCTTTAGCGTATGTGTTTATGAGCTTTATGGTTATTTCCTTTTTGTTAGGTTTATTTTTAGTTTATGTGTTTATATTTGTCTCTAAGTTTTCATGGTTTTTCTCCCAAAAATATATATTATGTGTTGTGAAATTGCCTTTGTGGAAATTCTCCTAATCATATCATAAACCTTATAAAATTCTTCACTTTATATTATATGATACACACATCATGCTATTAGGATAGAACAGTTAAGGATCAATAATTATCAATTTAACAGTTTGTTACAATTATTAATATCAATCGTATTGTATGAATTACTCATTCTACTGTATGATTCATTTGGTCAAATAGATGTACATATAACTCCTCAAGATGGACAAAAGGACAAAGATTATATTGTATGATCCCTAATCATACTAAATGATTTGATTGGTCTATATATGTTCATGATGGGATGGTTTGGACGCTTAATATGATCCTTTGATCATGCTGTATAAAGGAACTAAGGCAATAAGTATAGGCTTTCATTCTCATCCATTCCAGACCTTCAAACACTTTAGTCATCTACTCCCTAATTGTGACATTTCCCTTTTCCTTCATTGGCTCACAAGTGAGCTTGATTGGGCACTTCAAGGCCTGAGCTTATGAAAGATATCATAATGCCTCTATGATTGATTCTATATTTGTGGAGCATGAAAACCTCTCCTACCAAGTATTAGATCTGTATGTTTCTACTTCTCCCCGATTTCTTATTTTTCTTGCCTATCCCTGGCACATTGAAGTGCTCCTAGAACTTTTTGCAAACCTTAGGTTTACTACTGATCAGACTACCATATAATCTTTTGTTTACCAGAATCAGATAACCATTATCGATGAAGACTTTCACGAACACCTGCACCTCTCTAACACAAGTGAAGCTCCTCATGATATTGCATAAGCCTTAAACATTAATTGGAGCGTTGAGCACAACTCTTAGAAATTTCTCTTTAAACTAACACAACCTCCGGTTAACAAGATGGTGTTGAATGTATGTCTTATCTAACATATACAAAGACACAATCTTATTCTTAAGACAGATGACTACATAAGCATTACCCATTTACTATTTATTTTCATCTATTTATATATAATTGACATAAAATATAATGCTACAAAATTGATCATTAAGCATATTAATAAGTTAGCCTCCATTAGAAACCCTCGCATCCACCATAAGGAAAATTTGGCCCTAGGACACTTTGTAACCCACATTTTAGAAGCGATATAACTTCACCAAACATGCACCACTTGATCACTAATCCTCTTTCCTCACAAATGACTCATTCCACTTCTTTTATAGTGACTATCATAGGGCAGTACCTATAGAGGGCATCCCAAATTTAAAAAAGGAAGCAAAAGTAGGGGGATCCCTAGCTCAACCCCCTCCTTATTCTTATCAATGTCCATAATATGGCTAGACAAAACGTTTTACTTATTTGGAACTCAAATTAGACACTCGCATTAAGCAAACTACTCATCAGTGGCAGGAAGATCAGGCATGGTTTTAGGATCAATTTTATGCCCTTCAACACTACTTCCAACATCCACCATCACCACCTAATTAGGGAACCAATTATTTTTTTGTATTTTCCTTATATTTTTATTCTTGTTTCCTTTGTTTGTTGTATTTCCTTTCTATTTGCTCTTCCTTTTTGTGATGTCAAAAGAAGCACTAATAAGTGTTGGTTGTTGTAGGATGTGTTATATTGTAATTATTTAAATGTTTATAATTCAAAGTTAGTGTTCATATGTATATATTGTTTAAAAGTTTTAAAATAAAAAGAAAAATATCAAATCAAAAATTAATAAAAAATATCAATATTAAAATTAGAATTAATGGAAAATTTTAAAATGTGTTCCCAAAAAAAATCAAAAAGGGCATTTAGGGAGGGGAAGAACTAAGTAGGAAATAAAAATACTAATTTGAAATCTAAAGTCCACAAAATAATAGTTTTCATCATCATAAAAGGAAAGATACATAAAATTTGTGAGCCCAACCAAAAATTTTGATGATTCTAAATATTATAGGTTAGATCACTTATTATCATCAGCATTATATATATAGTTTTATTTATTTGCTACTAATATTTTCGGTACAGCATACAACGAGCCAAGTCAAAGAAGAGAACTCAAGAAAATTGTTGTATTAAGTCTAGTCAATTTTATAATAAGAGTTGGTTTTATCTTTTTCTTGAGTTGTTATGTATTTAGGTGTATATGGCAAGACAATTGAGCACACACTCATGTGTGCGGATGAAAATGAAATACTTGAATTATGGATTAATAAAATTGTATGCTCGTAATTATGCAACATAATAAGCTATTTTAAAAGTATAATCAAGTGATTAATTAAATAAGCAAAATTAAAATATAGCATAACTAATCATACTATATGACCCTTATCATACAGGAAGATAAATTATATTGATAAAACCCACTCAAAATTTAATATTTTAAAAAATAAATGTTAATCTAATCATACTATACAATCTTGATTGTATAGCATGAGTAGTAAAGAACTTGTCTATTTTGGAACATTGTTCAAGAAATAAAATCATGATCAAATCTTGATTAAAGAATATAATGTATAATCCAAGTCATCCAGGACAATATAACATAATATTTGGTGGAGAATATTGGTTCGTTGTGGACAATCCTTTATATGATTCAATTGATCGTATTGTACAATTCATATCATATAGTTTGATATTTAAAAAAAACTCAAAATTTTGTATTAATCTACTTAGATAGCATGATCCACACTTCATACATTATTAATAGTTTTTAATAAATTAAAAATTAGGATTTAATTTAAATAGCCTAATCTAATTTTGTTTATAATAAGTGTGTGAAGCAAGTGAGTTGGCAGATTTTTTTTTTTTTTTTTTTTTTTTGTGTTTTAAGGAGGGAGAGGTGTCTCCTTGCTTGTGAGAGTTATCTAATCCACTTGGAGTGAGAAGATGAGGTTAAGGGAGTAAAAAAATTATCCTCATTGATATGTCATCAACAAATTATCTTGATCGGGCAAGAATCTCGATGCAAAATCAAGTTGGAAACTTTCAAAATTAAAATTGTGACCATCTAAACTCCGATTTTAGCAAACTTATAGTCAAACTGAGCTTCTTGAGAATACAAACCCAACAACACCAAATCCAACCCAATCCATGCCCAAATGGGTCCAAATCAAGGGTTAGAAGCGCTATTGGAAGGTTTGAACCACAATTTGGATTACCAAATGATTTCCAAATATAACATGCTTATATTCGAATCGAGAGGCTCGACGAGACAAATCCAACGAGCCCAAGATCACCAAAATCTGACATCACTAAGGCATTCAAATGTCCATCAAACATTCCATGATCAAGGGATTCAACATCAGCCATCCATCTAACCACTCCCCATTTACCCTTGATCTCTCACCTATTTACGGGCCAAGCCACTCCAGAAATATATAAATAGACCCTTTATTTCTCTTGAAAAAGGATCCAATCAAGAAGAGAATAAGAGAAGAGAAAGAAGAAGAGAAGGAAGAAGCTCCTCCTCGACCATCGCCTAAGTTCTGTCAGACCACTGCCTGACGTCGTTGCTCCGTCAGACCACCAATTGAGGCCCTCACCTTTGCCATACCACCACCTGAGGTCCTATCCTTTGCTATACCACCATTTGAGGCACTCACCTTCGCCAGACCACCACTTGAGGCCCTCGCCTTCACTAGACCACCACCTGAGGCCCTCACCTTTGCCGGACCACTACTTGAGGCCCTCACCTTCACCAGACCACCACCTGAGGCCCTCACCTTCATTGGACCACCACTTGAGGCCCTCTCATTCGTCAGACCATCACCTAAGGCCTTTGCCTTTGCTAGACCACCACCTGAGGCCCTCACCTTTGTCGAATTATCACTTGACGTCCTCGCCTCCGCTGGACCTCCACTTGTGGTCCTAGCCTTTGCTGGACCACCACCTGAGGCCCTCGCCTTCACCAGACCACCACCTAAGGGCCTGAACTCTTCCAGACCACTACTTGGGGCCCTAAACTCTACCAGACCATCAATTGATGCAAGAGTTCTGCTAATCACTATCGGATTACTAACTGATGCCCCAACTTCCAAGTAATGCCAGATTTAACAATATACTTGAACCTTCCGTTTGACATTTGTAATATGATCGCCCTCAAGGACGAGTCATTCTCCTTTGCTTTTCAATATTTTATTTCATACAAAATTTAGTTACTTGAGATTTATGAATTAAATTGTTGTGATTTCATTCAAATAAAGAATTTTAAAACAAACTTTTTGTAAGCTTGATATTAATCAAAATCAATGTTTTTTGGTGTCTCTTAAAAATAGTTACTAGTGATTCTCCATGTTTATTAATCAAAACTATTGTGATTGCATTCAATATTGCATAGCCTTCAGCATCCTTGTCCCCAGTGAACCTTTTATCTCTTTGTTATTGAGAGTCACTAGTCAAATTCATCTTTTGTTTGCCATCAAATAAGAAAAATTGTTTCACACTAAGAGTTGGAAAAGAAGTGAAGAGAAGGTGTGAAATGATTTGAAGAAATTTTACCTTACTTATAGTCTCTATCAAATAATATAGTCAAATCGTGAATTATATATTATGATCAAAAGAATCCAAATTATCACATCAATCATCTTATAATTAACTAGGTCGAATTAACTAGTACAATCAGGATCGTACAGTCTGATCTTTTCCTTTTTATTATCCCAATGCTTATCGATAATCATATTTAACCAGTCAAATTTGTCCAATATGAATCTGTATTGTACAATATGAAGACTTTTATTATTTTATCCAGAGAAGTTAATTGAACAATTATTGATCTAGGGTTGTACAATCTTACATGTAATATATAATAATAACATCAACAAATTGTTTAAAAAGATTTATGAAAGAACACACTCTTCATATTTGGATTGCTATATAAATATAGGGTTGTACAATCTTACATGTAATATAGAATAATAACATCGCGATGTGAAAAAGGCACAAAATTAGCTCAAATAGAAAAAGATGCATAAAATTTGCCATAAATATTTGAAAAGATACATAATGTCACCAATTAAAGTTTTATGTATTATATTCTTTCCACTATCCTTTAATTTTTAATTCAAATCAATTCTAATATTCAATTATATTTTATATTTGAAAATTGAAATTAACTCATATTCATTATGTCATTCTTGCAATAATCATCCTTATTTAATTGTATATAATGAATCATGATCTTGATTAACTTTTTTTATCTAAATTATTCTTTATTTTAAAATTTTTTAATCTTTTTTTTTCATCTTGTAAAATTACCTTTGTTATTGCAATTATTTTATAATAATTTTTAAATCACTAGTTTTGGTTTATCACTTGATATCTTTCATTTCAATTTTTGTTTTTTCTCTTTTTGTTTGTGGTTTTGTGTGGATTTGTGATTATGGTATATTTGTGATTGTGGTATTTTTATGTTTTTTGTGTGTTTGTGTTTTAAAAATTATATATATATATATATATATATATATATATATATATATATATATATATATATATATATATATATATATATATATATACTCTTCATGGAAAATCCCTATATTGAAAAATGTTCATTCATTTAGGGGGAGCTAAGGAGAAATTTAGGGTATAAATGTTAACTCAAACAATAATTATTTTGCCATCATAAAAAAAGAGGAGATTGTTGAGATTATTGTAATTTAGTTTTCCGATTTTTGAGATTCTTGCAACATGTGTATTTTTTATGATTCTAATTATTATTGTTTAACATTTCTATTTTCTCCTAACATATATTGGATATATTTCTTTTATTGTTTGTGTGTATTAATATTTCAGAAAAATTATACTCCAAATTATTGAAGACTTCAAATCAGATTAGATTAGGATTCATTATAAATGGAGTCTATATTTTTTATTTTCTTGAGTATGAGAGAGTGTGATTGTAATTGAGTAACTGTGCACACACACACACTGGGAGAGTGTTTAAAATTTATAATTTTCAAAACTGATCATTATGTACAAATTCATTTTATACAGGACGATTTATCCAGTTATTTCCTCTTACGAGCAGTTAAATGAACTATAGAAAGAAATTTTTTTTAAGTATTGATCGTATTGAATGAAGGCTTCTTCGTACAAACGACGTCCAGAGTACGAATTGGATGGATCTCTTTTCATCCCAATGAATTAAAATCTTTTTCTTAACTGGTCGTACTGTATGATTTCTTATTCATAAAAATGATGTCTAGAGTACAAATTGGACAAGTCCCTTTCATCCCGATGAACATCAAATTTTTTAGCTTATCGTATTATATGATACCTTGTTTGTATAGATGACGTCCATAGTACGAATTTGATGGGTCCCTTTTTATCCTAACGAACACCAAATTTATTTGAATAGATCGTACTATATGATACCATCTTCATACATATAACGGAGTACAAAAATGTGGGGAACATTTTTGTACCGACGAATCAGAAAAATTTTCTTACAGTTCATACAGTACGAAATTGTTTTGTAATGGACGATTATTGTGTACCAAATTACTTTATACAGGTTTGTACGCAAGAGTTTTGAACTCTTTGTACGTATAAAGTACAATCATGTTGTACGATCGTACATGCTCAAAAAGGTAATTTTCTATTTTCTGGATGCTTTTTTGTGTCCTTCATATAAAAACTCCATTAAAATTGACGTGAAAATGATTATTCTTCGTGATTTTTTAAGAGCAAGTGAAAGAGTGTATTTGGGAGAGTGTTTGAGAGAGATTTCATGCAAGTGGAGTGTGAAGGGTTCACAAGGCTACTCAAAAGTAAGGATCTCTTTTTTTGTTTGGTTACTACTCTTCCTTTCTTCTTTCTAGTTGCTCGAGAGAAGATCTTTGAAGAATGTTCCGATACTCTGCTGACACTTGGAGGCTATAAAAGGATGACGGTTCTCAATCGCACCAGGGATTCGTGGAAGAGAGGAATTGTAAAAGGCTTCTCCGCCTTGCTATGGGTACAAAAGGAGAGTCACTTTGGTGATAGTGCAATACCTGAAGAGAGAGTCTTCAGGGAGTGGATATAGGTCGTGTTTGACCGAACCATTATAAATCTTTGTGTCATTTTATTTTTTGCTTTTTTATTTTCTACAATTTTATTATTGTGGTTGAAAAGCATATTTCAATATAAAATAAAATTGTGTAATTTTTAATATTCTATTTTTTATAAAAATTTTCAAGAGGGTTTTTAAATTACCAATACACCCCCCCCCCCCCCCCCCCCCCCCCCCCCCTCTTGATTAGCCTTAGGACAATTGTGTAGGTCTAACAACCTATACGGACTTACGTACAGTATTCACTACTTCAGCCCAAAATTACTTAGGTAACATATATTCATTCAACATTTCCCTAGCAGCTTTACTTAGGGTTCTAATTTTCCTTTATGCTATTTTATTATATTGAGAAATTCTTGGGTCAAAGAAATTATGTTCAATTCCTAATTTTTGATAGAATGTCTCAAACTTAATATTTTTAAACTAACCTCAATGAACACTTTGAATGGGGGATATGGTTCATTCTATTTTTCATAGAATCTAAATCGAGAATTTTTAAAATTCATTAAATGGACCACTTTTATTTTCCAAATACTTAATCCATGTGAATCTGATGTAATCATCTATAATAAAAAAATCATACAACTTACCTCCCTGACTCACAGTGCTAATGGTCCAAATAAATCAATATATAGTATTTTCAATGGTCTATTGGTGGTAACTTCCTTAATTGAGTGAAATAAAGCTTTTACTTATTTTTCTTAGTTGCCATGCATCACACAAATGTTCTTTAGTGAAGTCTAACTTACGTGTTTCCCTTACAAATTCTGAGTGTGTGATTTTTCTAAGTGCTTATATTAACATGACATAGTCTCCTCTGATACAACCATGACTCATCTTAGGTGGTTCTTAAACAACATATTTCATTAGTTATGTAAATATAATATGAATAAATTATGTATATGTTATTTATTATTAGTCCTTATAACATAATTTTTTTATTTAACATGAACAAACATTTATTAAAATAAAATTTATTATGAAAACCTTATTATATAATTGACTAATACTTAATAAATTATGCTTAAGTCCTTCTACAAGTAAAACCTTTTCAATTGTGAAAAATAATTAATTTTTCCTACAGCACCTGTACCAATAAATTTTTTGGTGGTCTTATCTCCAAGGGTCAATTTGCCTCTTCAACTGAACTTGAAGTTGATGAATTTTTTGATGTCTCAAATTATGTGCCACAAACACCTAATGTACAGATACCACATGCCTTCATTGGACCCATTGATAAAGCATACCTACAAAATACATTAAACTGTGAATTTTGGAAGAAACAAGCTTAGGTCTTATAGTATGATGAGATGAAAGCATGTTATACTATGCTTTAGAGATCTTTAGCCTCTAAATATATTGTGTGCTATGATGGATCCTAGATGGAAAACTTGTGCTATGTGTCCTACCATGCCACAAAAATAACTCATAACCCCTAGAAATGAATGATCTAATTTAAATAATGAGTAATTTTTTCTTATCTAAGAAGATGATGCATGCGGTGCTTTAATAGGTTGTTTGAGAACAAGCGAGGACTCGGATGCATAGTCTCTATATTTTATGATATCCTTTCTTAGATATTTATTTGAACTTTTAAATATTCCTAGTTTAACTTGTGCTGCTCACTTTCTTATAAATGTAACACTCAGGTCTCTAATATCTTGTATGCAGCATCTAATTAAATATGCTTTCTTTTTTTTTTCTTTCAAGATACTTTTAGAATATCGAATTCTTTAAATAGATGGAATGCTCATTTTTAAATGCAATATGCTCCTTTTTTAAACATAGATTTTTTCCCTTAACCCTACTATATTTATTATGTAAATGCTTAGTAAAGGAATGTAATTTATCATAAATGCAATCAAACACCTGATCCTTATTAATGTTAAATGAGCTATCTGTTGTTGTTAAACATAGATTGGTGGTTTCTTCTTCGGCTTCAGTTTCAGAGGATTCCAAGTAAAAGTTGGCCTAAAAGGCTTTGTGAGGTATGTATTTATTCTTTTTTATTTTTTCCTTTTCCTCAATTTTCTCCTTTAGTACTTGGTGTTTTAGATTTGGGAAGTCCCATTTAATGTGACCCGATTTTTCATATTTAAATAAATAGTATCAGCTAAAACCTTATTGATTTTATTACCTATTTCTCTCCATTTTTCACTATTTCTGCATAATTTTTCAAAAAAAAATTGAACTTCCTTATCATTGGGATAATATTCTCTTTTTTGTCTCCTTCAAAGTTGCTCTATTAAAATTGTCAGCTTTCAACTATAAAGTTTTCTCCTTTCTTTTATCATCTATGTCAGTCAATCTCTGGCTAATATTTTGTTCTTATATTATAAGAGACACAAGTAAATTATCAATAGAATAAGTAGTTAAGTATTTTTTTTTTAAAATTACCAATGTCTTGGCATCCCATGAATCAAAAAGGCATCATAAGGTTTTGTTAACTTTTTTAGCATTGCTAGTCTCTCTTCCTAATGCATGTAGTGAGGTATCAATCCAATAAATCTAGTGTACATGTTAGTAATGGATTCATCTGATTGCATGTGAAAAAATTTATAATCATGAAGTAAAATATTCAACCAAGATCACTCAACCTTATTTATTCCTTTATAAGAAATACAATGTTTGTCATTTTTTTCAGTAGTACAAGTAAATAGACATATGTAGTCCTCCGATTTCAATGCATAGAAAAAATAATTTAAATATTTTTCAATAAATTATGCATACTCCTTATCTTTGACAATCCAATCTATAAATGGAAGTTCAAATTTTATGCCATTTATGATTCTATGAGGAGGTATATAGCATACTTTAATTTTGGCATTCTAAAATCAATAGATTGAATAAAGGTGGCAAACAAAATTTATGATACATCAAAGGGTATATTATCAAAAAGAAATGGATGGGTAATAAAGTACCCATCTAACATGTTTTTATTCCTTAATTATGCCATTTCAGGATCTATTTATGGTGTTCGAACAAGTCTAGTAAGCATTTATCTCATATAGCAATTGAAAATGTTTGATGCATACAGGAGAGGGGTTGAATTGGTGTGTTTTTTTTAAATTAATGATTACAACGAAAGTCTTTATAAATTAAAACATTAAAATATGATTACTCTTTTTATTTCAAAAACAACTTTAACACAATAGAGCATAAATTATGTATATTTTAATAAAAATAGGCTACCATAATTTTTCAAAATATATTTCTTAGCTTTTGAATAAGATCAACTATGATTGAAACAAAGCTAAGTAGGCATTAAAATTGCAAGAAATTGAAAATTAAATATAGAAAAATAAAAAAAAATACAAAATAGATTTTTATAGTGGTTAAATCAACTTGACCTATATCCACTATCCAAAAACCTTGCTTATGTAATTTCACTAGCTATCTCTCTCCTTCTATTTCCAGAACGAAGAAGCCCTTCTCATTTACAGAATAATGAAGAAAACCCTTAGATCTGCTTTTATATTAAAAAGCCTCCAAATCTCTCATTTTGCACAAGGTAATATAGAGATGTCTTCAACTCCTTCCTTTTACACCCACATAGTGGATATTCCTCAACCTTTCTAGCCTCCTTGATTAGACCCAGAGTCTTTTACTCCAAAACTTTTTAAAGCCCCTTTCCCAAGAGCTTCTAATGCAAAAAAAAAAACTCTTGGGCACTCCAAGAAATCTCTAACACATTCTCTCCAATCTCTATCTCCCACTCGCCGCTCAAATTATTGCAAGAACACATAAAAAGTTCCCTCACATAAAGAATTCCCTCACTCTCAAAAGCTCTCTATAAAATTTCTGGGTAAAACATTATTCTTCTTACTTAAGGTTTTCTAAGCTTAGATATTTATATCGAGGCTCCAAAAATAAACCCTAGTCATGTTGTTTATTAATTTTAATTTACTGATCAAATAGAAAAAAAAAATCCATTGCAAAGTCTATACTCTCTCTCCTCTGCGCATTCTTGATCTAGCGATCAGGTTTCTCATGTTTCAACTCATAAATTCTACTATAGATTTTTGTGGTTTTTATTTTCAATTTTTTTTTTTTTTTTTTTTTTGTGGTTCTATTTGGTATTTATGCTAACCTAAGGCCTTTGGGATTTTGGTTTTCTTCTAACTTTCCTTAATGGTAGCTAGTTTGCTTCATCAAATCCCTCCCCTGGGGTAATTCGCCTTTGGTCTCGGTGGTAGGAAATAAAGGATTTTTTGGTGCTGCTGGTAATGATCTTAACTCTAAATCTGGCTATTTTCATAATGTTCTCATGGGTGATGCTCCTTCGAAGATTTCGGCTTACTTTTACTAAGTCGCTGTTAAAGGGTTTCCTACTTTGTTGATTTCTGAAGAATATATTGTCAAACTTGCTTCTCCCTATCAATTAACATTGGTGGAGAAGTTTTCCCTACTACAGCCTAATCTTGATTTGATTAGGTCTTTTTTTGGTAACCATATACTATATGGTGTTTTCTCTATTGAATTATTAGATGCTCGGCATGTAGTGATCCACTATCTAATGATTTTGACTATAGCTGGATTTTTATGAGAATATCTTATTACATTAATGGTAGTCAAATGAGACTTATGAAGTGGACTCCTTACTTTGATACTAAAAAGGACTCTCCTATTATTCCTATATGGATCTCTTTTTCAAATTTGAGGTTGCATTTTTTTTAATCCGCATATCCTTCATTCTTTGGGATCCATATTTGGAAGGCCTCTTCAATCTGATCTGGCCACGACTTCTAGATCTATGTCTTATGTTGCCTAGATTTTAGTGGAATTGGACATTACCAAAAACATCGTGAGGTGTAGCTTGGATCAGAAACTTCTGGTTACTTATAAAAATTTGAATTTGAAAACATACCAGATTTTGTTCCCATAGCAAAGTCCAAGGGCATTCGTTTAATGAATGTTATGTGGCTCATCCTAATTTAGAAAAAGGGATTAAAGAGGTAAAAAATTGGATTGTTCTATTAAGGATGATTCTACTGAGAATGAGTTTCAAATCCCTTTAGAGGTGAACAATGCTAATTGTTGACCTTGTTTTCACCCAAACCCTAGGTCAAGGAGGGTGTAATTGGTCAAATGGACCAAGCCAGATCTCAAAACCTCTTCCATTAGGTTACGTGGGTCAAACCCATTCTGTGGAGCCCAGACCCCAGCCCTGGGTCAACTTGGTTGACCAGGTTAACCTAGGTTGACCCAACTAGCCCAAATTGCCCTATTTTGAGTTCTAATCAATTCCAAACCTTTCTTTGCTCAATCCCCCACCTACTTGGACTTGTTTGACCATTTTGAGTAGGTCACCACTTGGCTTAGTCAAACCAAACCATATTTGGTCAAACTTAGCCTATTTAAGTCAAATCCTCCCTATTTATTGCATTTAAAGCTTTTCTAGCATCCCCGTGGCCCAAACCACGGGTAAGGAGCCCTAATTACCTCTTAATTAGCCCTAGGAGCAATCCCAACCATCCATCATAAACCTAGGGCTATAAATGAAAGTTCGTTAGGGATGTTAAGCCCTATAGAATTGGCCCAAGCTAACCAAGGGGGGTGAATTGGTATTTTAAATTTCTTTTCACAAAGAATAAAAATCACATAAACCAAAATCACACCACAAAAATAAATGCAGAAATAAAAGTACGGAAGCAAGAAAATAAGAACACATAAATTTATAGTGGTTCGGTCAACTCGACCTACGTCCACTCCTTGGAGGCGCCCTCCGAGTATTGCACTACAAACGTGACTCTCCTTTAGCCCCCACAGCTAGGTGGAGAAGCCTTTACCTTCTTTTTGCCACCCCGGTAAGGCAGAGAACCTACCTCCTTTTGCTTTCTCCTGAAGCTGGCAGAGAACCACAACCAAAAGTTAACTCCTTACCTCTACCGACCCTTCCACGGACGAGAAACTCTAGACGAAGAACAAGCAGAGCGATCCTTGAAGCAACCTTTGTGAATCCCCTCACAAGCTCCCCCTCACAAGATCCTCTCTCTCTCCCTCTCTCTCTTTCTCTCCTCAAGGGCTTCTCAGGTCAAGGCAGCAGCCAAAGGTCTACCAAAATATTAAACAAGAGTTCTTAAATATAAGAGCTTCAAAGGAGCTCATTAATTGCAAGTTGCCGACAATATCGTTCAGGCCGATATGGACATCGGCCTGGCCGATCAGTATAAATCTCATAAGATCGGCCAGAGCATCTCCCTGAATGTAAACTAGATGATTTAAAATTGGCTTGATCATCCAGGCTGATCTTACGATCGTCCCGGCTGATTAGTTCAAATTAGAGGTAAATCATCCAGAGCATCGCCCAGAATATGAGCTGGACGATATTTATCGTCCTAAAGTAACTTAAGATTTTTGAATGGATCGTCCAGGCCGATCCTGCGATCGTCCAGGACGATATGATTGTATCAATCATCCTTAATTACTCCCTTGATTTTCTGATCAATTAAGGCATAATTTGAGAATTTCGTCCAGGCCGATCAATGATCGTCCTGACCGATAATTTAAAAATACAGTATACCTTAATTGTCTATGGTGGCAACTTCTTTCTGTTTTGAGCTTATCGTCCTGGCCGATACACGTATCATCCAGGCCGATATGTTAATGACGGCTGCCTTAATTAAGAATCCTTATTTAGACTTTTTGTTTTAAGCCTGATTGTCCAGGACGATGAAAATATCGTCCTGGCCGATATGAATAAAAATAGAAATTCTAAGTCTCTCAAGTGTGTGTGTGTAGGGTTACTTAGCATCAGTCTCTTTGACCATTACAAGTAGGCTCAAGAAGTGAAAAATAAAAGTACAGACTGACTCAACCCTAAACCTACGCAATCCTGAACTGGCTTCGTCTGTTCGTCCGATCTTCGATTCCTGAAAAAGTTAGAAGCAACAAGCAGTCCAAGAGAAATAGTGTTTGTCAATCATCAAAACATAAGCCATGAAAATAGATTTGTAACAATCTCCCTTATTTTGATGATGGAAAACACAAGTAGGAAAATTTCAAAAAAAGTTCATTAGAATTTCAAAGTTACAAACCCAACAATTTTTCCTACCACATCCTACTCCCACTTTTGTCATCACAAAAAGAGGGTCCAAATACACAAAAGACAACACCACAACAGAGAAAAAAAATAGACTAAAAAGCAAACTACATAAAACAAGAAACAAACAACAGAAAACACATACTAAAGAAACGAGGGACCCTGATCATCTAATGGAGGTGGTGGAGGTGGCTGCTGAAAGTAGCTGGCAAGTGTGGTGAACTGAGCATTGAACCAGGCGATGTCCTGGTCATGCTGCAGCTGCTGGTGAGTAATGAAGTTATCAAATTGGGCTAAATCCTCAGTGCGGTGCTGCTCGTAGCAGGCAATATCCTCAGTGTGTTGCTGCTCCTGTGCAGCAATGTAGGCGTCAAAGCGGGTCTCCCAACGATCAAACCTCTCTATCAACTGATCAACCGGTGAGTGCTGGTGTAGAGGAACAGGATCAGGAATGGGAGCGGGAGTGAGAGCCTCCTCCTCTTCAGCCCCCCGAGGTTCCTCATCCCCAGGGTGGAGACGAGTACCTGAAGGGTACTGAAGGAACTGTTTGAGTAGAAGGGACTTGGAAGGTTAGGTGGAATAGGATACTGAAGTTGGAATTTGGTTTCAAGGACATAGGCTATGATGTGTCCTAAGGCTAGATTGGGTTTCCTCTTATGACCTGGATCACAGATTATGGTTAAGTGATCAATGTATCGAAAGATTAAGTCTGCAATATTGAATTCTCTATGAGCCATGATGTAGAAAGCAGTGAGGGAAAGTAGAGGCGTGATGTGGATTCGGTCCCCGGCTTTTGGAATTATGGAGGAGCGAAGGACATGTTGGATTGTCCTAGCATCTTTGACTAAAGAGCTAGTCTCTCCAACATGGAAAGGTGCATTGGTCTGGCGAAGGAAGTGATTCACCGTGGACTAGTAAAGGTCAGGATCTGAAGTGATTAAGTGCAGCTTATCCCCGGTGGTGGACAGCTGTAAAAGATCAACACAATCCTGATATGTGATTTCGACAGGGCGTCGATTCACATAGGAGGTCAGGGCTATGAAGGTAGGGTTAATGCGAAGGTTTGCAAAAAATTCTCGAAGAAACTCGGTATTGAAGGGGAAAGCAAGAGACATGATGAAACAAAGGGAGGTGTGAGTGAAAAGATCCATTACTGGGTATGAGATGTGGGCAGGATTGATGATTCTGGAGACAGTTATTTCACACTCTTTGTAGCGATGATAGGCAGCTTCATCTTCTGCCTCCCTGAAATGAGGGTCAATTCTAGCCCTCGAAGAACTCCCAGAAGCCTGTCGAACACGTTTCCCACCATCCATAGAGAGGCGTCAGCAAGAAAACACAAGAGGAGAAAGGATGAAGTGGAAAACCACGGCTAGATTGGCCAGAATTTAAAGAAACGGTCATATCGGCCAGGCCGATCGCAGAATCGTCCAGGCCGATATGGCTCAATAATTGCGTACTGGCCGATTGGTCAAAAAGGCGGTCTGATCGTCCAGGCCGATCAGATATCGGCGAGGACGATTAGACACAGGCGATCGTTCCGAGAAGTCAGGCCGGACAACTGTTGAAAAAGTAGATCGTCCGGGCCGATTAGATGTATCGTCCAGGACGATGCACAATAATTGATCATACCGGCCGAAGTTAAAATGTTTTAAATCTGTGCCACGTGTATCATCCATGATGAACTGTGGATCGACCAGGACGATTGTCCAATAATGAATCGTCCGGGGCCAATTTTAAAGATTCAAACGTACTGACACGTGGATCGTCCAAGACGATCTAGAGTATCGGCCAGGACGATGCACATAAAATGCATCGGCCAAACGAAATATTCTATCGGCCAGGACTATCATCATGATTGCAACAGAGTTTGATCAGATCGTCAAGGATGATATGGTATCATACAGAACGATGACTTACAGTAAGCATAGAAAAGACCAGCAGATGGAATTTGAAGAGATTTTGTCCTATCATCCATGATGATAAAAGTATTGGCCAGGATGATGTGACTAGAAAATGAAACTAAGGAAAAGAAGGTGATGATCAAGGCCCTCAAAAAATAAAATAAAAGAAAAACAGACAAAAACACAGTAAAAGAAAGCAAAAACACAACGAAAAAAAAACGAATATTTTTTAATTTTAAATTTTCTATATTTTTTTTTATGGAGGTATCATATGAGAAGTTAAAAAAAATTAAACTTTAGAGTTCCCCAAGATCAATGAGTTTAGCCAATCCCAATCAGACAAAGGTAAAATATTTGATTCTGTTAACCCTAGATCAGACATTCTTTATGGTACAATTTTTCTTTTGAAAATAAAAGGGCTTAACTCAGAATAAACCTAGTCGGGCAAAAAAGAAGATTCAATCAAAACTGGTTTACAAAAAAAATCTCATAAATAATAAAACAAAGTAATTTTTCTCAATCATGAAACTTGAAATCAAGTCTTTGAAAATCTCATATAACCCATAAGTTCTTCTAAGTTTTAAAAGTTTTAAAAAGAGAGGATAGCTTGCTTTTTAGTGGGCTTATTTTATGCCTCTTGTATCTTTGATTTGGCTCTTTGAGCATCTTGATTTTTCATACACATTTGTGTATATATTTTTCTTTTTCAATTTGGCGTCATTGGCCTCTTTCCTTTTTTATTCTTGCAAGCTAAAAGCTCTTTTGCAAACTCTTAAAAGAAGCTCAGTTCTGAGTATATCCTCTAAATATTAGAGAATAGGAGCTCTCTCTCTAACATAGGGAAGAATAACCCACAAAACAAAACTAAAGGATCATATGATCAGTGTAAGGGCAAGATCTCAAATAACTTGAGAGACATATAAGAACTTTGGATATTATCCATAAGATAAATTTTTTGTAGCAAGATAAAAAGAATCTTAGTTTCAAAAACCATTGGCTAAAGTGAGTTAGGCTTTTGTTTAGAGAAGAAAGTCATACCACTAAACAAGGTCGGAAGGAGGGAAACCATCAGCGGTGTTTCTTCCTTTAACCAATTTTAAAAAAGCTAAACACAATCCTCAAAACTCCAAAATCTAAAATCTTGAAAAGATTTAACATATGGAAAGCCAATTTTAAAAGCAAAGTGAAAATAAAACACATTAAAAAAATAAACAAAGCAGAAATAAAACACACTGAAACAAAACACATTTCAAGGAATTATTGAGGCAGCAGGTTTGAGCATATATGAGCTACGAGCCTTCATATGTCCAGTTATCCCATGCTCCCACAAGGTCTTTGGTGAGAGCACTCCTGCAAAACTTAACAACAGTCAGATTTAAGGTCAGATTTAGGAACCCAAACAGGTTTGTGCCCCTTCTTAGGAAAAGTATAATGCAATGCAGGTATGGTAAGTTGTGAATCATGCATCTTAGGTCTCCATACCCAATGTGTACTACAGTGAACGGTGCAAATGTGTGAGATGTGTCCTAGCATGCCACATGAAAAACATCTAACTCCAGGAAAAGGGTTTCTTAAATGATTTGAGTTATATGCCTCTTCCTAGGTTCTGGCTTAGGATCAAAAGTAGATGTCATCTGATTTTTCTTACATGTATCAAAATCATTTTGAATCCTCAAGTTAGTTCTTTTTAATGTATCATTATCAATCCTAAACTTTTTCTCAATCTCTTTAGATTTCTTAAGATCAGATTTAAGTGAGGTGTGTGAAACTTTTAATGCATTATTTTCATCAATTAATTTCAAATACTTTTTGTTTAAATCATCAAATTATCAAGAAGAGTCATGTGATTTGAATTAATAGTTGCATGATCTTTGAAAAAAACTTTATGCTCTTTTTGTAAATTTAAAAGTTCTAATTTTAGGCTAGCATGAGTTTTCTTAAGTTTTTTGTATGATGCATGTATTTTCTCACAAATCTCAAATAGTTCATCATAGGTTGGTTTACATACCTCTTCCTCATCACTTTGATCTTCTCCTATTAAACACAAGTTTGTAGTCTCTTCCTCTGGTTCAGTCTCAGAGGAGTCAGTACCAGATTCCGCCCAAAAAGCCTTTTGGATTATCTTCTTGTCCTTCTTAAACTTAGGTTTCTCCTCAATTTTTTCTTTGCTTGTGTTATCTTGAAGTGTCGGGCAATCAGTTCTCACATGTCCTGGTTTCCTGCAATTATAGCAAACAATATCAGAAGATTCTTTAACATATTTATGATCCTTACCTTTTCTCCAATTTTGATGATGCTTTTGTTTCTTCCTTAGAAAGCTTTTGAATTGCCATGTGATGAAGGCAACTTCATCGCTTTCAGACCCGAAAGATTCAGAATCTGATTTATGCGCCTTTAATGCAACTATTTTCTCCTTCTTCTTCTCACCTACATCATGATTTCTTTGATTCACTCCTTGCTCGTAAGCAATGAGTGAGCCAAGTAAGTTATCAATAGAATAAGTGTTCAAATCCTTAGATTCAGTGATTGCAGTGATTTTAGCATCATACGATGAAGGCAAACATCTCAAAATCTTGTTAACTTTTTCATAGTTTGAAAGTTCTTTTACTAGTGCATGCAGTGAAGTAACTATCTGAGTAAACCTTGAGTACATGTCAGAAATCGATTCATGAGGTTTCATACAAAAAAGTTTGTAGTCATGCAAGAGAATGTTCAAACGGGATTGTTTAACCTCATTAGTACCTTCATAGGTGATGCACAATTTATCCCAAATCTCTTTACCAGTTTTGCAAGTGGAGACACGCATGTAATCCTCATATTTTAAAGCACAGAAAAAGCAGTTCAAACATTTTGCATTCAATTAAGCTAAATCTCGTTCATCGAAAGTCCATTCAGTAAAAGCAACTTCGGTTTTAACACTATTAATTTCACGAGAAGGTGGAGAATAACCTTCTTTGATAAGCATCCACATGCGATAATCAGTAGATTGTAAAAACATTGACATGCGGATTTTTCAAAAATCAAAAGGTAGGTTATCGAACAGGGGAGGTCGGGTAATAGAATACCCTTTCGTAGTGTTATGATTCCCAAGGTTAGCCATGGATCAAATTCAAAAAGTTTTCAAACTTAAATTTTCGAATCCCGCTCTAATACCACTTGAAAGTTCGTTAGGGATGTTAAGCCCTATAGAACTGGCCCAAGCTAACCAAGAGGGGGGTGAATTGGTATTTTAAATATTTCTTTTCACAAAGAATAAAAATCACATAAACCAAAATCATACCACAAAAATAAATGTGGAAATAAAAGTACGGAAGAAAGAAAACAAGAACACAGAAATTTATAGTGGTTCTGTCAACTCGACCTACGTCCACTCCCCGGAGGCGTCCTCCGAGTATTGCACTATAAACGTGACTCTCCTTTAGTCCCCACAGCTAGGCGGAGAAGCCTTTACAAAGCACCTCCTTTTTGCCACCCCGGCAAGGCAGAGAACCTACCTCCTTTTACTTCCTCCTAAAGCTGGCAGAGAACCACAACCAAAAGCTAACTCCTTACCTCTACCAACCCTTCCACGGACGAGAAACTCTAGACAAAGAACAAGCAGAGCGATCCTTGAAGCAACCTTTGTGAATCCCCTCACAAGATCCTCTCTCTCTCTCCCTCTCTCTCTTTCTCTCCTCAAGATCTTCTCAGGTCAAGGCAGCAGCCAAATGTCTACCAAAACGTTGAACAATAGTTCTTAAATAGAAGAGGTTCAAAGGATCTCATTAATTGCAAGTTACCGAAAATATCGTCCAGGCCGATATGGACATCGGCCTGGCCGATCAGTACAAATCTCAGAAGATCGGCCAGAGCATCGCCCTGAATGCAAACTAGATGATTTAAAATTGGCTTCATCGTCCCGACCAATTAGTTCAAATTAGAGGTAAATCGTCCAGAGCATCGCCTTGAATACGAGCTGGCCGATATTTATCGTCTAGAAGTAACTTAAGGTTTTTGAATGGATCGTCCTGGCCGATCCTGCGATCGTCCAGGATGATATGATCGTATCAATCATCCTTAATTACTCCCTTGATTTCCTGATCAATTAAGGCATAATTTGAGAATTTTTTCCAAGTCGATTAATGATCGTCCTGGCCGATAATTTAAAAATACAGTATACCTTAATTGTCTATGGCGGTAACTTCTTTCTGTTTTGAGCTTATCGCCCTGGCCTATACACGTATCGTCCAGGCCGATATGTTAATGACGGCTGCCTTAATTAAGAATCCTTATTTAGACTTTCTATTTTAAGCCTGATCGTCCAGGACGATGAAAATATCGTCCTGGCAGATATGAGTAAAAATAAAAATTCTAAGTCTCTCAAGTATGTGTGTAGGGTTACTTAGCATCAGTCTCTTTGACCATTACAAGTAGACTCAAGAAGTGAAAAACAAAAGTACAGACTAACTCAACTCTAAACCTACGCAATCCTGAACTAGCTTCGTCTGTTCGTCCGATCTTCGATTCCTGAAAAAGTTAGAAGCAACAAGCAGTCCAAGAGAAATAGTGTTTGTCAATCATCAAAACATAAGCCATGAAAATAGATTTGTAACAATAAATATGAGTGTTAGGGTTTCTATGAGGAGATCTTGCATTCTATTCCTTCCAATATCCCCCAAGCTCGGGATTTCCCTTTGGTGAGCTCTCCAAACCTTCCCATACAATTCCCAACTCAAAATCCACCGATCAAAGCCATTGTCAGTGAACTTTTGGTGAGCAAAGAACCAACTCTATCCAAAGCTCATATCTCCTGATTGAAGGAGTTTCGGACCATGATTCCTTAAGAAAATCCACGCATAGACAATCTACAAGTTCAACCGATTAAAGATCTTGAAGTTTTAACTGTAAAATTTCTTTAAAACCCTTACCCTAGGTCACATAGCTTAGAGATAAATAGCTATGCATGTAGTATATTTTAGAACAAACCTTTGGTCCTCCATAATTACTATCCATGTACTTAGCCTTATTTTAAAATTTCAAATAATTTGGTTGAGCCGTTTGCGAGGACGAGTCAAAAAACAAAATCTAGGACATCTCGGTGGACTACTATATGCATACATTTTTTGAGTCGTTGATAACAAGATCAAAAGCTCTGATCTCTCTATCGTATGGTCCATCTGATCGCGTACTAGGATCATGCAGTTTGGATCTCCATCTAGCTTGATCCTGACCGTTCAATCCAGACCGCAGACAATCAGATGGCTAGTGTTAACCGCTGATGTGGTTATGTAATACCGCGACCCGCAGTATTAATTAACCAATGATTGTCGGTGGAGCAATTATTGCATTGCCGCGTAATCATTGCCCCTCGGTTTTGGGAGCGAATCCCATCTCCACATCACCCACCGAGCCGCCACCGTCGATTATTTATTATAAATTAATTTTAAATATTTTTAAATCAGATTTACTTTAAATAAAGATTATAAATTATTTTTAAAGTATAAATGTTTTTAAAAAAATTACACCCTTTAATTTAAAAATAAAAAAAAAAGTTTAAAATAGTAAATATATTTTAAATTATTTTAAAATCCATTACATTTAAAATATTTAATATTATATAAAATTTTAAAAATAATTAAAATTTTCATATTAATATGTTTTAAATAATTAAGTGATTATTTTTAAATATGTTAATTTAAAATTAAATTTATTTATGACATATTTCTATATTTTTTAAATAAATTAAAAATTTTAAATTCTAAATAAAAAATTAATATTTATATTTATTAATTAATTACTTTCAAAGAATAAAAAAAATATTTTATTTTATAAATTAGAGAAATATCTCCTAAATTATTTACTTTTAAATTAAGAATTCTTTTTTATTTTATTTTAAGTAAGTATTTAATTAATTAAATCATTAATTACATAATTAATAATTAATTAAATTAGAATTCAAAATATTTTTTAATAATTTATAAAAATTATCTTTTAAATTATTTAAAAATTTTAGAGAGTTTTCAATATTTATTTAAATTTAATTTAATAAATATTTTTAAATATTGATTGCTTTAAATTATTTTAAATACCTTATATTTATTTTAAACTTTAAATATTCATAATAAATTCATTTTAAAACAGAGAAATTCATATAATACCTTAAACTTTTTCAAAAATTAAATATTTTTGTTTCAAATTATTTTTAGATATAAAAACTTAATTTTCCTTAATTATTTATCTATTATTTAATTACTTAAATGCTTAAATATGATCTAATTAAATATTATATTAGGTATTTACAAATTAAAATTTTATTTTAAATTATTTTCAAATCTTCCTTGCTAAAGTAAATGTGTTTTCAATAATTTATTTGCTAATATTATGGAAGATGAGAAGCAAGTTGATGTGCCAGATAATAATTACATGAACCATCCTTTTGTGGAAAAAGCATGCTTCTTTAAATGAGGCTGAATACATTTTAGTGAATCTTCAATAACAAGAAGAAGTTTATTGCAAACAAAAAGCTACTTGTAAATTCTTAGTTGAGGGGATAGAAAAACCAATTTTTTTCATAATATTGCCAATATAAGAAATTTACTATTTATATTCACAAGATTTTCACTCCTGAGCGTTCTCATTTTGACTCTCCTAACATGGTTTTTTAGTTAGGTGTTAAGTATTTTAAGAATGTGTTTAATAATAATTTTATTCCTATTTTAGATTTAGATTTTTCTTTTATTCCTTTGCTTATTTCTAAAGATGATAATATTATGCTTACCAAAATTCTGTATGAGGAGGAGATTTGTTTAATTATTAAAGAGATGAATTCTGACTCTGTTGCTGGGCTAGATGATTTTACTACTAAATTTTTTCAAAAAACTTGGCATATCATTAAAGAGGATTTAGTTAATGTTGTTGTTGTTTTCTTTAAAAGCAATCCTTATCCAAAATTTTTTACTACTACTGTTATTGCTTTGATTCCCAAAAGTGACGTTACTAATTTGTTGGAGTTATTTTCATCCTATTAGTCATTGCTCTCTTTTCAACAAGCACGTTGTCAAGTTAATTATTTCTAGATTAGCTTTAATTCTTCCTGATATCATCTCTCTTGAACAAACTAGTTTTGTGAAATGTCATTCTATTTTTTAATGTTTTATTAGCTCAATCACTTGTGCATGATTTGGAGGCTAAAATTGTTGGATTAAATGTAATTTTTAAGATTGAAATTACCAAAGCATATGATAATCTTAATTGGAAATTTCTTTATATTATATTTATTTATTTGGTTTTAATAATGACTTCATTAGGATCATTATGAATAGTATTGAACACTGTTATTTTTTTATTATTATCAATGGTAGGAATCATAGTTTTTTCTAAATCTGCTCATGGCCTCAGGCAAGGGGAATCCTCTATCCCCTGCATTGTTTATTATAACTACTGAATTTCTTTTAAGAGGTCTTAATAAACTTTATATAAAACACCCCACTTTACATTACCGTACTATTGATGGTTTTCTAGAATCTCATTTAAGTTTTGCTGATGATTTTATTATTTTTATGAATGAGTCCATGAAAATGCTTAATATTCTTTTTTAAATTTCTTGGATAATTTTAAATGGCTAGTGTGCTAATTTTTAATCCTTTGAAAAGTTGTTTTATCATTGCTTAATCTATATCACATAAGAGAATCACCTCTATTAAAGAAAGCTTTGGTTTTTGCATATACAATTACCCCTTAAGTATTTAGACACCCATTTTTTAAGGGTAAAAAGAGATCTCATTTATTTCGGGATATTTTCTCTAAAATTCACAAAAAGATATCTACTTGGGCTTTTAATTTTTTATCCTTTGGGAGTAGATTTGTGTTAATTAAAAGTGTTCTTTGCTCTATTCATATTTATTTATTTCATAATTTATATCCGACTGTGAATATTTGCAATAGGCTTGAAAGAATTATTAACAAATTTCTCTGAGTAGCTAAAGAAGGTAAATCTGCTATGTTATGGGCTTCTTGGGATAGATGTTCTAGTGTCCAAGATGAAGGCAATTTGGGTTTTAAGAACTTGGGTGACATGCCTCTTAGTTATTCTTACAAACTTTGGTTCAATTTAAGGTCGAAAAAAGAGCATTTGGTCTAAGTTTATGATTTCTAAATATTATGTTGGCAAGCATCCTCTTAACTGTTTTTTCAAAAAAAAAAAAAAAAGGATTCATTCAATTCAAAAGTCTTTATTTCATTAAATGTGATGCAGAAAATTTCATTCAATGGGGGATGGGGTGTGGGGACACCTTTTTTTGGCAAAATAATTGATTAGGTTTTTCCTCGATACATAATTTGCTCAATACCCATACTAATAGTGCTTGTAAAGTTGCTCATTTTATTCAAGAGGGGACCTGAAATGTTAAGTATCTTGTTGAAATGGTACCCGATTTTGTCATTAATCTCATTTTGAAAGTCCTTTAGAACTTAATCAAAAAGATTGTATTTTATTTAATAAGTCTAATGATGGGAGCTTTGTGTTCAAAGAAGTATGGCAATCTATTAGAGATTTGCAACCTAATTCTTAGATTTTATCTTCCATTTGGCAAAATAGTATTCTGGGTTCTTATTTTATCTTAGTGTGGAGAATTTTTAATAATTATATGCATGTTGATACTATCTTGATGAAAATAGTCTTTTATATTGTTTCCAAATGTCAATATTGTTTACATATTGAAATTTTAAATCATGTGTTTGCTATGGCCTTATTGCTCTCAAAGTTTGGTTATATTTTGACAATGTTTTTATTTCCCAATTTTGTAAGGCTTATACGAACATTAATAGTATCATGCATGATTGGGTGGTTCCTTTTAAGAAGCATATTCGTAATGTGTTACCATTTATTTTTTATTGGTTTCTTTGAAAAAGTAGGAACGAGGCGAAGCATGAGAACATTACTATGAATTCCTAGACCATTATTCTCAAGATTAAGGGCAAAGTAAGATAATTATATTTGGCTAATTTGATTATTTTAATAGCTATTCTCAAATTCTTAAGCATTTTGGTATTAATGTTGCAGCTGATTGTCATTCTTTTAAAGACATTATGGTGAAATGGATTAAACCCGGATTGGGTTGCTACAAACTTAGTATTGATGGCTCATTTAAAAATGTGAAAGTTGGTTGTGATGGTCTCATCCGGGACTTTATCGGTCAGATTATTGTGGCTTTTGCTAGTCCCTCGAATGCTAACATTGCTATTATGGTAGAAATTCAAGCTTTAAAGTATTGGTTACAATTATGCATTTCTTTAGGGATTACTAATGTTTGGATTGAAGTTGATGCTCTGCTTCTAATTCATTATATTACTGATAATTACATTGATAATCCTTCTTATTTTTATACCATTAGAGAGATTAAACAATGGTTGTCGCTTATAATTTTTTCTATAACTCACATTTATAGGGAAGGCAATGCAACTGCTGATTTTTTATCTGATTTGGGTTGTAACTTGATGGACTTTGTGGAGTTTGTGGGGTCCTCTCTTCCATCCAAGCTTTTGGGTTTAGCTAGGCTTGATCCTATGGGCATACCTTATTGTTAGAGTTTCTTATATTCTGTTTGTATTGGTCTTTTCTTATTTGTTAGCTTCTTGTTGTAGTTGCTTTGTGTTTATTCCCTTATATGTTTTTGTTTATGCTAAGTTGTGGCTTGGTCTTCTTTTATGTCAGTTTAATTTATGGTGGAACAATTGTGATATGATGTATTCTGGCATCTTTTTTTTTTTTTTTTGTTATGGTGTGATGTGTTAACTAGTCTCTTCAATGTGATTTTTGATACTTGTGAGATGATGATTCTTTCTGATCTTGATCACCTAGATTTTAGCATTACTATCGGTGTTGATGGTCTGGGTTTGAGCGATGATTGGACTTATTGGTATCCTAATTTGAACTTTAAATGTTGCTCTTCTTTTCCCTAGTTTTGTGTTTCTGGGTGGCTTTGCTATATCGATCATCTTATGATTCGAGCGGTTGGTTCTGTTTGGTTTCTTTTCGGTGTGCTTCCTGGGAGGTCCCTTTGGGTGTGTTCGAATTTCCTTTTCGTATTTGATCCTTTGGAGATTTCTGATGGGTGTTTCTAGTTTTTAGGTTGGTGTGATGGGAATCGTTGTGGTTATTGCGCCATCTCCACGACCTATTGGAGGCGTCAGAGTATGCTTAGGTTTAGAATTGAGTGGCATTCAGGTATTATTCATGATTTTACGATAGATACTTACACCCTAAGCTCTATTGACCCATATCTCCTGAATTGGTTTTTGGCTTTAAAGAGGTTTCATATTTTTGCTACCTGGGTCTATTTCAGCATGGATTTTGATTGGTATACTATTTGGTCCTTGAATTATGGTTGTAATTTTGATTGGTATACACCCTTCTTTGGATGCAGGCTTCTAGCCGCCCTAAAATGTTATTAAGTAATTTTGTAAATCTTAGTATAGGGAACTATCGGCTCATAGGTTATCTTTTGACTTTTTCTGTAGCTCACTCGAGCATTAGCGAGATGAAGGTTCCTTTTAAAGGCCTTGTAATATTTCTCTATATTAACGCGTAGGCCCCACGAAGGATTTCTCCAAAAAAAAAAAAAAAAAGATTGATCAAATAGTACAACCCACTGATCTTACAATAAAATTAGTTCATTTAGCTTAAAATTCAAAAAAAAAAAAAAAAAAGTCTCCCTATTTAATCGGCATGCACGATGATTATCATACAATATCATCAGTTCAAATTTTCGACTCAAAGGACTGAATTACCCTATCTAAAGGATGATCATCCGAAGAAGCTCCCTTTTTAACAAGCTCCCTTTTTATTTGGCCTATAAAATATGGATCTTATAGTACCAAAAATTTCTCTGATAAGGCTCTTTGATATCAAGTTTTAAAATAGGTAAATATTTAAGATCAAATTTAAAATTCATACTATAGAAACAAATTCGTTCAGTACTATTAGTATAAATTCAAATTTATCTATTTATAGAAATAACAAAGATATGGCAGCATAATTTATAATGACTGATCGTCTAGTACCATAATTATTGTACAATATAATTAGTTATAAAAAATTCTATTAATTAATACTACTTCATTATTATAGATTGAAAAAAATTCCTTGCTTATCATAATGCACAATTTAGACTTTATAATATGAATGATAAAAAAATCAAGCGTTTTTATTAATTTTCAAATTTCTTTTTTTTACTTGTACTTATGTATTTGCTTGATTATTTAACCCATTATATATCTAGAATACAAAATGATGCATCGACTGTTACCAATTAATTTTCGAATTGTATTAGCATCTTGAGCTCTTGTTGTCTTTAACGGGAGAAATTATTAGGTGCGGAGTGCAGACGGGAGAATCGTCCGCACAAGCACTAGGAACCCAGCGATACCGAGTGCGGATACCGAGCTAAGTACCCACCAATTAGGTGACGTGATGCATTTTTATTGGTCTCCGGACGCACTCCGCACCTAATAATTTCTCCTTTAACAGCCTTCACATTTTCAATTCTAAGCATAATCAATGCTCTTTATTTTGTCTTCTATTTGTCAAATATTGCTTTTTCTACTGTTCTTTCTTTTACTTAAAATGTTAGTGAAAAAAGTAATAATTAACCGGCCTACACACATAGCTAAACTGTCAATTAACATAACTAATAATATCAGCCCTATTTTTTGTTATTTAAAAAGGCAACTATTGGATCCTAATAAACCTCTTTCTTATTAACATAGCCTTAGGCTTAGTTGAGTAAATATATAACATAAGACATTAATTAATATGTATAGAAAAAGTAGAAAAAAAAATTACATAAAATTAATAGATTTAACATTTCATAATAAAAAAATGTGGATCTATAAAGCAGAACCCAAATAGTTGTGAAGAAGGCTGATGCTGATGCTGCAATCCACTACTTCCTTCCTCATCAAGAAATTGACTCAAAGGATGCTTCAAAATCCAGTTGAAGATAACTAATTAAGGTTAACTGCTTAGCTGACCATTTGATCTCAATTCTCAGCAGCTTTGAAAAACAAATTAATATGAGTAACTATTTGGCAGGCAATGATTCCCTTACTCTGCTGGCTTTCTGAATTGCAACTACTAAGCTTGACTTGCCATTAGAACTGTTACCAAAACAAGCAACAACCACAGCAGACTTGTTGCAGAAACTGAACCTGTTTGAATGCATCAGCCACACGTTAATTGGACTCCATTACATCTCTACTGATTCTTATTTTTTGATGTTTGGATTGATCTGAAGCTATCTTGGTTGATATCTATGAGATCATCATCTGACGCTGAGCAGAAGTAACAACTTTCAACTACTTCAGCTCCCGTCAACAACTAATACTACATTATTCTGAGTTTTTCGAAGTTAGCAGGTTAACAAATTTTATTTTATTTTAATCTCCTTGTCTAATAAGGATATGATAGCAAGTAATTTGCTTAGGACTTCAGATAGTTTAAAGGCCTCAATGGACCAAAATATTGTATTGGGTTGTTTTCTAGATCAGGATGATTGTGCTCGATCTCCAAGAACAGATTCCAAGTTTTTAGTCTATAATCTTTCTTTTGGTTTTCATCTTTATTCAAGCACGCTGACTTACACTAAAATCTTTACAATTTGCATGCTGATATTCATCATTCTCGAAATATTGCATAATTTATGTTCATTACATTTAATGGTGAAGGGAGATGGCTCTCACCCCCCCTAGATTTGAGAAAATCTCCTGCATAGCTATGCAAAATATAAAACTTTTTCCATAGAATCTCCCACAACTATAAATAATTAAAGCTCCTACCATTTAAAATACTAAACCTGTAGCAATTACATCGGGTATCATTTATGGTACATTTTTAATGTCTTTTTCTTGAAGTGGGGCGGCGACATTCAAACCAATTAAGACAAACTCATACATAAATCACATACAAAAGACTTGAATTCAAGACATCTTTGTTGGTAGCTAAAACTTTCAACCAAAAGGCCGAGATGAGCTGCATATGTAGATTATGAGTGTCTTAAACTATGAATTTATGAAGATAAGAATATCGTCAACTTATTTGATAATTTGTACCGACTTCTCTTGAGGAGACAAATCCAACAAAAACATAATATTTATTTTACGAAATGGTGATTGTCAAGGCGTGATTAATTTTGATATAGACGGGATTTGAATCTAATTTTGAATTGTTATTGTTAAATCATAAAAGGGGTGGAAAATTTTATAATTCATGATTATAGGCACTAATTCATGATTAAGCACTTAGTGAAAGTTGGGCTTCATTTAGGCGTCATTTAGGATATTTTCTTACTGTTTTCTTTAAGCATTTTTTTAGTACAAAATTAAATTTTAAAAAGCTGTCTCACCATTTGTTTGCTTAAATTATATATATATATATATATATATATATATATATATATATATATATATATATATATATATATATATATATATATATATATATATATATATATATATATATATTTGATCTTTTTTAGGGAGCAGCTTATATTTCTCTATTTTAGAGTATGACAATTTTTATTTTATCAAGTACTGAAAAAACACAATTTCAACAGGGTTGTACCAAACGAAGCTCAATTAAGGTTTTGAGTCAACACTAAACATGTTGATTGGTTAATATTTAAAGCTTTTTTAGATACTGATTACTTATGTGGGAAACCAGTTTTTTTTTTTATAATCTTTTAGGGAGCATAATAAAGTAGATAAATTAGGAGAACCACCCTAACCTTCTGCATGATTAGCAGCAAGCTTAGGAGAAGATGACGTTGTGTTTGTCAAAGAAATCCCCAAATTATCGCAATCGGCCACTAACACACCTGTAAAATAGTTTAAATAACTTAGGCTAACAAGTTTGATGTTACAGACTTTAAATAAGGAGTAAATATGCAGGACTTATTTTTCTTTTTTTTTTGTTTGTTTGGTTGGAAAAAGCTTGAGGATGGTAATTGCTTACATTCTTTGATGCATGGGAAGCTCGAGATGTTAAGAAGATTACTAAACCCCTCTTTGCATACGCACTTATGAGCAAAGGGGGATATCCTCTCACAGTCGCCATCTCCACAGTAAGACCAGAAGCAAGCTATGAACATGATTTATGAAAATGATTCAGATATTAAATAGTACTGCTCTTACAATGATCGAGTTGTTCGAGAATTAATTGAGATAAAGTTAGAATGCTTACGATCAAATATGTTGTTGCCTGTACTGCTGCTGTTTGGAAATGGAGGCATGGACTGATCAAAAGAAACATTGTAGCAAGAGAAGTTGAAATCACCTGAAAACAGTTCAATAATGAGAACAAAATTTACCCAATGTCTTCATAAAGAATCAAATTTTTTCAACAGTCAAATCTCTTCATCATTTCTTTCTTACAGATATGGAAAAATAATAGAAAAAAATGCGATGCATAAGTCAAAGTGACGTTATAAAATGAGACTATCTTTTACGAAACTTGAATAAAATCATTTAAAAATGAAAAGAGAAGGATTGTAAGCCTTTTGTATAATAAACAAAGAAGAAAACTCACAATCAGGGATGTTGCAGGGGAGAAATCGAAAATGATTGCCAAAATGAAGCTGACTCCATCCACGGTCGCACTCGCACACAAAGCCTGCCATATTAGCCGCTGGAGATTTGCAGGTTCCCTTCCCACACTCCACCTTCCCACAAATGTCCTCATCATCTTCAAATAACAAAGTAAAGTAAAAATATATATTTGTATAAAATCATTCATCATGAACATTTTAAAGCATTGGATGGATGACCAAACAATCCTGGGAGTCCTTAAAAAGGATGATTTTTATCTTGCAAATAAAAGACCATCTCAAATTTTAAATGCATGGAGAATGTTGATTCTTCTCCTCGGAGAAAAAAAATCATCCATAGACATAAACAACACTAGCAAATAAAATTTACGTTTCTAGCATATGAACAAAACATATAAAAGAAATGAGAACTGGACACCAAACAAAATGATAAATGGTCGGTAAGACTCAAATGATTGAAGTCACAGATATCTCAAGAGGAAGCACCTGCAACAATTCTTGGAAGGAGAACGAGAAAGATAGCAGAGACAAGAGCCTGATTCTTCATAGAAATACGCAGAGAGAGAGAGAGAGAGAGAGAGAGAGAGTATTGAAGTGGGAGTTGAAACGACAAAAAAGGAATTTAATCAATATAAGTAGATTATGAGGTGACCCTTCATGATTAGGTGAGGTTAGCTACTCTCCTAGCTTCTGTAATTTTGGAAAATGTTATTCCTTATCAAAATGGTGTTCAAGTTTCGGCAGAACCATCCAATCCGCAGGAATTTGGTAGTTTGGAGGTTAAAACTGATCAAAATTTTAAAACCGTTGAAACCCAAGGAAATATAAAACTGCTAATTTAATTATAAATCCTTTAATGTCATCATTATGAAAATCGGATCGGGCATCGATTTGAAAGAAGAAGAGATTCATAATTCGACTGATTCGATCGTGGTCAAATCGGATGACATAATAAATAACAATTGATACGTCATCAAAAAATTATCTTGATCGGGCACAAATCTCGATGCAAAATCAAATTGGAAACTTCCAAAATTAAAATTGGGACCATCCAAACTCCAATTTCAGCAAACTTATAATCAAACTGAGCGTCTCGAGAATACGAACCCAACAACGCCAAATCCAACCCAATCCGAGCCCCAACAGGTTCAAATCAAGGGTTAGAAACGTTGTTGGAAGGTTCGAACCACAATTTAGATTACCAAACGGTTTTCAAACATAGCTTGCTTATAGTCGAATCGAGCGGCTCGACTAGACGAATCCAACGAGCCCAAGATCATCAAAATCCGACATCCCTAAGATATTAAAATGTCCATCAAACAATCCATGATCAAGGGATTCAACATCGGCCTTCCATCCAACCACTCCCCATTTACCCTTGATCTCTCATTTATTTACAGGAAATGCCACTCCAGAAATCTATAAATAGACCCCTCATTTCTGTTGAAGAGGGATCCAAGCAAGAAGATAATAAGAGAAGAAGAGAAGAAGAGAAGAGAAGGAAGAAGTTCCTCGTCGACCACCGCCTGAGTTCGTCGGACCACAACCTGAGGCTCTAGCCTTCGCCGGGCCATCACCTATGGCCCTCTTCTTCCCCGGACCACCACTTGAGGCCCTCGCGTTTTCCAGACCACCACTTGAGGCCCTCGCCTTTGTCGGACCACCACCTGAGGCCCTCACCTTCGCCGGACCACCACCTGAGGCCCTCACCTTCGCTGGACCACAACATGAGGCCCTCGCCTTCGCCAGACCACCACCTAAGGCCCTCGCCTTCGCCGGGCCACCACCTGAGGCCCTCGCCTTCGCCGGACCACCACTTGAGGCTCTCGCTTCGTCGGACCACCACCTGAGGCTCTCACCCTTGTTGGACTACCGTCTAAGGCCCTCACCTTTGTTGGACCACCAGCTAAGGGCCTGAACTCCGCCAGACCAACACTTGAGGCCCTAAACTCCTCCAGACCATCAACTGATGCTAGAATTCTGCCAAGTCACAATCAGACTACTAACTAATGCCCCAAATTCCAAGTGATGCCATATTTAACACTAGACTTCAAACATAAAATTGACATTTGTAATCTGATCGACCTCTGGGATGAGTCAGCCCACTGTACTCAACTCAAATTCTAGTAAAATATTTTCAATTGGGCTAGGCCTCGTGATTTTTCACCTTTCTAGGGTTTTCCATGTAAAAAATCTTGTGTTTTCTGTGTGTGAGCTGGATATCCGTGCAACACTAAAACGTAAAATTACAACTCTATCGCCGCGTATATTCTAGCCCGCAATAATAATATTATTAAAAATTAATAAAATTAACATAATCTAACAAGTAATTTCAATACTTCAAAGTTTAGAAACTCAAAAATAATAGATCGAGAGTAAATGGAAATTCATCAATGTTACCCGTAGTCGTTGGTAGACACAGAGACAAGAGCTTTTTTTATCCAATAGATTTTTAACATAAGATGGCCGACCTTGCTTCACAGCAAGATGTAATGTCGTTGCTCCCTTGGCATCTGTCACATTAACAAAACAAGCACATCCCCTGATGTTTGAGAAGGAAAAGATGAACATAAGACCAAAAGATTGTTAGAAATTTCAAAGAAGAAATTCAAATGTTCTGATTCCTATCACTCTATACCAAGATTTCAAGGCATCACTTTTGGACATTACATCACCATGCTCTCAAGCACTACATTGGCAACACATCAAGTACCATATAATTAGAAGCGTCGCTGCGTCAGAAAGCCAGCTTAGTAGTGCCAGGTTCTCTAGAAATTGAATGATGCGGCACCACACATTTTAATGCCTCATTGCAAAATTTTCCACTCGGGCACTATAGCGCTCTAATTTCAATAGTGACATAGTGTAGCATTTATAACTTCTAAGGGCCACATTATTTCAATGGAAAGGTAATGAATTTTCACTAAAAAACTATTTCATATCATCAAGCACCATGGCGGAGCAAACATTTCAACACTAAAGCACTAGTTCACTTTCAAGCATTGTAGCACTGCAACGCTATATGCTCTTTTTGTAATTTTTTTAATAAATAGATATTTATTTTATTTGTAGAGGAGTTCGGTCATTTGTGTAAAATTTAGTATTTTTTTGTGTGCTTCTCTAGTACCATCTTAGAGCAAAATCCAATGGAGGCTAAGGAAGTGCAAGATATAAACTTTTTGAGAGTATAGCCTATATTTTGTGAATGCAACTTTATATGTGAAGAAATTAGTGTAAATGAGAAACTTTGATCCTATTTGGTGATAACATTCCAACATTTCCCTTGTACTTTGATGATTCTTCTATGAATATAAGGAAAATGAGTTTGCTTATCATTTATTTTATATGTAGCTAAATTTCTTATTTTTTATTAATGATGTGAAGAGCATATTAAAGTACTAATGAAAACTCTTATTCTTTAGAAAATTAATGAAGCTTTTAATTATATCTCATTCTTCATTTAATGCACATAGTGACCATATCTGTAGTTAAAACCTTATGTGATGTATAGTCTCGATAGAGGAATGCAAGAACAAAAAAAAATATTAAGATAGAATATTGGCAAACCTAGACATAGGTTATTTGAATATTCTAAGTTCTTAAGGAGATATTATAACTATTGGAGGCTAATAGATATATGTTTTAGCCATATAAGCTCGACATAGATCTAGGGATATACATAGTATAAATCACATCTACAATTAATATTCTAAATAGGAAAAATATGGTATTTGAATTTATCAATCCAAAACATTTTATTAAATACTATATAACTCTTTTACTATTTTTATCAAGTGATAGATATTCTAAAAACATTATTTTTTAGTTTAGTGGGATAACTTATGCATGGAAGTAAGTAGTAATAGTTTTGCTACATGAAAGCATAACACTTTTTCGTGAGTTTGATACTCTACTTAATCATTTTATTACTTAATTCAGCATGTAAACATGCATAAATTTAAGTGGGTTTTATTGTTAACATATCAAGGAAAACCTAAATATTACTCAATATTCACAAGCTCAAGCATTCATTACATAGTCTATAACAAATCCTTGCTTTCCAACATGCACAAGTCCACACACCTCTTGCATCAAATTTTTGGCATCGTTGTCGAGGAAGCAACATGCTTTTTGCAATTTTAATTATATTGTTGAACAAGTGCATATTTAGACCTACCTATATTTTATATTCTATTTTATTGGTTGATTGTGTATTCATTATTGCATACTTTGTTGATCTAGAAAGGAGCCTTTATTATTTGATTTTGAGAAGGAAAGGACCCTTTAAAAATTAAAAAAAAAAAACTAAAAAGATTTTAAAAATGTCTAAACTAGTACTACATCAACATCATTCAAAACCTCTTAGGGATTATGGGAACCTTGTACTAGATTATTTCATCAAGAGTATTAATAGACCTACTATCGAGGCTAATAAATTTAAATTAAAATTTGCAAGAATTTAGATGGTTCAAAATTTTTAGTTTGGGAGAACTCCTGTTGAAGATCGCAATTTACACTTAGCTAGTTTTCTAGAAATTTTTTAATATTTAAGTATAATGTCGTCAATGATGAATTCTTTAGCCCCAAGCTCTATAATCAATTGGAATGAGTTGACTCACTATTTTCTTGCTAAGTATTTCCCACCTTCAAAGACTATCAAACTTAGAAATTATATCACATCTTTTGCCCAATTTAAAGGAGAATCAATTTATGAAAGTTGGGAGAGATTTAAGAAAATGCTTATGAAATATCCTCATCACGCCTTACTTGATTGGTTGATTATTCAAATCTTTTATAATTGATCAGTAGGATCTCTTAGAGTAATTATAGATGTTGCAGTTGGAGGATCTTTAATATCTATGCCATTTGAGAAAGCTTATGAATTAATAGAGGAAATGGCTACTAATAATTTTTAGTGACCTACTGATAGGATAAATCCTAAGAGAATAGCTAGAAATTATAAATTAGATGCTTTGTCAATTTTGACCACACAAGTTATAGTAATTTCTAAAAAATTAAACATAATAGGGATCAATCCAAGATCAGTATTTTAATCATCTATGCAACAATCTATAAATAGATAGTGGGTTCTTTAGTTCATTCAAATCATTTCATTCCTTTCAAACTCTTCTCTTCTTTAAACTTCTCAAAAGAAATGGCTCCCAAGATGACCAAAAAGAAGAGGGCTTCCTCTTCTTATGATAAGAGTAGGTTCATTTCTGCAGAAGCTGAGTCAAGATTTGTTGATTTAGTTATTACCAAACAACTAATTCCTTAGTGTGGCTTCCAAAATCCTAGTCATCCCATTAAGCAAATTATTTTAAGTAGAGGATGGAAACACTTCTGTGAGGAACCCTTCATAGCTATTGTAAATGTAGTGAAGGAATTTTTTGCCAATGGGAAGAGGGTCATAAAAAATAGATGTTATGTGAGGGGTAACTGGGTCCCTTTTAATTCTATCACCATTAACAAGGTCTATAAACTAAGAGACTTTGAATTTGATGAATTTACTACTTTCATAAGAACCCATATAGATCCTAAGGATATTCTGAGAATTTTGTGTGGACCTAATAATGAAACTAGTTGGAAGAAGACAAAAAACAAAATTATCAATTTTCCTGCTACCTTTCTCACCCAAACTTCTAAATCCTATCATTATTTTATTTCACCTCATATGTTGGCCCAACAGAAACATTAGTGAAGTAACCCATGATAGTTCCCTTTTGAATTATGCTATTTAGATAGGACATTCCATTGATGTTAGCAAACTTATTTTCTCCTCTTTGATGTATATCATTCAAGGTACCACTTTTGTTAGATTGGGGCACTCTTCTCTTATTTATGCCCTGTATGCTGAAGCTAGTGTAAGGGGGATCAAATTGAGGAATAGTTGTTCCCTATTTTATCCCTTACAAAGAGAAAAATTTTAAGCGTTAAGCAAACATAGAAAGAGAGAGAGAGAGAGAGAGAGAGAGAGAGAGAGAGAGAGAGAGAGAGAGAGAGAGAGAGAGAGAGAGAGAGAGAGAGAGAGAGAGAGAGAGAGAGAGGAGGAAGAAGGGGATTCTAGTGAGCCTAGATTATCATGTAGGTAGGCCTGATAGCAGCAGTAGTGGTAGGAGTGCTCGAACTCTAAAAACTTTAAGTGACCAGGTTATTGGGTTAAGAGGGAAAATTGAAGAAGTGACTATTTTTTTTAATGAATCTAGGGACTGGCAATTTGAAATGAAGATGAGGATGACCCACCGCTTGGAATAATAAGAGAAGCATTATATATACACGTCTAATTTCAATGATGCTCTTGTTGGAATGTTCAGAAGTAGTACATTTGTGAAGAATGCTAATCAGCTCTAGTTTCCAACAACACCTCTGTATAACCTTTTTGTTTGGTAGCCTAGAGAGAGAGGCCACCAAAGTGATGATGAGGAGGAGGATGAGGAAGAGGAAGATCTTAATTCTACTAGTTAGGAGGCAAGTAGAGAGAAAGAGAGTGAATGATGCACTTAATTTATAGCTTATTTTTATTTTATTTCTTTTTCATTTCTTTGCCTTGGGGGAGATCTCAGTGATGTGATAGTTTGTCATAATTACAGTTTCTGGTTAGGTTTGTTATGGACATGAGAGATAGTACATTATTATGTTAGAGTAGTGCCTTAAGTACTAATTATTCATTATCAATTATTTGGTTTTATATATATCACATGTTTTGAGCATTTTTATCATTCATATGAAAATCAAGTGTTGTTAATTTTATTTCAATTTTATTTGTATTTACATTTAATTTAATTTCCCTTAAGCTTACATTGTTATATTGTCTTCCATTAACATCAACACTTTTTTACTATTTATTTAACAAAAACAAAAAATAATAATTTAAAATTATGTAAAATTAGTATAATGATAAATCTTAGATTATAGTTTAAAGGAATATTGTATTATAATTTATAGATTGGTAAACTAATGATTAACAAATGTAGATCATTTAAGTTATTCACTTAACTTGAATTTTTAAGTTATATATTTATACATTGACCTTTGAATTAAAAGATGAATAAATAATGTTAAAGAATAGATAGGAGAAGGTTAAAATTAGAACCCATGGTAACTTGAAATTGGAAGTGGGGATCTTATTAAATCCTTACATTAAAATCATTAAGATTGTAAGTGATTATTAGCAAAACTTATATTCAAAATCATTAATTATGTACTCTATACGAATGAAAAGAAAGTAATTATGAGAAGATTTATAAAAAGTAAGAAAAAAATAAGAATACATTTAAAAACGGTATCAATTAAAAGCTTAAAGTTAAACTGCAATCTTGTACTTAAATACGCAAAGGATAAGATAGGAAAACTAGTATAGATGATGGTGAACTAATGAATTTCAATCTAAGCTTCAAACACATCTAACCATTAAATCCACGTTATTCATTTCAAAATTTAATAGTCAATGATTATATTCATAACATATAAATTCAAAATAAGCAATGGTAAGGGTGATGGGATAGGATAATTATTAGGATTTCTAAACTAGAATTATAACCTTATTCATCTCAATTACTTCTAGATAAGGATATATTATCTTATATTTTAGTAATTTAAATTAATTTTTACTTTACTAATTAAATTAATCATAGGAGTAGATTTCTTACTTTCTTGAGGACAAGCAAGAGTTTAAGCTGGAGAGAATTTGATAAGTGTGAATTAGATAATATTTACTATGGTTGAACTTCAATGAAAATATATTATTTTAATTAATTTTTATAGAAAAAAAAATCAAAAATTGTGAAAAATACAAAGGAACATTCAGCACCATAGTGCCAAAGGATACACCATCACTATACTACATTCATCACTACCGAGTCATCACTTTTGGACATTACGGTGTCACGCTCTCTAGTTATGAGCGATGTAACAAAAACACATCCAATGTCACAACATTAGAAGCACTGCTACGTAAGAAAGATAGCTTGGTAGTGCCAAGTTCTCAGGAAATCGAATGCCACGGTGCCACACATTTCAATGACTCGATACAAATTTTTCCACTCAAGCGCCACAGCACTCTAATTTCAACAGCAACGCCACGTAGTAGTTATAACTTATAAGGGTAACATTGTTTAGTTGGAGGTCACAATTATTCCCTAAAAAAACATTCCATGTCAACAAGCATCATGGCAGAGCAAACATTTTAACACCGTGGTGCTAGTTCACTTGCAAGCACTGTAGTGCCGCACTTCCAAGCGCAAAAGCGCCAGATACCCTTTTGTATTTGTATATAAATAGATGTTATGTTCTATTTGTATAGGAGTTTAGTCTCTTACGTAAAATTTAGTATTTTTTGGTGTCCTTCTCTAATACCCTTATAGAGAAAAATCTAAGGGAGGCTAGGGAAGTACAAGATATAATCTTTTAGAGTGTTTAGTTTGTGTTTTGTTGAAGCAACTCTGTAAGTGAAGGAAGAAGGAATGTAAAGATGAAACTTTAATCCTACATGGTGATAACATTCTAATATTTCTCGTATACTGTGATTCTTCTATGAATTTAATGAAATTGAAATTTCTTATCATTTATTCTATGTTTGGCTAAATATCTTATTTTGGATTGATGATGTGAAGAGCATATTAAAATACTAATGAAGACTCTTGTTAATTAAAGATTTAATGGTATTTTTAATTATATCACATTCTTCTTTTAGTACATATTGTATAGTTAAATCCTAGTGTAATGTATAGTATTGATGGAGGAATACAAGAATAATTAGAAATATTGAGATAGAATGTTAGAAAACCTAAACATATGTTGTTTGAATATTATAGATTCTTAAGAAAATATTATAACTATAAGAGGTCAACAGATGTCCCTAAAAGATTGACAGAGATCTCAGGATGTACATACTCTAAATATTGTATTAACTTTTTATTATTTCCAAAAACATCATTTTTATTTTAGTAGGATTAATTATGCTTTGAAAGTATGACGTAATTGTTTTTTTATAAGTAAGCTTAAAAAATCCTCATGGATTCGACACTCTACTTAATCACTTTATTACTTGATTTGTCACATATTCTTACATAAATTTAAGTGGCTTTCATTATTAACATATTAAAGAAAACATAAGAATTACTAATATAAAGCAAGCTCAAGCACTCATTATATAGTCTATAAAAAAGCCTTGCTTGCCTGCATGCACAAGCTCACACAAATCCCACATCAAGTAGTCATCCAGAATCACTAAACCAAAACTCTTACCACCAAGACTAGCTGTACTAATAAGTCTAAACATTTCGATTTGAAGGATTTTTAAAGTTCTAATGGTTATAATCTTCTTAATAGAATGGAATGAAGATATAATATTCTTTCTTAAGTAAAAAGCATCACACAGATTATCCTTTATGAACTTTAACTTGGGGATGTCTCTAACTAGATCCTACTGAGTTATTTTTGAAAGTGTTTTTATGTTCACATGATAAAGTTGCCTATGTCATAACCAAGACTCATCTAAAATAGTTTTAAAGCAACAATGTCATTATATGTATTAATGCAATTCAAATCTAATAAGTATACTTTATTGACACTTTTTCCTTCTGAAATAGTTTTCTCATTTAAAGTAATAAGGCATTTTTTAGAAAGAAATAAAATGTCAAAACCTTTATCCCACAAATGACTAGTAATTAGCAAATTATGTTTTAATCATTCTACAAAAAGTATATTTTAAATAATAAAATCATTTGATTTACTAATCATGCATGTACCAACCATTTTCCAAGTGGTACCTATACCTACCACTTTCCTAATGTTACCTTGTCTCCACTCTTGTCCTCCAATATTATGAACCCCTTCAAATCTCCCATCATATGCCCTGAGCAGTCATTGTCCAAGTACCACATGCACTAATTGGCCTCTTGTGAGAGCATTCTTCATCTTGATCAAATTTTCTAACGCTATTATTTTCCATTAAGCACAGGTTGGTTACCTCTTCTGGTTTTAGTTCTGAGAAGTTTGTTGAATCTTGATTAGATTGTTAAACCTAAACTAGAGTCTCAAGACTAACCAAGAGGAGGCTAAATTAATAATTTAAAAAATTCTCTTGGATTTAAAAATTTATTGTCGTTGATTCACGAAGAAAATTAATTAAGTTTCAAAAATAACTTTTAAACCATAGAAAAATAACTTGCATAAAGTAAATGCAGAAATTTAAATGACGCAAAGATTTATAGTGGTTCGGTCAAATATGACCTACATCCACTCCCTGAAGACTCCCTCTTCTGGTATTCCACTATTACTAAAGTGACTCTCCTTTTTCCTTCATAGTAAGGTGGAAAAGCCTGTACAAAAATCTTTCTTCCACCAATCCCCGGTGCGGTAGAGAACAATCATCCTTTCACACTCTCTAAGTATTGGTAGAGAACCGTCTTCCTTTCACACCCTCCAAGTATAGGTAGAGAACCTTTATCCTGCCACACCCTCCAAGTGTAGGCAAAGAACCTTTGTCCTTTCACACCCTCCAAGTGTTGGTAGAGAACCTTCGTCCTTTCACACCCTCCAAGTGTAGGTAGAGAACCTTCATCCTTTCACACCCTCCAAGTGTAGGAAGAAAACCTTCATTCTTTCACACCCTCCAAGTGTCAGTACAGAACTAGATCTTCTTCAAAGATCTTCACACGAGCAATCTAAAAAGATAAAAGGAAGAGTGATAACCAAAATTATATAGAGATTCATACCTTTGAGTAATCTTGTGAACCTTTCACACTCCAATTGCAAGAAATCTCTCTCAAACACTCTCTCACACTCTCTCTTTTAATTTCCCTTGAAAAAACATGAAGATAAGACTTTTTCACGTCAGTTTTAGTGGACCTTTTATACAAAAGACACTAAAAACCATCTAGAAAATTGAATTTTTCAATTTTGAGCATCCACAATCGTACATACGAACAGATCAAAAATTGTTGTGTAGGAACCTATTATAAATCGGTACGAAATGAAATCATACACGATCATCATCCGGTACAAACCTAATTCATCCGGTACGAACCTAGTTCGTCCAGGATGAACAGTTAAAAATTTTTTCACTTTCGTCTGTACGAAGAGGGACCCAATAATTTCGTACTCTGGATGGCATACGTACATTGATGTCATCTTCTGGTACAATCAGTTATAAAAATTTTCAAATTCATTTGAATGAGACGTCAGGATGAAAAGAGATCTCACAATTTTGTACTATGTAATGCATGTACAAATTATGATCGTACAGTATGACTCATACTTAGAAAAAATATTTTTGAACAAGAAGGGATCCGTCCATTTCATACTCTGGAAGGCATGTACAAATTTGGTTCATACAGTACGATTAGTACTTAGAAAAAATATTTTTTGAGCGAACAGGGACCCATCCATTTTGTACTCTAAAAGGCATGTACGAACAAAGTTCATACAGTACGATGCATACTTAGAAAAATTTTCATTTATGTTTGTTCGACTGCTTGTCGGGGAAAATAACTGACTAGATCATCCCATATGAATGGATTTTGTACAGTACGATAAGTTTAAAAAATGTAAATTTTAAAACTCTCGCCCAGTGTGTGCATGCTCAGTTATTCAATTACAATCACACTCTCTCAGACTCAATAAAATGAAAAATACATACTTCAAATATAATAAACTCTTAAACTGATCTTGATTTGAAGTCTTCAACAATCCAGAGTATGATTTTCCTAAAATGTTAGTACATACAAGAGAAAAATAATTCTTTCGAAATATGTTAGGAGAAATAATAATCAAAGCAATAATATTAGGAATCATCAAAAACATACAAGTTGGAAAAATATCAAACAGGTAAGAACTTAAGTAGTAACTATCTCAACAAAGTATGCCCTCTTATCTCTGTTGGGTTTTATGCTAACCTATCCTATGCCTTTGTCCTTATGAGGATTAATTGCTGGAATTTAATTGTGGAATTCTGGGCTGGCAGCATTGATAGGATAGAGTGGCTTGTGGACTTTTCTAATGAAGCTAGCATTAACGAGGTTTCTTTGAGCTCATTCAGTTTGAATTCTACGACTAAGCTTTATGTGGAAAATCCTTGTTTCTTTTGTCTACTTCTCTTATACCATTATTTTTATAGTCTTTATGTTACTAATTTTTGTTTGTGTTGTAGTTGTTTATTTTGCAATTCTTCTTCTTTGCAGGTGCTGCGGAATAGAAATGCTTTCCAGTTTTTTGACAGAAGGCCTGGGTTTAATTCTATTCATTTTGTCCTTCTTTTTTGGATGCTTGACTTTTGCATCAGTAGAATGTCACTAGGTTTCTATGTAATTTTTTGTAGTGGAGAAAATTGGCTCTTAGGCGTTTCTTTTATTTTGTTTTTGTAGCTCTTTTGAGCGTGTAACGAGCTGAATTTATCCCTTAAAGACTAAATCTGAGTTGACCCAAATAATTTTTAGGAATTTTTCTTTACTCATTTTAAATTTGACTTATCCTCATCTTTTTTCTTCTTAGGGTGGCTTCCTACACTTAAAGCAAATCATGTAAGAAGAAAATTTATTGAATATCCCATTTTTTACCTTTTCCCTTTTCATGGTAGTGCTTCTATTTATGCTTCAGAAAGCTGTTAAATTGATAGGTCATTAGAGAAATGCCTTTGTTCTCATGAGCTCCTGAATTACTACCATTTGAGTCATCAGCCTTTAATGTTATTATTCTCTCCTTATTTCTATCACCTACATCTAAGGGTCTTTGGCTGACATTTTTCTCATAAGAAATAAGGGAGCCCAAAAAGTTTTTAATTGAATAAATATTTAATCTTTAGATTCAGATATTGTAGTGACTTTTACATCAAAACAATCATGCAAATAATGTAGTATTTTACTCAACATTTCAAAATTGGAAAGTTATCTATCTAAAGCATACAAAGAAGTTAATTTCTTTTTGAACCTAGTATACTTATCAAATATTATTTCACTAGGTTTCATGTGGAACAGTTCATTTTCCTACAATAGCATATTTAAATGGGATTATTTCACTTCATTAGTGTGTTCCTATGTAATACATAGTCTATCCCAATTTTCTTTTATAATAGTACATGTTGAAACACATAAATAGTCCTCAGATTTCAGAGAACATAAAAAATAATTTAAATATTTTATATTTACTTAAGCTATTTTATACTCCATTTAGTAAAATTGATTTCTATTTTTATGTCATTAGCTATGCAAGATGGAATAGAATATCCTACTTGAATCATATGTCACATGTGATAGTCAATTTATTGGAAGAAAGTAGACATGCATATTATTCAATAATTAAAATGTATGTTATCAAATAGAGATGGATGGGTAATTGAATACCCTTCAGCATTTTAACAATTTATGAAATATGTCATTTGGAAAACTCTAGGTTTTTAAAACCATAATTTAAGGGAACCCCCTTTGATACCAATTGAAAGTTCAATAGATGGTTTTGAAACCAATTAAACTATGGGATGACACACCAAGAGGGGAGTGAAATAGTGTTTAAATTTTTTTTTAAAAAACTTTTTTTTATTAAACAACCAAAATCAAAATTTTTAATATGGAATTAAAATACCAAATCAAAATAATAAAGCTAAAGATAAAGATTAATCTTTTTGTATTTTTTTAATTTTGTAGAAAATTATTTTTTTTTCATTTTATTTTTTTAGTATTTTTATTCTTTTTGAAATAATGATCAATTCAATCAACTATAATGATTTTGAAACTCAACCTAATTACAATAAAATTAAATATGCAAGAATGTAAACATGAGTAAGTAAATGCAAAAATAAAATAACACAAACCAGATTTTTATAGTGGTTTGGTCAACTTGACATACGTCCACTCCCTCAAGTCCTCCTTTCTAGTATTATATTAAATAAATAGTGACTCTTCAACCCCTACAGTAAGGTGAAGATGGCCTTACATAATCACTTTCATCAAACTAGTGCAACAAAGTAGTTGGAATCCATTTCACGTCTTTGATGTGGCAGAATAGCCCAATTCACTTACCCTCCTGATATGGAAAAGTAGCTCAAATCACTTTCACCTTCCATGTATAGCAGAGTAATCGAAATCACTTTAATCCTCTTGGTGAAATGAAGTATCCCAAATCTCTTTCTCCTTCCTGATGTGGCATATTACCCCAATTCACTTTCACCTTCCTGGTCTAGCGGAGTAGCTAGCATCCCTTTGACCCCAGAGGGTTTTTCACGGATCTTCCCTTAAGATGAATAATGATACATGGAGGAATTCTAGTGCAAGTTAGATGGAGCAACCATGTGGAATCCCCTCTCACACTCTCTTGAGACCCACAAGGATATTCTCCCTCTTTAACAACCTCACCCTTTCTCTTCTCTAACTCAAATACCTCTCTTCAATGCTCTCTCATAGAAGATTCAACTCTTTTACTACCAAAAAACTCTTCTTGAGTTTTAATAATTGTTTAAATAGTGGGCTTCTAAAAACTCTATTTTTTTTTTAATTCATTCAACTCCATTCATACAATATAATAAGAGTAGCATATACTACGAATATTTCATTACCATCATAGATCATCCAGAGTGATTTAAAACATTAAATTGTACATGAAACCAAGTTCATCTAGAGAGTCATTTGGTTAATTATAAAGTATGATACATTATCATCTAGTATGATATGTAATTAATTCATATATGATTTGATTTCTTGATCACCTGACTTAAATTAGGCAATATTATAAAAGATCATATATAATGAATAGCTTCAAATAACATAAATAGTTCAATTTTTAAATTTCAAATTTCCCTATTTTAAGTAAGTTATATTCGACGGTGGGGTTTCTGACAATAGTTAATTGTCTAGTATGCTATGTAGGTCATACAGTACGATTAATTATATTTTAAAATTATTTTTACTCATTTAAATTAAATAGTTTAATTAAATTCTATTTGAATTGATCATACAGTATAATGTAGATTGTGTAATATAATTGAACAAAACAATTAATAATTATTTTTCATTCCCTCGTGTTTGTGTGTGAAATTTTAATGGAGGGTGCTAAACCTTGTTGAACGACCCATGGCACACCAACAAGGTGGCTAAATTGGGTTTTTAAAAATTTTATTTAACATAAAAAATATTTTTCATATTTTCAAAGAAATTAAATCACCCAATACGTTAGCTAATAAACGTAATAATAATCACAATGATGATGTTAATTCAATTGAATTAATCTACTACCAACCATAATATTCTCAATATGAATTTTTTCAAAAAAATAATAAATTTGTAGAAAATTAAAATGCAAAAATAAAAGTGCAAAAAAAGAAAAGTAGAACTAGTACACCATAATTTTATAGTGGCTCAGTCAACTTTGACCTACATCCTCTCCTCGGAGTCCTCCTCACTGAGTATTACACTAAAATTTATAGTGTCTCTCATTTAGCACCCATAGCTAGGCAGAGAAGCCTTTATAATCTTCTCACCAACCTGGTGCGATAGAGAACCTTGACTAATTATTCACCCTCCTAGTTAAAGTAGAGAATCTCAACTCATTTTTCACCCTCCTTGTAAAGGAAGAGAACATAGAACCACTTTTTAACCTCCTAGTGAAGGTTGAGAACCTTGACGGTCTTTAACCTTAAAGTTCTTCTTCCTAGAGCCACCCAAGAAATCAAACAAGGCATCTGAAGGAAACAATATAGAAGCTTACTTGGAGCAACCATGTGGAATCCCCTCACACTTCTTCTCCATCACACACAACCTCTCCTTTCTCCTTCCTAAAGATCTCGAAGATCTCTCTCAAAGCTCCTATTCTAAAAAACCCAACAACTAATGACTCTCAAAGAGTCTCTTAAGAAAGTATTTAAGCAAGGCTTCAAAAAAATATTCTTTTTTTTTTTATTTGTCCATCATTATTCCTGCAATATGATCAAGGATCATACAGTATGATTAATTCAAAAAATTAGAATCATTTAGTACGATGAAACAATCGTGGGCTAAACTGTTCAATTTTTGTGTATTGATTGTATAGAACAATTAGTTTAATTTCCTTCAATTTGTACAAGATGACCACCAGAACGATTAGAAATCATCTCTATCAAACATCTGGTGTGATTTATATTATATTGTATGTTTAGTTCAAATGTCAATATTTTTTCTAGTACGATTGACATCATAATGTAGGATTAGTTTAAAAAAATCAAGGTCGTCTCATCTTAACATATAGTACAATTAGGATCAAAAGGTACGATTAGTTTAAACATTTTAAAATTTTTAATTTCTCACTCAACTATAAGTGTGTGTACAGTCTCCAAGTTTAGCATCAACTTTAAACAAGACTTTGACTCAAGAAATATATAAAAAAAAAGTAAATAAAAAATATAGACCCTTGAGAAAATATAAATATATTCCATCTAGTCTTGAGTTTATCACTTTGCATAGTGTGCGGCATACTTAAAATGTTAGTACAAAAAAATAAATATCCAATAAGAATAATAAGAGAAAATATGGTAGACAAACCAATAATATTCTGTATTATAAAGATCATAAGATTGGGGCCTAGATTTATAACAATCTCCCCCTTTTTTATGATGACAAACATTCTTGGTTAAAATTTAAAATTAATTTTACTATCTCCTAAACTCACCCTTACTAGATAATTTTTTTAAAAATAGGGAGAATTATTATAATATTTTTGTGTATTTTCATTTTTTATTTTGAGTTGGACACACAAGCTTATTTTAATTAAAACAAAACTTATTAGAGAGAAAAAATATAACCAACTAACTACTCCCCCTTTCAACATCACTAAAAAGGAGAGAAGAACAAAAAGAACAAACACAACAAAGTCTACAACATAGAATAACAAAAGGACTCTAACTAAACACATAACCTAGAAATAAGATCTTTGATCAGATGGTGGTGGAGGTGGTGGGGGTTGGAAATAGCAGTGAATAATATCAAATTGCTCACCAAACCATGTCATATCGATCTCATATTATTGTTGATGTTGTTAAATATGGTTATCCAGTCAGGACTCTAATTGATCAAAATGTTGTATCAACTCCTCATTATGATAAGGCATGTATGCTGGTGCAAGTGATGTCACTGGAGCTATTGCAAGCTCCAGTGCAGATTCTACTACAGGATTAGCTCCCCCTCCTCATCAAAATTAGGTTCTTCTTCTGGCTTATGCTCCAAGTGATGAAGAAAAAGAACATGGAAGGAACTATCAATAAAGTAGATTTGGAAATGATCAACAGTAATATTTTGAATGGTTAAATTTACAGCACTCCAATCAAAGTCTCACCTAGAAGAATTTGAATGGGGTTGAGGTCCTTATGTGGATAAGTTGAGATATTCGCCTAAATCTACCTTAGTTATTTTTATGGATGGCCTAAAAATATAGGATCTCATGACTATTCCACTAAACCGGAGCGACAGAGGACTGAAATCCTTTTCACCCTCCGATCTGCTTATAGTGGAAGAAAATTCTTTACTTAGATCATATCTAGTATATCCAAAGAGAAATCATCAACATGTATCTAAAAACTGAGTATATCATCTCCGATCTGCTTAATAAATAAGGTGGTATCTACGGTGTCCTTAACAAAGGATTTCTCTAAAAATTACTAAGCATATCATACCATGCCCTAGGTGCTTGCTTAAGTCCATATAATATTTTTTTAAGTTTATAAATATGATTTAGGAAGGTTGAGTTCTAAAACCATGTGATTGTTCTACGTACACATCTTTCTTAATCACCAAATTTAAAAATGTACTCTTTATATACATTTGATACAATTTAAGATGCTTCAAGCATGCAAATGCTAACAATGCACTGATGATTTCTAATTTAGCTATTGGGATAAAGGTTGGGATAAAGGTTTCCTCAAAATATAACCCTTCTATTTGGTTGTAACTCTTTGCTACCAACCTATCATTATTCCTAACAACTAATCTAGAGTTATGTACTTTATTTTTGAAAACCCATTTCATTCTAACAACATTCTGATTAGTGGGTCTAGTCATTAATTCCCACACATCCTTCCTATCAAATTGATTTAATTAGTTTTTCATAGCTACAACTCAAAACTCATCTTTTAATGCATGTTCTATACTTGTGGGCTTTACCATGGAAATGATGGATGTATAGCTAACTTATTTTCTAAGATCATGCCTAGTACTAATGCCTATTGATGGGTCTTCTAAGATAAGTTATCTAGGGTAAATAAACACATATCTCCACTCTTTAGGCAATAGATCTTGGTTTTTTTCTCTATCCTATAATACGATATTATTAACTATACTGGTGAAACCTTCTTCTTCATTATCAATTTTTCTAGATTTAGAAACCCTATCATATTCATAAAATATAGCAGGGTTGGACTCCACAATAACTATGGCTCTCTTATTAAAAATCATAAATGCTTTGTTTACTAAGGAGAATCCTAAAAAATATGATTTCATCTACCTTTGTTTCAAATTTCCCAAAATGCGATTTTTTGTTATATAATACAAAACACTTATGCCTAAATATATATAAATGAGACAAATTTGGTGTTCTACCTTTAATTAACTCATAAGATGTCTTATTCAACTTAGATCTTATATTTATCCTATTCAAAACACAGTAAATAATATTCACTATCTCTACCTAAAAGTACTTACGTAGACTATACTTACTAAGCATCGGCCTAGTAGCCATTACTAGTGTCCTCTTTTTCGACTATGCCATTATAGTGTTGGATTTTAGGGGAAGAAAAGTTATGTTCTATCCTAGATTTTCTTACAAATTAGTTTAAATATATCATTCTCAAATTATCCTCTATGATTGTTATGGTTTGTAAAAATTAAATAATATTTTTTTCATTGAATCTAAATAGAGAATATTCTAAATTTCTCAAATGAATCACTCTTATTTGTAATGAATTTAACCCAAGTGTATCTCGAATAATAATCAATGATTATTAGTCTAAAAGATTTCATACTCATTATAATAATAAGTCCAAAGAAATCAATGTGAAGTACTTTTAACGGTCTAATGGTAACTGTATCCTTAATGGAATGAAATGAAAACTTAGTTTACTTTCCTCAGTAGCATGCATCACAAGATATTCTTTAAAAAAATCTAACTTAGGAAGGTCTCTAACTAATTCTAACTAGGTGATCTTCTTAAGGGTCCTCATGCTTGCAAGATATAATCTCCAATACCACGATCATAATTAATCAATAGTGGTCTTCAAAAACAAACAGTATTCGACTTATCAATATAATTCATATCAATCATGTAAATATTATTAATCCTTAATCCTTATAATATAGATTTACCATTTAGCATTATTAAGCATTTTGTAGAAAATAATTTTATATTAAATTATTTATAATACAACTTATGCTTAACAAAGTATGGTTTAAGCCTTCTACAAGTAAAATATTTTCAATAGAAAAATAGTTAGAATTATCTATTGTACCTACTCTCACTACCTTCCTAGTAATATTATCTCCAATTTTTACCTTTCTTCTGCTTCTTCATCTAGCATGATGAATTTCTTCATGTCTTTAGTCATATGTCATGAACATCTACTGTCTAGGTACCACGTGCTCTCATTATACCTCTTATGAGAGCACACCAACAAAATCAATCAAAGTTTAATTTTGGGAACCTAATTGGGTTTGGGTCATGCCTTATATTATAATGAATGTATGTTATGTTGTATAGATGATTTCATGGGCCTCTAGACCAAATGTGATATATGATGGATTATATGTCTGCAAATGCATGCAATATGCATTAATATGCCATAAGAAAAATGTTTCACTAATTAAAATGGATACACTAATCTATATGAAGAGTGATGTCTCCTTCTAAAGGATGGTGGTACATGTTGTGTTCTTATGTGTAGCTTAATTGTATGTAAATCTCGATGCATTTTCTTAAAGTGGTGTGATTTTTTTTATTAACACTTTTATATATGCCCACCTCTACTTTCAATGCATATTCATATTCTTGTAAAGGCAATGCATCTTTTTCTAACTCCTTAAATGCTTCTTCTAATTCAATATTCCTTTGTTTAAACTATCATGCTTCTCTTCTAAGGAAATATAATCAGCTTTTAAGTTTGTGGAGTTATTAATAAAATTGGTATGCTCTTCTTGTAATATAGAATGTTCTCTTTTAATATATGAATATTTCTATTTTAATTTTCTATAACTATTGCTAGTTTGTTCTAATAAAGAGAGTAATTTATCATAAGTGATATTGCATACTTAATTCCTGTTGGAATCACCAATTGTATTCTTATCCATGAGATATAAGTTAATTACCTCCTCTTCAACTTTGGTCTCCGATGAGTCAGAATCAAAATTTGCCCAAAAATCCTTTTCTAATGAGTCATAATCAAAATTTTCCCACAAATTCTTTTGTGTTCTTTGCTTTCCCTTTTTAGTAATTTCTTTTCTTCATCCTTTTCTTTTGTTGGTCTATTCGTTATGCTCAAGTGATTGAATCAAATGTGTCCTGTCTTTTTACATTCATAACAAACAATGTCAGTGGAAAACTTATTTAACTTTATACTTTTTCCTCAATGTTTATCATTGTGGTAGTTTTGCTTGTGTTTCAAAAATCTCTTGAACTAGCTGGTCATCAATGCATTATTTTTATTTCTATCCGTACTTGAATCACAACCTTCTATATCATAAACTTTTAAAGTGATTTTCATCTCCTTCTCCCTTTCACCTATGTTTGCATTTCTTTGATTGACTTTTGCAAGTAGGCAATCAAAGAACCAAGCAAGTTGTTAATAGAATAAGAAATTAAATCCATAGATTCAAAAATTATAATATCTTTGGCATCTATAGATTCAAGAAATAAGCGTAAAACTGTATTTATTTTTATCAACATAAGAGATGTATTTACCTAAAGCATGCAATGATGTAATAATTTTTATAAATTAGTGTACATGTCAAAAAAATAGATTAGCTTGGTTTCATGCAAAATAGTTCATATTTATGTGAATGTAAATTCATGCAGTACTGTTTCACTTCACCAATTCCATCATAAGTTATGTAAAGCATATCTCATCTTTCTTTACCACTAGTACAAGCAGACACATGCATGTAATCTTCAGATTTTAAAACATAAAAATAGTTGAGGCATTTAGTATTTAGTTGAGTAAGATCCCAGTCTTCTATATTCCATTTAGAAAATGGTATTTCTAGTTTGGCACCATTAACAATTTTAAAAGGCAAAGAATAATCTATTTGAATCATGATGGTGGGGTGAATTGATATATTATAAAAAAGTGTGCTATTTAAATAAAAATTGATAGATTGTAAAAAAAAGTGGACATTCAAACCTTCTAGAAATAAAAAAGAATGTTATCAAATAAATGTGGTCGAGTAATCTATACCCTTTTGAGGTGTATCTATTTTGAAAGTATACTATGTGGATCTACTCAAGGTGTTTAGACAAAATAATATAAGAAACAACATCTAATACCACTTAAAAGTTATATGGTGCACCAAGATGGTGGGGTGAATTGGTATTTGAAAACTTTTCTTAAAATTAGAGTAATGTGTGGAAGCTTTAACAAAATAAAATATTTAAACCAAAAGAAAATGCAAATTCTTTTTTAACTTCTAGAATATATTTTTGTTTTTAACTTTTAAGCAAGAGTTTAACCAAAACATTTACACCCACAACATTACCAAAGATAAGCAAAGTAAACCAAAATGTAAGAAAGTAAAAAATATGAAAGTAAAGAAAATACAAAGCATATTTTTTATGGTGGTTTGGTCAAAATGACCTATATCCACTCCCCAAAGGTCATCATTTTTTGGCATTACACTATCTCCTGCTCCTTTAGCACTCAGCTAGGTTGAGAATTCATTATCTATTACTAGGTGAAGAATGACCTTTATAGAATCTTCTATCGTTGAAGAATATCCCTCCTCAACCTCCTAGCATGATAGAGATACTGCTCCCTCCTTTTTCCCCTGATTCCGTGGAAATTCTAATCCCTCCTTCATCTCCTCACATGGAGGAGATGCCACTCCCTCCTTCTACTCCTCACAAAAATAAAGATGTTGCTCCCTTATTTTTCTCCTCATAATGATAAAGATACCATACCCTAGCCTCCTTAGCTAGTAAGTCTTTTGCCTAAAGACTTTTTCCTATAACTCTTCTCCAAGAACTTCACAACCACAATACGAAGGACCCAAGGTGTAGACTGATAGGAACAACCATGTGGCTCCCTCACACCCTTTGATACCCTTAAGAAAAACTCAATCGTACTTGCTCATGCTCGAAAGTCGACCCACTCTCCTAAGTGGTTTGGACACCCTCTTACAAGCAAGGAGACTCTCTCTCCTTCTCTAAAGCTCTATACTTGAAAAAACATGTCTGACTACTCAACATAAACTCTCAAGTCTTATATGAATTAAATAAAGTGGACTATTTAAATAAAACCCTAATTTTCAATTTCATACTTCTAATCATACAGTATGATGCTCGGATCATACCATCCAATTTGTTTAATTCATGTCACAAATCATTCTATATGATATATAATCATAAAATATAATTAATTATATTAAATTAGGGATCATTCAGAATGAACTGGGGTTTATCTAGCGAGCACTCTATCTTATTGGCCTATTTAACATGAATTATACATAAGATCATTAATTATGATTTAATCCTAATTTGATTCTTTAGTTTACAAAATAATATTAGGCAACATTCATTAATATTTGTATAGTTGTTGACCTCATTTTTGTATGAGGTCACTAGGACTTTTCCTAGACTCTAGATCAATCCTAACCCCAGATCAATCTAGCCTCCATACCACTCTAGACTCTAGGATTCTCCAAGATCCAGACCATAGGATCTACTTTAGATCTTAAGATTCTTCTAGACTAATCCAAACATTAAGCTCTTTCTAGACTCTAGACTCTAGTATCTCCTAGACTTCATACCCTATGATCTTCTTAGGCCTTAGGATCTACCTAGACCTTAGGATCAATTTAGATCTTAGATCAATCGTGACTTCAAATCAATCTTGACTTAAAGCCAATCCATATCTCAATTCCATTCAAACTTCAATCAAATCCAGACTTACAAACCTACCCAGACTTTAAATCTATACAGATCTTAATCTCCAGTTTAAATCTTGATCCTACCTCTGATAAAGCTTTAACAATATCCTATCATTTATGATCATCCAAATGATCATAAATGATTTGGAAAACTCAAACTTAATTAATAAAATCTAGAATCTCACTCAAACACATAATTTCAAACCAAAATTCAAGGGTTCTTTTCTATTGAATTTTCAAACACTTTAAAACCTAATTAAATGACCTTTGATTTAGATTTTATCAATTTTATATTGATAGGACATATCTCTAGAGGCAACCCTCCAAATTTGGAGCTCATTAGGTTAAAAAATTAAATAAGTCAAAATTAACCCCGTAATTAAGCTTTAAAACTTCCAAAAATTATATTAAATCAAATTTTAATCTAAAAAATAAATATAATACCTCAAACTAACCAAAATTTAATTTCCAACTTAAGAAAAATAAAATCCCCTTGAATGAATTTTAATTTCAAGCTTGATTTGATTTTAATTGAAATTCAATCTTTAATTAATTTAATTAATTAATAATAATTAAAATTCTAAAAAAAATCCCAAATACTTAGAAATCACTCATTAAATTATTCCTGGCCTTTGGAGTTGATTTTAACGAGTTGGAAGTTTATTTGGAGCAAAATCATTAAAAGGCTCTTAATTAAAACAATTTTAAAAATTTAATAAATTATCAAACTTCAAAAAATCATAACTAATTTTTGAAAAATCAAAATTAAACATACTTAAAGGTATAAAACTCATATAAAAATATAATATTTATTAAAAATATTAAACATCCAGAAATCATTCAAATTTGAAAAAGTTAACTTTTGGTCAAACTTAAGTTAAAATCAAGTCAAATCTTCAAACCTTCATAATAAAATGAAGAAAAATCTAAATCCAGCAAACTTAGTGCTAAAAACTTATTTTAAGTTCTAATATTTTATAAAAATATTAAATTTCCTAAATTCAACTTTAAGGAAAAGTCAATTTTTAACCCCCTTAATTAAATAATTAAAATAAACCAAAAAATTGCTAAAACTCAAAAATTATTTTAAAACTCCAGAAATCTTTAATCAATCTTAAAACTAGCAATCAACAAACTTTAATTAAAATTCATTCACTTTTAAACCTTAATCAACTTAAGTCACTTAACTATAACGAATAGCTCTAGGTAACACAGGCCTGCGAGGCTATTAAATTAGCCCCAAATAATGTGAAATAAACTTCACGGTCTCAGTGAACAATAAAGGTGATATATAACCAATAACCCTTTAAAATATACTTTAAAATCAACTTTAAGCCATTAATACTTAAACTCAAACTTAAATATTCCCTTAAACCTTTCAAACAACTAGAACCTTAAGCAAGTTAAATCAAATATCATATATCGGACATATCCAAAACACACATCCTTCTACACACACGTTAGATTATTTTTTAGGACAACAAACTCTAGTTTCAGGCTAGGTCGATATTTACTTTTATGCAATTGTGTACCATATTTTTTGTAATTTTCATTGCATATAGGTTGCTAGCTTAGAATTAATTGATTGTTTATTTATTTATTGCAATCTATGTTGTGATTGATTGTGCCTTTTATTTTCCAAATATTAACTGATTGGGATTATTTATTTAAATATAATTATTAGGATAACCCTACAAATTGTTGAGTCTATAATTTTATATTTTAAAATATAAATTGATTTGAAAATTGAGTTGTACTTTAAAGTGCTTTGAGAATGGGATGTTAGACATCTGATTTAGAATCCAAATAGGAAGGGACATCCCTTAGGGGAGAGTCCCTCTCCATTTGGAGATCCAAATTTAAATGATCTTAAAATATCTAAAGAGGAAAGATAACACTCCATCTAAGGGGAAGTTTCTTTTCATTTGGATATCCGGATCCGACGATCCAATGAGCTGTAAAAGGACGAAGATGTGAAGATTGAGAAGATTCTCAAATCTCAAAGTCACTTGAGTCTTAGGAGTAGAATCCGAGTTATTGTCAGTGGTGCCTGACCACTTTACTTTTATATAATTCTGATATGTAATATTAAGTGGCACTTGCCACATGGACATTCAATTTGAGTATTTAATTTGATTGATTTATTTAATTGATTATGCAGTATAACTATTTATTTTTTTAGTCTTTTTACTTGCATGTCGTGTTTTTTTAGCCTGGAATTCGATTGTAGGCTCATAAGGACTCGTTTAAAACTTTTCTACTTTAATCAAAATTAAAAATTTTAAGAGAACCTAGTAACTCTAACAAATTTAAGAGTAAGCCCGAGATTGTCGGGAGTTAGCATGCATATTTGTTGCATCTTCTTTCTTTTTGTTAGGCACCTCCCTGCATGCGGGTTTTAATTAAACATTTGAATTTATTTAATATATCATGAAGTATGGTTAGGATCAAATAGTATGATTATATAGAAAATTTTAAATATTCAATTTTTATTCTCCTTTTGAGTGCGTGTGCTCAGTTATCATCTAGCCAACATACACCTAATATATAAAATGATATATATATATATATATATATATATATATATATATATATATATATATATATATATATATATATATATATATATACTCTATTATTACAAACTAATTTAGACCTTAATAATGTATTATCTTGAGTCCAATTCTTTAATCTAGTTTGATGTATGTTTTACTTGAATTAGTTAGTGACACACACAAAAAATAAGCAATGTATATAAAGAAAGAACAAGTAAATAATCACACTAATATTTGTAATCATCAAAATAGTGGGAAAGGCTCCCAAATTTACACACTTTACACCCATAATACATAATGGGGCTAGGTATTTAGGATACATGTGAATTTAAATTATATTGTAAATTGAATACATTATTTTTTAATTTATTAAGGCTAATTATTAAATAAACATAAATTAACAAATGAGTAAACGTCGAAGTTTACTCACTCATATGGCCTTGATTTTAAATTTAATAAAAGCTTATAAATAAATTTATGATTATTTTATAAGCAAACAACAAGATATTCATCATGTTCACATAGCCCCACATCATATTAAAAAAATGATATCAATAGCAATTGGTGTTGAGTCTAGTGAATAGGTTGTTAGACCTAAGTTAATGTCCCAAGGCTGCCAAGAGGGGGGTGAATTTGTATTTTTAAAATTGAACCCTCTTTGAAAAAGTGTTGAACCGAAATGAAAATTTTTATTAAATTTTTATAGAAAAAGTTTTTCAACCACAGAGTTTTTTAAACAAAAGTAAAATGAGGAAAATAAAAAGCAGTAAAGTAAATAACATAAGATTTATAGTGGTTTGATCTAAACCAAACCTACATCCACTCCCCAGAGGCACCCTCTGAGTATTGCACTAATACCAATAGTGACTCTCCTTTTGCACCCACAGCAAGGCGGAGAAGCCTTTATAAACACTCTTTTCACCACTACCCGGTGCGGTAGAGAACCGTCGTCCTTTTACACAATCCCCAGTGTTTGCAGAGAACCTTCCGTCCTTTCACACTCTCCTAGTGTGAGCAGAGAACCCTTCGTCCTTTCACACTCTTCTAGGGTGGGCAGAGAACCCTTCGCCTGTTCACACTTTCCAAGTGTCGGCAGCGAACCCTTCGGCTGTTCACACTCTCCAAGTGTCGGCAGCGAACCAGATCTCCTTGACAGATCTTCTCACAAGAAATCTAGAAGGAAGAAAGAAAAGAGTGAAATAATCCAAATTCACAAGTAGAGATTCTTACCTTTAAACACCAAGTGAAGTCTTCACACTCCAGTGGTAGGAATCCTCCTTTGAATGCTCTCTCACACTCTCTCCTTGACTTTTCTCTCAATAGGTACGAAGATCAAATGGCAAAAAGATTGGGTGGCAGTCTAATTTGGACTACATATACAAAAGACAAGAAAAACCGCCCAAAAACTGCAAGTTTTCAATTATGTACGCAGTGGATTGTCCCGTACGATCGTGGATCGTCCTGGACGATATTACTTAAAAGCCTTGAAACGAACCTGTTTGTATATGTGTACGAAATGTTTTTGTACAAGCTGATCGTCCCGTACGAACCAAGTTCGTCCGGTACGAACGGTTATAACAAGGTTGGTTCCAAAAACTGCATAATCAATATAGAAAAACCGTCCTAAGTCGGTTATATTGTCTGGACAAAAATATGTTCGTCCGGACGAAAATCTTACAGAGACCAAATCGTCCCTAACGATAATTAATTTCGTCTGGACGAAATTCTTACAGAGAGCAATCGTCCCTGACGATAATTAATTTCGTCTGGACGAAATTCTTACAGAGAGCAATCGTCCCGGACAATAATTAATTTCGTCCCGGACGAATAGGACTTAAAAAAATTTTCTAGTCAGTTCTTATTCGTTCCATGTGATCTTAATAGGAGATAACTGTCTGATCGTCCCATACGAACTGATATCGTCCCGTACGATCAGTATAAATTTTATATGATCTCCTTATGTGTGTGTGTGTATGTTTTTATTCACTCAATTACAATCACTCCCTCTCAATTAAAATGATAATTTTAAGCTTCAAAAACTAAAAGTATTTCTTGCTGAATTTTATTTGAAGACTTTGTGTTTGAGAGTTTGATTCACATGAAATGTTAGTACACATAAGAACAAATACAAATCTTCTAAAATTGTTAGGAGATAAATACACATCTGAACAATAATATTTGGAATCATCAAAACTATACAAGTTGCAAAAATATAAAACATGCAAATAGCAACTATCTTAACAATCTCCCCCTTTTTGATGATGGCAAAACAATTATTGTTTGAATGATTTCAATTTTAAAAAAAATCTCCTAAACTCCCCCTGAAATGATGAATACATGAAGAAAAGGAGGCGTTTTGAACTAAAGAACACAATTTTTATTTTTCAAAATTTTTAAAATAAACAAACAAACAAAAAATAAAAAATACAAGATAATACTAAAAACACAAGCCAAATGACACAAAACCCAAAATACAACCATACAAAAACATACAAACACAATAATTTCTCTCCCTTTTTGACAACAACAAAAAGTGAAGAAGAAATAAACAAGAAATGTAAGTAATTATATGAAATCCATTTGAAAATTTAATCTAAGAAGTGATTGACATAAGGTATGCAAATTAAAACTAATAACATTAGGTAAATCATAGAAATTCATAGAATTTAAGAAATGATATAACATTGTAAGTAAGAAGAATTTATCAAAGACATGATTCAATTTAGACATTTGAGATAAAGAAAATCATTACAAGAGAGATGAATAAAAATTGTATATTTCAAAGTTCAATAGAAATATAAATGAGCATAAGATCAATTTGAATAAAGAGATTGAAAGAATTTGGAAATAAGAGAATTACCATATGTGGCGCTTTGCGCATCTTTTTCAAGTATTTGGCACATTTTTGTGCATCTTTTTCAATTTTTACATTGGGCTTATTTTGTGCCTCTTTTTCACATTTGCAAACCTTTGCGTATTCCTTTTGATTTTTATACTTTTTGTACAATTTTTAAGAGTAATTGATACCAATTCTTTCCAATATCAATAATCTAAAATTTCAAATTTTTTTAAGTGCATAAATATCACTTGAACAAAGAAATACAAAATAAGAAAACATCTAAATTGCAATAATAATATTAAATTTAATGTAGTCTAAATGAATAGACATGAAATTAAAATTCTAATTATAACAAGTTATAAACAAATTTTAAATTTAGAAAGACTAGATTTTCTAATGAAATTAATCTCAAATTACAATCTAATTTAAGCACAATTAAGATTAAAAAGACTAATGAAATTCATAAAGACTAAATACATTTCAAAAATAATTCAAATCTAAAGCAAACACAACAAATATTGATATTAATGAAAAGATTACAATATCAATACTAAAACAAAAGGAAAAATACACTGAACTTTTAAACAAACACAACTAAAGAAAAAATTGATACATGAAACATCTAGAAAATTAACACCCAAATTTCTATTCTTCTGGAGGAGGAGGAGGAACACCACCAAACAAGTTGAAGTAGGAACTCATCAACATAACATTGGTGTTAATTTCATGAACTTCATTTCTTATATTACCAATCTCCTATTGCTGCTGCTGAAGTTGAGCATCAATTTGATCAAATCGTTGATCAAAATGAGTCTCAAGTCTATCAAATTTCTCAATCAAATTCTGATAATTTGGTTGAGGTGTAGATGTTTGTGTTCCTTCTTCTTCTTCTTCTTCTTCTTCAGAAGCACTGGCATGTGATTTCTCTTTTTCCTCTTTGAAGATCGCTCTAAAAGAAGCATCGTTGTAGTAGACAGGTTCTTTATACTCTTCATAAGGATGCACTAGATTGTATTTCTTTTCCAAAATAAAGCTAACTAAGTGACCTAATGAAATATTTCTTTTTCTTTTCTGATCAGCATGCCCAATTTCAGAAAGCCCATAAAGATAGTCTAAGATAAGTTGGGCTTCATCAATAGGACTATTTTTCATAATCAAAAATGTCACAATTGAAAGGAGTGGAGTAATGTTGACTCTATCACCAGCTTTTGGAATAATAGAAGATCTAAGAATGTGCTGGATGATTCGAGCATTTTTGGTCATTCTAGTAACTCTAGCAATATGATAATCTAGGTTATTTCCTCTAATCACCCTATTGATTTGAAACCACTTGAAGGTGTTATCGTTCATAAGGGTGTGGGCTCTAAAACCTTCAGTTCTTAAGTTAAGAAAAGCACCTAAGTCATGCTTTGTGATTTCAACCTTTTGTTTAAAATAAAAGAACTGACAGAAGAGTGGTCGGAGTTAAAACTCATATTTACTAGGAAGTAAAGGAAGGTATGTTTGTTGTAGAGGTGGATAAGAGTTAGGATAAATTCAAACTGAGTGGAAACGAAAAGGTGTATTACCTTGAAGTTTATCTCACTCTGGATCAGAATGCGAGAATGAGTGATTTTTGCAGAGGCAAATCGAGGAAAGGATTCCTCATTTGCTTTTGAAAGAAAGTTCTCAGAAGGATTCCTATGAGGTTTCTTTGCTAACACCTTTTGTCGCTTACAAGAGGAGGTCATTGTTGATCTAGAAATCAAAAGGGATTGAAAGAGATGTTTGGAGATGTGAATGTTGAGTTAGAAAGCCATCTCATTTAAAGAAAACGATACGTTCGTCCTGGACGAAAACTGTTCATCCTGGACGAAAATTATCGTTCGTCTGGACGAAAAAGTTTCGTGCAGACGATCAAATTCGTCCAAAATGTAACGACTTTTCATAATCAACACAACTTACGTACGATACGTCCTTTCGTACAGACTTTTGACTTGACCGATCGTACAGACGATTAACGTTCGTACAGACGATCAAAAGTTAACACATTTTAATGGCAGTTGAAAACCGACCCCTACATTGAACCGCCATGTTTTCGTCCAGATGAAGTTCAGGTTCGTACAGACGAAGTTCATAATAAAAACAGTCTTATCCTTTCAACTACTCCAATCAATCGTCCCAATGTTTGAGAGAAAAAAGAAAGAGAAAAAAATTTCGTCCCATACGATCGTGCAGATCGTACAGACGTACTACATTAAAAACTGCTCTCAAGACGGTTTGAAATCACGCAAATTGATATTTTACACACATCGTTCCGTACGAAAATATTTCATCCTAAACGATTAACTAAAATTTTTGAATTTTTGTATTTTCATCAAAGAAACTAAATGAACATGCAAAACACAATAAACAAAGACAAATGTACAGACTTTAAATATAAAATCACTCAAAAACAAATAAAAAACACAAAAACAAAATCATAAAAACATAAACTACAAAAACATAAACATCAATATTGCAAAAACATTTTTATTTAAGCATTCAAATCAATTACACCAAGCCTTGTTCTTAATGTACTGAAAGTATCAAAGGCTAAAGGTTTTGTAAAAATATCTGCAAGTTGATTTTCAGTTGAAACATGAGTAAGTTCAATTTCTCCCTTGGATACATGATCCCTTATGAAATGATGCCTTATGTCAATGTGTTTGGTTCTAGAATGTTGAATAGGATTTTTGGAAATGCAAATAGCACTAGTATTATCACAATAAATTGGAATAGTGCCTATAGTTAATCCTAAATCAATCAACAGTTGTTTTAACCAAAGTACTTGTGCCACACAACTTTCTAATGCAATGTATTCTGCTTCTGCAGTAGATAGGGCCACTGAATTTTGTTTTCTACTAGACCATGAAACTAATAAATTTCCAATGAATTGACATGTTCCAGAAGTGCTTTTCATATCCACTCTACAGCCTGCAAAGTCAGAATCTGAATAACCAATAATTTCAAATGAAGAGCTAAACTTAGGATACCAAATTCCTAAGTTCTGAGTTCCTAGTAAGTATCTTAATATCCTTTTCACTGCTGTCAAATATGATTCTTTTGGATCTGATTGAAATCTAGCACATAAGCAAACACTGAACATAATATCTGGTCGGCTAGCAGTCAAGTAATGTAAAGATCCAATAATCCCTCTAAATTTCTTTTGATCAACAGATTTTCCCTTAATGTCCTTATCCAACTGAACTGAGGAACTCATTGGTGTACTAACAGGTTTAGCATTATCCATTTCATATTTTTTGAGGATGTCCTTAACATATTTAGTTTGACTAAGAAATGTACCTTCCTCAAGTTGCTTAATGCTAAAACCTAGAAAGTAATCTAAATCTCCCATTAGACTCAATTCAAATTCACTACTCATTGTTTTAGAAAAATCATCACAAAGATTTTTATTTGAAGATCCAAAAATGATATCATCCACATAAATTTGAACAATGAGTACATCCTTTTCAATTTTTTTTAAAAAAAGAGTTGTATCCACACTTCCTTTTTCAAAAGATCTTTCAAGTAGGAAGGTGCTCAACCTCTCATACAAAGCCCTAGGTGCCTGTTTCAATCCATATAATGCCTTTTTTTAACTTGAAAACATGATTTGGGTATTTAGAATTTTCAAAACCAGGAGATTGTTCAACAAAAACATCTTCTTCAATTACCACATTTAAAAAGGCACTTTTGACATCCATTTGAAATAATTTAAATCCTTTAAAATAGGAAAAGGCAAGTAAAACCCTAATTGCTTCAAGTCTAGCTACAGGGGCAAAAGTATCCTCAAAATCAATTCCTTCAATTTGATTATACCCCTTAGCAACAAATCTAGCCTTATTTCTAATGACTACTCCTGAGTCATTCATTTTATTTTTGAATACCCACTTGGTTCCAACAACACTTTGATCTTTTGGCCTTGAAGTTAATTTCCAAACTTTATTTCTTACAAATTGATTCAACTCTTCTTGCATGGCCAGTATCCAAAATTTATAAGAAAGTGCTTGATCAACATTAGTGGGTTCTATAGTTGAAATAAAGGCTGAATGATTGACTTCCTTGTTTAATCCACGCCTAGTTCTAACACCCTCACTAGATTCACCTATAATCAATTCCCTTGGGTGGTTTTTAGAAAATCTCAAATCTCTTGGCAAAGGGTTTTCTGTTTCCAAATTCTCTTCCACATTTTCTTCCAAATTTATTTTATCAATCTTTTAGGAGTTTTCCTCAATCTCATTTTCAACAATATTTGGCTCTTCCAAATTTCCAGATTCATCAAATACAACATGTGTGGTTTCTTCAATAACCAAAGTTCTTTTGTTGAAGACCCTATAAGATTTTCCAACACTTGAATATCCAACAAAAATTCCTTCATCTTCTTTGGATTAAATTTTCCTAAGGCAGATTTTTCATTACTATGAATGAACACCTTGCAACCAAAAATATGCAAATGAGATAAATTAGGTGTTCTACCTTTTAGCAACTCATAGGGTGTTTTATTTAAATTCGATCTCACATTCACCCTATTCAGAACATAACATGCAGTGCTAACCACCTCAGCCCAAAAATATCTATAAAGTGAGTATTCTGCCAACATTGCTCGGAAGGCTTCTATTAATGTTCTGTTTTTCCTTTTGACTACCCCATTTTGTTGAGGGGTTCTAGGTGCAGAAAAATTGTGATCAATCCCTTTTTCTTTACAAAAATTTTCAAATCTTTCATTTTCAAATTCTCCTCCATAATCACTTTGTATAGAAATTATTTCACACCCTAATTTTCTTTGAATCCAAGTCGAAAAATTTTTAAATTCCTCAAATGATTCACTCTTATGAAAAAGAAATCTAACCCAAGTGAATCTTGAGAAATCATCCACTATAACAAAACCGTATACCTTCCCTCCTAGACTTACAGTTCCTACTGGTCCAAAAAGATCCATGTGAAGAATTTCCAATGGTTTACTAGTCCTAAGATCCTTATTGGACTTAAAAGAGGACTTCACTTGTTTTCCTAATTGACATGCATCACAAAGGTGGTCCTTAGTAAAGTCTAGTTTTGGTATACCTCTTACTAAGTTCTTTTGGGTAATTCTCCTAAGGTTTTTCAAACTAGAATGATAAAGTCTCCTATGCCAAAGCCATGATTCATCAGAAACAGTTTTCAAACAAAAAGCAGTATGAGATTGAATATAATTTAAATCTAGCATGTAAACATTGTTTACCATTTTTCCATTTAAAACTTCTTTCCCATTTAGGCTTAATATGCAGCTAGTAGGTAAAAATTTTACACTATAGCCCTTATCACATAGCTGACTTATACTTAACAAATTATGTTTTAAGCCTTCAGCTAATAACACATTGTCTATGAAAAAGTTTTTTAAATTTCTAATCATACCTGATCCAATCACTTTCTTTGTGGTATTATCTCTAAGTGTAACCTTGCCTCCACTCCTGGCTTCAAGCGTTATGAATTGAGTAGTATCTCCAGTCATATGCTTTGAACATCCGCTGTCTAGGTACCATATGCTCCCATGAGATCTTGTATGAGAGCAACCCTGCAAAAATATCAAATGTTAGACCTGGGAACCCAAACAAGTTTGGGTTCACCTTTTAGCAATTTATAATCAGATGCATGTATGATATGTCTAGGTTTATGCATCTTAGATCTCCACACCAAATTAGATTTCATCTTAAAAGTACAGGTGTGAGCTATGTGTCCCAAAAATCCACAATTATTATATTTAACATTAGGAAAAGTATTCCTAAGTTTTCTTTCATTTGTTTGTCTTCTAAGGAATTTCATATATTTAGGATAATATTTAGGATTTGTAAAATCTTCAAGTTTGGGGGGTATCCTATTATCCTCAAGAGCTCTTATTATCAATTTATAAAATGAATTCGTATCTTCCAAGATTCGATTTGTATAATTGATTCGATATGTTTTGCTCTCAGATTCATCCTTAAATATTTTAAAATTTATTTCAAGATCAGCATATGATGATTTTAAATTCTCAAAATTCTTATTCAAGTCATCATATTCGTCAAGTAGTTTCATGTGGTTGTCATCTATTAATGCATGACCTTTCCTAAGGATTTCATGTTCCCTCTTAAGCTCTTCCAATTCTAAACTTATATTTGCATGCATCTTTTTCATTTTCCTATATGCATCATGCATGTGTTCAGAAACTTCAAATAATTCATCATAGGTTAAGTCACATACCTCTTCTTGATCTGATTGATCAATATTATCTGCCATCAAGCAAAGATTGGTGACTTCTTCTTCTTTTTCAGTCTCAGATGAGTCTGAAGCAGAGTCTGCCTAGAAAGCTCTTTAAAACTTCTTCTTGCCCTTCTTTACAATTGGTTTCTCCTCTACCTTCTCTTTGTTAAAAGTGGCTTTGAGTTTTGGGCATTCAGTCTTGATATGACCTGGTTTCCTGCATTCATAACAAATCACTTCATTGGAAACCTTGCCATTTTTGTTAAACTTACCTCTATTCCATTGTTGTCGTCTCTTCTTCTTCCTCTTTAAAAAGTTTCTAAATTGTCTAGTCATTAATGCAATATCATTTTTATCCTCAGGTTGTGAGTGTTCACTCTCTGACTCTTCCACTTTTAGTACAATATTCTTCTCCTTTTGTGGTTCACCTGCATCAATCTTTCTTTGACTTACTTCTTGCTCATAAGCAATGAGTGAACCAAGAATATTGTCAATAGAATAAATGTTTAGATCTTTAGACTCTGTAATTACAGTAATTTTAGCATCATAAGCAGTAGGTAAATAACGAAAAATCTTATTAACCATTTCAGCATTAGTTAATTCCCTACCAAGTGCATGCAAAGAAGTGACAATTTGTGTGAATCTTGTGTACATGTCAGAAATAGATTCATTTGGTTTCATGCGAAACAACTCATAGTTATGTAACAAAATATTGAGTCTTGATTGCTTAACCTCATTAGTCCCTTCATAAGTTACACAAAGTCTATCCCATATGTCCTTTCCACTTTTGCAAGTGGAAACCCGCATGTAGTCTTCAGATTTTAAAGCACAAAAGAAGCTATTTAGATATTTGGTATTTAGTTATGCTAAGTCACGTTCTTTTATAGTCCAATCTGCAAAAGGTGTTTCTACCCTAACTCCATCAACTAATCTAGTTGGTTTTGTATAACCTTCCTGGACTAGGATCCACATACGATAATCAAGTGACTGTAAAAAAGTAGACATGCGTGTTTTCCAAAAATCAAAATGAATATTGTCAAACAGTGGAGGTCTAGTAATAGAGTAACCCTCAGGTGTGTTTCGGTTTCCGAATGTAGCCATCTACGTTAATCAAAAATTAATTTAAACTTATGATTTTGAAACGATGCTTTGATACCACTTGATGAGTCTAGTGAATAGGTTGTTAGACCTAAGTTAATGTCCCAATGCTACCAAGAGTGGGGGTGAATTGGTATTTTTAAAATCAAACCCTCTTTAAAAAAGTGTTGAACCGAAATGAAAATTTTTATTAAATTTTTATAGAAAAAGTTTTTCAACCACAGAGTTTTTTAAACAAAAGTAAAATACAAAAAATAAAAAGCAGTAAAGTAAATGACACAAGATTTATAGTGGTTCGGTCTAAACCAGACCTACATCCACTCCCCAGAGGCACCCTCTGAGTATTGCACTAATACCAATAGTGACTCTCCTTTTACACCCACAGCAAGGCGGAGAAGCCTTTACAAACACTCTTTTCACCACTACCCAGTGCGGCAGAGAACCGTCGTCCTTTTACACAATCCCCAGTTTTGGCAGAGAACCTTCCATCCTTTCACACTCTCCTAATGTGGGCAGAGAACCCTTTATCCTTTCACACTCTCCTAGTGTGGGTAGAGAACCCTTCGGCTGTTCACACTCTCCAAGTGTCGGCAGCGAACCCTTCGGCTGCTCACACTCTCCAAGTGTCGGCAGCGAACCGGATCTCCTTGATAGATCTTCTCACAAGAAATCTAGAAGGAAGAAAGAAAAGAGTGAAGTAATCCAAATTCACAAGTAGATATTCTTACCTTTAAACACCAAGTGAATTCTTCACACTCCAGTGGTAGGAATCCTCCTTTGAATGCTCTCTCACACTCTCTCCTTGACTTTTCTCTCAATAGGCACGAAGATCAAATGTCAAAAAGATTTGGTGGCAGTCTAATTTGGACTATTTATACAAAAGACAAGAAAAACCGCCCAAAAACTACAAGTTTTCAATTATGTACGCAGTGGATCGTCCCGTACGATCGTGGATCGTCCTGGACAAAATTACTTAAAAGCCTTGAAACGAACCTGTTTGTATATGTGTACGAAATGTTTTCGTACAAGCTGATCATCCCGTACGAACCAAGTTCATCCGGTACGAATAGTTATAACAAGGTTGGTTCCAAAAACTGCAAAATGAATATAGAAAATTATCCTAAGTCGATTATATCGTCTGGACGAAAATATGTTCGTCCGGACGAAAATCTTACACATACCAAATCGTCCCTGACGATAATTAATTTCGTCTGGACGAAATTCTTACAGAGAGCAATCGTCCCTGACGATAATTAATTTCGTCTGGACGAAATTCTTATAGAGAGCAATCATCCTGGACGATAATTAATTTTGTCCCAGACAAATAGGACTTAGAAAATTTTTCTAGTCAGTTCATATTTGTTCCATGTGATCTTAATAGGAGATAACTGTCTGATCATCCCGTACGAACTGATATCATCCCGTAAGATCAGTATAAATTTTATATGATCTCCTTATGTGTGTGTGTGTGTGTGTGTGTGTTTTTATTCACTCAATTACAATCACTCCCTCTCAATTAAAATGATAATTTTAAGCTTCAAAAACTAAAAGTATTTCTTGCTGAATTTTATTTGAAGACTTCGTGTTTGAGAGTTTGATTCACCTGAAATGTTAGTACAAACAAGAACAAATACAAATCTTCTAAAATTGTTAGGAGATAAATACACATCTGAACAATAATATTTGGAATCATCAAAACTATACAAGTTGCAAAAATATAAAACATGCAAATAGCAACTATCTTAACAATTGGCTTTATTGGTGATGACTTGTGTTGTTGTTAGTGTCAATGGGTGAAAATATTACCCATATTGGAGATAATATACTTCAATGTTATATAAACAACATTCATAGATTGTGTTGGAAATGGGGTGCATCGACATTATTGTAAACAGTGTGTACCTTTTGGTTCATATAAACAATGTGGATCTTGTGGACGATGACATGCATTAGGCTTCAAGGTTCTTATAAACAACATGCATCAAACTCATTGGTGATATGTACATCGACATAAATGTCAATAACATGCATCAACCTTTTTGGTAATAGTATTGTTGGAGTTTATGTTAAAGACATGTAGTAATTATGTTGGTTATGGCATCTATTTGAGTTGGTGTTGGCAATCTTCATTAACCTTATTAATGATAAAATATATTAACATTATTGGTGATGATGTGCAACAAAATTAAGTGACTGTAATTGATTGATGGTTGTTGAACAGTAGTAATCATGTGACATTAGTGTAGGAAATTAAACCACGTAACGAAACAAAGCAAGAAAAGAAAATAATGGAAATAAAGACCAGGATTGAACATGGAAAACTCAAAGCTGGGAAAACCCCATGGAGCCACACCATGAAAACTATGAGAAATTACACAAATAACTCTTCTCACACTCACTCATTATCTCTCTTCATTCTACACATATAATAGATAAAGAGATGTTTTTCAATAAACCAAAGGATGCAACCTTCAAGTGAAACAAAAAAATAGAGAAGAAAAAATGCTCAACCCGACTAGCATTATCATGGCATTGAGGTCTAGAGCGTCACGGTGCTTCACTCTTTGCCTCTGAAACCACATTGCAATGCAATGGCACTACAGCCTACAACGCTGCAGCTCTCCAACATACATCACTATGACACTTATGCCATTTTTTTCCAGCGCTGCCCCCCTACGAATCCATGGAGATCTCAACCAATGATATTTCGGTTTGAGATAATAATACAACCTGATTTGATCAGCATAATGAGATTCCACACAAAACTAATAATTAGTAAGGTCAAGCATTGGTAGGTGGCCCATTGGAGTTGAGTTATGGTATTAAAGTGATTATGATCAAATAGCAAATGTTATTAATGAGGACCATAGGGTAGAGCTCTTTCCACTAGGTTCAGGTCAAACTCCACTTTAAGATCCCTCCCCTTTTAATCCCTTTCATTGAAGAATTTATGTCTATTTTTAGTTTTTTGACATATCATCTTATAAATTTTAGCCAAAATTTTGAAGTACTTTATTGATTAGTTAATGCATAAGTGATGTAATGGTATAAAAATTGAGCGAGCATAAGTTCATTGGATTCCTCTCCTTTACATGCTTGTTTGACTATAAACATGTAATATTCAAAGATCATTTGATATATAAAATAATGTTAAAAATTTTCCAACTATGCTTTAAATATTTGATTTAAATATTCTCTAACTCAAATTAAGCCATGTTTGGCATCATCAAGTTCATATTATCGAAATATTTATTTTGATTAAAATTTGCTGAAAGTAGAGTTCGAATAATCCGACATTTAATTTCAAAATTTTATAACTTGAATATTGCATCATAATTCGTACTACATTAGATATATTTTTGATAACAGGACTCTAATTAGGAGAATTTTGTTTAATATATTTAAATTGAAAATTCAATAATATAATATGATTATTGATTTTACTCCTATTATTTGTCATTTTTACATAAGTTTATAATATAATAAGAGCAGTATTAATGTATTCATTTTAATTTAAAATAAATATATATGTATTAGTGTATATTTAATAGTGTGCCTAATACACACTAACATGCTCTCATAACCATCAATTTTCATGTTATAGACTCTTGAGTATGTAAGTCTAATCTCAGCTCATGGCGATCAAATTGCTCAACCCACGAGTCAGGAGGTGGTGGTTAGAATGTAAGGGATGGTACTCCCCCTTCCTCTTATGAATCATTCTCTTATATAGCTTGTGGCCCTCGGCATCTCTTGCAATAAAGGAGATGGAAGGATCTATCCATGAAGTACATCAGGAAGTGATCTATTGTGATAGGGTACACTAGGTTTTATTTTGCATCTAAGATGAAAGTTATGACATGGCCTGGTGTAAGATTTTGCCCAGCGAGCTCTAGGGTTCCTAATGGTGGTCATGTTTTTTTTATGTAATGGTAAGCATGTCAGCCACATTAAACTTAGTTTCATTCATACAAAAGTGTGTGACAAAGAATAAAAGCGGGTGATATTAATCATATCACCAACTTTAGGTATAATAGGTTTTTTTAAGTACATGTTGAATAACATGTGTACAAGACTAAAGTGCTTACTAAAGGCTGGTGAAGATTCATTGGGGTATTCATAAGAGTGAGGTTTTCTTAAAAATAATTTAAATTTTGAATTGAAAAGAATCACTTCTAGTCTAGCTGCAATTTTTTTTAAGAATTTTTGAATCATACGACTTCTTCATTTGTTCCTTATACAACCTAGCATTTTCAAAAGCTTTACCTTCGAACTCTTCTAACTCATTCAATTGTATTAACATCTTCTCCTCAGCATCCTTAAGATTGTAGTACAATTATTTGATCGCCAAAAATGATATATACTCTAACTCCAAAGGTAGAAGGTAGGCTTCTCCAATAATAAAATGATAGGGAGACATTCTAATTGGTGTTTTAATGCAATTCTAAAAGCCAATAATGCATAATCCAATTTCAATGTCCAATCTTTCCTATTTATACTATCTAAAACTCTCTTAATCTCTTTATTAAAAATTTTATCCTTGACAATACTTTGGTGGTGATCATCAGTAGCAACTCTATGTTGAATACCAAATTTTAAGATTAAAACCTCCACTCTCTTATTATAGAAGTGACTCCCCCCATCATTAATAAGAACTCTAGGCTTTTCAAATTTAAAAAAAAAAAAATCTTTTGAAATTTTATCACTGAGCATCAGCTCTGGAAGTTGCAAATCCCTCAATATATTTGAAAATATAATTCATAGCTATAAAAATATACTAACATCCATGAGATTACACAAATAGTACTATAAAATCTAATTCCCAAACATAAAAAATCTCTACTTTCAATATATAATTGTAGGGGCATTACATTTCTCTTAGTGGTATTATATACCTTATAACACCAATCATTTTTCTTAACATAAACATTGATATCATTAAATAATATAGGTCAATAAAATTTAGATTGAATGATCTTAGAAGCAGTTCTAAATCCTCTGAAATGCCCTCCACAATATGAGTCATGACAGTCCCTAATAATGGGTTCAACTTCCTTTTGGAGACACACCTTCTAAGGAATTGATTATTACACTTTCTAAAAGATATAGTTCATCCCAAAAAAAAAATTGGCATTAAGCAAAATTTCACCTTCATGTATGTTACAAATCAAATGGGATGACCCCGCTAAAAATATAGCTCACTATATCAACATACCCAAGGTAAATCAGCAGAATACAATGCAAAAAAATATTCATTTATGTCACACTCATAAAATGCATATTCTTTTAGCTCTAGCATAGATAGATGATCAGCCACCAAGTTCTCAGTTCCCTTTACATCAAGGATGTTTACATCAAACTCTTATAACAAAAGAATCACCAATCTAGTATTTGCATCTTTTCTTGTCATAACATATTTGATAGTAGAATAATTAGTGTATACAAGAAACTTAGTTTCAATCAAATATGATCTGAATTTGGCAAAGGCAAAAGTAATAGCTAGTAGTTTTTTTTTCAGTGGTAGTGTAATCATATTGGGTTGCATTCAATGTTTTGCTAGCATAAAATATGCATGAAATTTCTTGGTTTTCCTTTGACCTAACACAACTCCAGAAGAATAATCACTTGCATCGCACATTAACTCAAAATGCAATGTTCAATCAGGTGTAACAATGATATGTACTATAATCAAATATTGATTCAAAATGTTAAGGAAATTAAGACATGCATCATTAAATTTAAATAGGACATCCTTTTCGAGAAAATGAAACAAAGGGTTTGGTTATTTTAAAAAAAAAAACCTTATTGAATCTCTTATAGAACCCAGCATGTCCTAAGAAACTTCTAATTTTGTTCACATAAGTGGGTGGTGGAAAATTTTCAAGCCCTATCCACCTTTAAACCATTCTTGAAAATATTATGTCCTAACACTATCCCCTTTGCTACCATGAATTGACATTTCTCTCAGTTTAACACCAAATTTGTTTGTACACATCTTTTTAAAATGATGGTCAAATGATCTAGGCAAAACTCAAATATAATGTCAAATATAGATAAATCACCCATAAACACCTCAATGACCTACTTAATCAGATTGAAATAAATGGACATCATGCAACGCTGAAAAGAAGCAGGGGCTTTATAAAGCCCAAAAGGCATCTCTCAACCCTCCAAGGACAAGAGACTATGGTGGAAGAATAAGAAGTGGAACAATGCTTGGAGCAACCCTTGTAAAAGTCCTTCATAAGCTCCCCCTCACAAAATCCTCTCTTTCTCTCCCTCTCCTCTAGGCTTTCTCATGTCAAGACAGCATTAAAAGATCACCTTTAAGGTAGAATAAGAGATCTTAAATAGATGAGCTTCGGAATATCTCTTATTTTATACAAACTGACTTTATCGTCCAAGCCGATAGGGGTATCGGCCTAGCCGATCAGCGTAAATTTTGCTCAATCAGCCCGGTCGGTTTAGGAAGATTAGACAATTTCTGGTCATATCGTTCAAGCCAATAGGATATCAACCTGGACGATTAGTTCAAATCCGGGGAAAATCATCCTGAACATCGCCCTGAATAGAAACTGGTCGATGTCAATCGTCCACGACATCGTCCTGGCCAATGTGATCATGCAATAAGCCTTAATTGCTTTCCTTAATCACCTGATCAATTTAGCCATAATTGTGCTGCATCGTCTAGACCGATATCCTGGACAATGTCCAAAAATAACTAATGCCTAAATAGACCTGGCGGTTGATTCTTTCTGATTTGAGCCTATCGGCACAACCGATACAATTTTGTTAGGCCGATCAGCTTAATGACGGATGCCTTAACCATGATGCCCTGATTAAGATTTCTATTTTTGAATCGATTGTCTAGGTCGATATAAATATCATCCTAGATGATGTTACCAACTTAATACTTGCAATTATCCAACCAAAAGCTCTCTTATGCTGTCTAAGAACCCATCCTAATTAACTTGCCTTCTTATTCTTCTCCTAATTCTATATAAATAATATCATGCAACATTGATTTATCTTCTAAGAAGGCATACTTAAGATAGGCAGGCAGGGCTTTCAACTCTTGATTTGGTGCCTCCATAATAAATAGTTTCAATGCTTACTTATGGATGAAGTATACAACAACTCAAACTTCTCCCTAAATATCCCAGGGGTTCACTAATCATATGGATAGACTCTCCCCCCTCATTGATATCATCATCTCTCCAAGAAATCTCCAATGAACTATCACTCAAAAGATCCTCCGCACACTCTTCCACACAAGCTTCTACCAAGTCTACTCTAAGACAATCTGCATTATGATCTCTAGGTAATTTCATTGACATTAAGACATTAATGGTCACCTTCTGGTCATGAACACTCATATTCAAATCTCCTTTCGCATCAATCATGACCCTACTAGTGGCTAGAAAAGGACTTCCTAAAATGATAGGAATCTCTCGGTCGTCCTCTATATCTAAAATAATAAAAGTTAACAGGGAAGATGAATTTATCAATCTTAATTAACCCATCCTCTACTGCCCCCTTAGGATAGGTGAAAGATCGATCTACTAGATGAAGGGTAATAGTACTAAGTTAGACCTATCCTAAGTTAAGTATTTTAAAAATGGATCAAGGCATTATCTTTATGCTAACTCTTAAGTCATACAGCACCCTTCCACAAAATGTATCCCCTATGGCCATAGGAATGGTAATTTTTATTAAGGTCATTGAACTTTTTAGGGAACTTCTTCTAAAAAAATGGCCTTGCACTCCTCTATCAAGGCCATGGTCTCAAATTCTTCTAGCCTTCTCTTCTTATTTAAGATATACTTTATGAACTTAACGTATGTAGACATCTATTATAAGAATTTAGTAAATGGGATATTAAGGGTTAACTTCTAACAAACTTTGAAAAACCTTGAAAACTACTTATCCAAATTAACCTTTGGGGAAATTATGGGGGTGTCCTCTCTATAACTATTCTAATGGGTTTGTCTATCTTCTTATCAAGCTTAGGTTTCTCTTTGGTTTGGGATATCTCTACAAGTTATTATACAAACTCCTCTTGGGTTTAATCCTTATCCTTACTTCTCCTAGCTCCTTCCCACTCCTCAATTGGATGAATTTGCATTGCTCCTTTCCCCTTTCCTTATGATTCACTTTAATAGTATTATGCAATGCTCCTCGAGGTCTACTATTAATTGAAATGGCTAGTTGCTATAATCTATTTTTAATATTTTAAATTGTAGCAACTCTGCAATTGAGTCCTCATTTGCAACTATCTTTCAAAGAAGGCTTCTTATCCATAAACTGATAATTATAATTGAATCTGAGAGAATAATTAAGCCTAGGGTTTTCAAAATGATGCTAAGGGTGGTTCCAAGCTCCTTGAGTGTTGGGTTGATAAGAATTTCATTGATTACCCATGTATCATTATTGTTCCATTAAAATTTTGGGTGGTTCCTCCAATCAAAATTGTAGGTGTTCGAGTAGGAGTTGTTTTATCTATTAATGTCATTTAAGGTTTCTACCCCTGAGGCATTAGGATCACTAGATGAACCAAATAGAGTCTATTTTATAAGCATGGATAATCTTGGTGATAAACAAATGCTAAGGTTATCCAACTTCCTAGAAATAGCTGCTACTTGGGTTGCCAAGATAGACAAGGCATCAGACTCATAATCTGAAGGCCTTTGAAAGGTATTAGTAGTCATATCCTAGATTAAAGTGTGGGCTTCATCAAAGGGTTTAGAGATCAATGACCCTCCAACGACCGCATCTATTAACCTTAGGGATCCTACCAAGCCATTATACAAAGTCTGGATAATCAACCAATCTGGCAAGGAAGATAGAGGACACTACATAAGAAACTCTTTAAATTGTTCACAAACTTCATAGACTGACTCTCCACTAAATTGGGTGAAGGAAGTAATGGCATTCCTAAGTTTTGCGATTTTTGACGGAGGGAAATACTTAGCTAAACTTGTGAGCTAGATCATTCAACGTGGTGATTAAGCATGGAAGTAAGGAGTTCAACCACATCTTATGTCACAACCCAACCTGATAAGACCCACAAATTAAACAAGTCATATCGTGTTGAGTCATATCGTGATGAGCTGTAACAGGCGAATCACAATATCAAATTTTAGAATTTTTTAGATTTTTTCTCCAAATTTAAACTTTAAAATAAACAACAAAACAAAGATCTACTAACAACATCTAGTATATAAGAATACCTCATACATAACTTCTTTGCATTTTAGCATTATCTAAATGTCGGTACAAAATATACACTACAGTACATGACTACATAGTTGAGAGTAGAGGAAAACATAATAAAAGTTTGTCATGACTATACAAAAAAAAAATCAAAAGAATAATACATATACATACTCGATTAGATCCTAAACTGCTACTCCATAGGCTCCTTCCGTTTCCCAGACCCTAAAAACATGAAGCAAAATATTTTTAAGCTACTTAATCAATGTAAGAAAAAAGAGGGAAAAATATATTTGTGAGCTACATAGTTTAGCATGTCACATTTAAACCAATCTAAATTTTCATTTCATTTATAGAATATGCAACTGAATTTTAAAAGAAATTTCATAATAATCATTTTCTTGATAAAATCATACCTACAATTATCAGAAAACTTAACTGGCCTTACAGAGAATTAAATAAACAAACACTTCATATTTTTTAGCAAAGTAATAGAATTCCTTCTTAGAACTCCTAATGGCAATATCAAAACAAAATATGTTTAAAGCACAATGACATGCTTGTAGGCACTAGAATAAGGCTTGAAGCCATCAGAACATGCCTTACAGGCACTAAAATATGACTTATAACCACAAGAGCATGCATTACAGGCCCTAGAATAACTTGTTTCTTTCACACCAAATCTCCTCAAAACTTCTTATTTTAACCTATAAAACACATAATTGATTGTATTGTAGCAATTAAATCATAAATAAATTCATTCAAAAATTTCACATAATATCATAACAGTAGACAAAAGAAATCCTAATAAAGAAAAGTATACTATTTTAAAATCTAACCAAATTATCAAAAATTATGCAGAATATTATTTTATGACTTTAATCGTACTACAATTTTTTTTTTTAGTCCGAATTATTTCATATTCAAAGAAAAAAATGTCTAAATTTTGTCTTTATAATGCACATAAAGTTCTACATTTAAAGTTTTGAGGGAAAAAGTTTTTCTTATTATTTATAATAAAAATATAAATTTAATCAAAAATTTTAAGAAAACTTCAAATTTTTGAAAACTTAGTTATGCAAAACATAAACTATCTCAATCCTAACAATTTTCAAAACCACAACAGAAAATGAATAAAACGGCTCAAATTAAACTCTCTCTGAAATCCTCTATATCTATCTAGCACCAGTTGGCTCAAAAGAAAGAATGGATGAACTAATGAAAAATTTATTTAAAGTTCATCTCATCGAAATATTCATTTTAATTAAAATTTGTTGAAAGTAGAGTTTGAATAATCCTTCATTTAATTTCAAAATTTTATAATTTCAATATTGGATCATAATTCGCACTACATTAGATTAATATCTTTATAACAAGACTCTAATTATGAGAATTATTATTAATATATTTAAATTGAAAATTCTATAATATAATAAGTCTTGATTTTACTCCTATAATTTCTCATTTTCACTCAAGTCCATAATATAATAAGTGCATTGTTAATTTAATGTACACATTTTAATTTAAAAGAAATATACATACATTAGTGTACATTTAATGGTGTGCCTAATACACACTAACATGCTCTCATAACGATCATATGGCCAAAGACAAATTTCCAAGCGAGAAAAAATAGAATGGAATGTATCAGAACTTGCATAAATTAACCAAACATACAACTTATAGTTAAATCAAAACAAGAGATTCTTTGCAAGCTTTGTTAATTATAAGAAGAGAAACAAATTAATGCAATAATCTTCATATAGCTTTCCCAACAGCAGCTTCCAAGAATCTAAAATCAGATAAATAAAAAACTTTCAACATAATAATGGTCTTAACAGTTCCAGGAACAGCAATGAAATCCAAAGGATAAGTTAGATTACTTTGGATCCATCATCAAAACATTTAATAGAGAGGTACAGTGATATATACTATAACTTCAAAATTACAATTCTGTTTTTGAAGTCCTAAACCTCATCTCATCAGAGCTCAAACAATACGCCTAATCAGAAAATCATTTCCACCCTCACATTTGATCTGAAAAATAAATAAATTTGGCTGATCAGATATTGAAAATTGGAAAGAAAGAAAAACATATACCATGTATATAAAGTTTGGCACTTACATCTATGATAAAGGCTGCTGCTTGAGTACGGGGGAACTCCTTGTCTAATCTAGAGAAACCCAAGAGGACGGGGAAATGAAAATAGTGAAGATAAGTAAACAAGAAACTAGCATGAGGGCCAACTAAGGCACTGTTTGGTTTGAAGGAATTGAAAATAAAATGCAAATAAGAAAGATAAAAGTAGGGGCCGTCAATAAATCAAGTCGAGCTCAAGCCATCTCCAACTTAAGCTTGATTTTAAATCACTTGAAATAATAAAGAGTAATAATAAGAAATCACTTGAAATAAGAAAGAGAATTTTTTTAATATTTTCAACAATCATATACTAAGACTATTGAATTCTATAATAATATTACTAAATTTTATATGAATATTTTTAAAATGAGCCGGCTCATGAGCTCACAAGTTAATTCAAGATTAGCTCAAATTTGATCCATTAGCTTATTAAGCTCATCTTATATTGACTCAAGCTTGATTTGACTTAACTTAACTAGACCCCTAGATAAATTGAATTACAACTAGATTTTACCCACTTATTTGGTTTAAGGAGAAATTGAGTAAAAAAGCAATTCATCTTTTTTGGATATATGATGAGAATTTAAAACTGTGTTTCTTGTGGAGAGAACAATGTGAATAGCAATGATAGTTTGATAGATTTTTCTTCTAGGCTTTTTTATTAAAGTTGGATTCAGAATTATCAACATAATAAATTAAAAATGAAAGGAATGGCTAGAAATAGTCAAGAAACAAACTAGAGGGCCAATTAAGGCTACTTTTGATTTGAAGGAATTGAAAAGGAGATAATAATAAAAATGATAAAGAAATTGTATTGAAACTAGCTTTTGTTTGGCTGAGAACAAAATTAGTGAAAGAGTAAAAGCTCAAACTAATCCTCCGACTATTAGTAAATATCTAATTTAATCTTAGTCTTTCAAGATGACCCAATTTCGTACTAAACTATTAGAAAATGTCTCAATTCGATTACAATGTTAAAGGTAATAGTTAAAATTAACTCTAACAGTTAACTTTGAGGGCATTTTGAGTATTAAAGTGTATGTGAAATTATATTATCTTCTATATATTTTATAATTTATGATAGTAGATAAATACAAAAATTATGATGAAAGTTGACTTATTAAATAACAAGAGTGAATAATTAATAAACGTGATTAATTTCCATCATTATTTTTTTATTTATCTTAATATAATAAATGAAAAATGTATAAAAATAAAATATAATCTCGCATATATTCTAATACTCAAAATGACCTCATTGTTAATTGTTAGGGTTAACTTTAACTATTAGTTTTGACATTGGGTCTAAATTGAGACATTTTCTAATAGCCAGAAGATTCATTGTGAAAATTTGGAACTAGATTTAACATTTACTAATAGTCTAATTTAAGTTTTTGATTGCTTGATGAGAAATTAATTTCTCAACTTGATAGGATTTCCCTCCCAAGTTTTTCACTGAAGTTAGGTACAGAAATGCAGATAAAAATATTTTCATAGTTCCTACATAAACCCAATTATCTATTAATAAAATTAAAACAGAATCAAATATGAAATTGAGACGTAAAATGCATTAGCTTTTCACAAATTTCTTCAAACCAAACATTGCCAAAATGTTGTGTAATTTTATCCATGAAGATCACATACCTGATAAGCGTCCGTGTTGCTTCCAGATCGATAAAAAGAACCTGAGAATTTACGAGCCGAAAGTATGATAGTATATAACTATATTCTAAGATAAATCATTTAAAAAAAAAAGAGAGAAGTACAATCATACCAGTAGAATAACCAACAGGAACAGATTGATGTTGATAATGTAGTGATGAGCTAACCCCACCAGGTGGCATCATAGCGTAACTAAAATAGATGCAACTTTAGATTAAAGCTCATAGAAAGAAATGTACTTAGCTGTTACAAAACGTATTGACAATTTACAAGAAATCAAAAGCAGATAACAATCTTGGTTAAGTAAATCCCAAAATAATTAAAAAAAAAACTTTTTATATTATCATATCTATGTATAAAGCTTCAAAAAAAATATACTACCCATATATTGGGATTTATACTCCCTTGTTTATGAGAAATTTTCTATACAAGTCTCAAGAATACTAGAAATATACAAAATTTATATATATATATATATAAAAGAATATCCAAAAAAAAAATTATCCAAATGGATCTCAAAACCATTACGTCTGCTTTGAGATGAGAGATATTAAGTACCTATTAATTTCACTCATCTCACCCTGAACAAATTTTTGATCAGGATAACCTGACTTTTACTTTTGTTTTTTTTTTTCATAAATGAAATTTATGTATCATATTTTAGCGTGTATAAGAAATACTCTTCAGCATGGACCATTTTCATATATCAAGAATGAATTTTGCTTAAAAAATATATATATTTTATCTTTTTAGTTAAATAAACAAAATTTTTATTTTAAATTCTATAATAAAATCCAATAAAATACATTTAGTTCAATCTCCATTTAGTACCAATCTACATTTTACTACGGTAACAATTGATGAGAACTATGATAGACCAGTCCAACCGGTCTAGCCGGCCCAACACCAGATCCGACTCCTGGTTTATTCCAGGCAAAACAAGGGAGCAGCCAGCCCCCTTATGGGGCCCATGCATTGATGGCAAATTCAAATAGAATGGGGAGTTTAGGAGGGAAATTACTCAGGGAAGGGTTGTTTAGTACTTATGCTTTTATTTGTATTCTCTAAATAGGTGTGAAGGGTTTAGGGTTGGGGTTATGTGATATGTTTGTTGATTTATGAGTTTCCTCTTTAGGTGTTTGGGCTCTAGCCACCAGCTAGGGATTGAGAGAACCGGATCTTCCTCTCAAATTGAAGATCTATTTTATTTTATTTATTTATTTCAACGTTATTATCAATTATCAAGCTCCCTAGTGATTTGCCTAGGGATTTATCTCAAAATCCTGCTTGAACTTGTTGATATTTCAAATTTCAACCAAGGTTTCAACAATTTCTGCATTTGTTTCCAATCAAATTGGCATCAGAGCAATTTCTTGGGTGGAAAAATAAGTTTTTCTTCGTTGTTTTTGCGATCGAAACCTAGAACCAATTAATGGCAGCAAAGATAGATGCGTTAGAGGGCGAGATGGAACAACTCAAGGCTTAAGTAGAGGGAAAATATTATGGGGTAGAGAAAAGATTCTCGGCCATCGAGAACCTCTTCGGGAGATGATGAAACTTGAGATGCAATCGAAAGCAACACCAACGATTCTTAGGGTGGAACCACGAGGAAAGGAGATCCATAGGACAAAGATGAATTGGAGTGTTTTCCATCAAGGATCGCCACGTGAAGCCCTGTTGGTGGAGGGATCGGATTATTCCGAAGGGAAGACAACAGGAGGAAAGAAGCCGACCCCTTTAGGTGGAATGAAAAAGGGTATGGTTGGGGGGAGCATTGGGGTCAAAATCAACCAAGGGAGGAAGGAAGGGAATCACACCACCACTACAACGAGGGAACCAATGGGGAAAAAACCATTGGGGTATGGATGTAAGGGCAAGGAAGCTTAAGATGCCAGTTTTTTAAAATGAGGATACTCAGGAATGGGTATACCCGAAAGAATGTTATTTTGCCATCAATCGGCTGACTGAAGGGGAGAAACTCATGGCGGCGAGTATATGTTTGGTAAGGAAAGCCCTAGCCTAGTTCCAATGGAGAGAGGCGAGGTATCCGATCTACTTATGGGGAGAATTTAAGGACTGTGTGTTGGAAAGTTTCCAAGCCATCCGGGAAGGAGACCACGAGCAGTTCTTTGCTCTAGCTTAGGAAGGGGCAGTTATGGAGTACCGGAAGAAGTTTGAGTTGTTGTAAGGGAGACTGAGAGGGATCTCTGAGGAAGGATTGGAGGGGAATTTCATGAAGAGGCGTAAGAAGGACATACGGGCTGAACTCAATGTACTTAGGCCTAGAGGGCTAAGAGAGACGATGGAGCTGACCCAAGGGTGGCGAAAACTTATAAGAGGGGAAAGACCATCAAAAGCAACACCATGGGAGGGGTCTATCAGAGCACCCCTACAACTCTCTCCCATAACCCAAACATTATCCTTCCAAAGAGAAGCTCCTAGGGAGAAGAGCTGTGAAGTTTGCCCGAGAGGGGAACTTCAAGCAACTCATAGAGGCAGAGATGCAGGATAAGCGGCAAAGGGGTAATGTTTCAGATGTGATGAAAAGTACATGTCGGGGTATAGATGTAAGAACCAAACTCTTCAGGTTGTCCCCACATGTGATGACGGAGAAGCTGAAGAGGGAAGTAGGAGTGAGACATCAGCAAAGGAGAAAAAGATGCATTTAGACATGGATGAGGTCTCCCTGAAGTCAGTGGTGAGGTTCACTCCAAATTAAACTCTGAAGATGAGAGAAGAAATAGCAGAAAAGGAGAGTGATACTAATAGATAGTGGGGCCCACCCACAATTGCATATCCAACCAAATTGTAGATCAATTGGGGCTGAAACTGGTAGACACATGATGATATAGGGTGATGATGGGGATAGTGAAGATGGAGACAGGTAAAGGGGTGTGTAAGGGAGTGGTATTGACCATACATGGGATACAGATGAGGGAGGATTTTCTTCCTTGAAATTTTAATTGCATTAAGCATAGATAAGAAAGTACAACATGGGCATAGAGCCCCAAAAACCAAAGAAAAAGACAAAGCACAAGCCGCCCAAAAAACTTCCATTGGAGCTGAGAAGCATTGATGTCATCCTGAGAATGAGATGACTACATACCTTGGGAGATACCAAGGTGAATTGGGGGATGTTAATAAAGGAGTTGATGGTGGAAGGGAGGATGAGGATAGTGATTAAGAGAGATACTGGACTCTCCAAAGTCATGGTGTCACTAAAAACCATGGTAAGAGCCATACAGGAGGAGGGAAGAGGATTTCTGGTGAATTTAAAAAGCTTGGAGGGGATCTAAGGGGAGGAAGGAGGGAACATCCCTCTTTCAGTACAGCCGGTTATACAGCAGTTTTGTGAGGTTTTTTAGCCACCTCATGAATTACCACCATAGATGGGATAAGAGCATGCCATCACGCTAAGGGAGAGAGTATCATTGATCAGTGTTAGGCCTTACCGCTGCCCCTAGATCAAGAAGGATGAGATTGAAAAGCTAATCTGGGAGAACGTTGAAGGCTAGGATCATCAGGTCGAGTGTGAGCCCTTATTCTAGCCCAATTCTACTAGTTAAAAAGAAGGATGGAAGTTGACGATTTTCTATGTCGCACCGATACACCTATTTATGAAGGCGTGCTGTATCCGATACACCGATACACGGATACGCCTCCGATACTCCACCGATACGTGTCGGATACGTCAAAGCCGTATCCAATTAAAATACTATTTAATTTCAAAAGGACACGCGTATCCGATACGCGTGTTCGTTGAAAAACAAAAAGAATTCCGAAAAAAAAAAAAAAAGACGTGTCGTATTTACTTCCGCGGTTGCGAGCAAGATTCTCTCATTTTCGAGATGGATTTGAGTCTCTTGATGATATTAAAATATTAAAAATTATTAATCTTTCACTTGATGAGCCTGAATTAGAAGCTATGATATTTATTGAAGATGATCTAGAAGTTCAAAGACAAGCCAATGAAGAAGATAATTATATCATTCCTTCTATTGAATAGTTGAAACTTCATGAGCTAGATAATTTATGTTTATACTTTTGTTGTTGTACTAGACATTTAATACTTACTTATATTTTGATATTATAAGCTACAATGCTACAAATGATGTTGTTGCAATTTTTTTTGTAATTTCAAATATAATGTTTTGATTGCTTTCTTAATTTTATATATGATTTATAAATTATAATGCCGTATCCACGCCGTACCCGTATCCAGTATTTTTAAGAATTGATGTGTCCCGTATCCGTATCGTATCGTATCCGTGTCGCCGTATCCGTATCGGTGCAACATAGACGATTTTATGTGGACTACCGGGCACTGAATAAGGAGACAATGCTAGACAAGCTTCCTATTCCAGTGCTAGATAAGCTTCGTGAAGCGACGGTATTCACGAAGGGAAACCTAAAGTTCGGATACCATTATATCTGAATGAGAGAGGAACATGTTCTAAAAATAGCCTTCAGGACACACGAGAGACACTATGAGTTCTTAGTGATATCGTTTAGTCTCACCAACACCCCTGCTACCTTCAAGTCCCTCGTGAACATGGTGTTTCGACCTTACCTTAGGAAGTTTATTCTGATTTTCTTTAATGACATCTTGGTGTTTAGCAAGTTCATTGAGGAGCATTTGGAGCATCTAAGGGCGGTCTTAGAGGTGTTATAGTAGCATCAATTGAGGGTCAATCTGAAGAAGTGTTGTTCTGCAAAGGCGAGTGTGAAGTACTTAGGGCACATGGTATCCCAGGAAGGGCTGGCCGCTGATAAGGCCAAGATTAAGGCAATGCTGAAGTAGTTCAAGTTGCAAGTGATTGTGCTGAAGAGGAGCACGCTTACCACCCTTAGACTGATGGGCAGACAGAGGTGGTCAATAAGATCTTGGAGATATATCTGCAATGCTTTGCATCAAAGACACCTCGATTGTGGGCTAAGTGGCTAGCGTGGGTAGAGTACTAGTACAACACTTCATACCATTCGGCATCCCAGATGACTCTTTTCAAAGTGTTGTATGCCAGGGATCCGCCTCACTTGGTACACTTTGGGCAGAGTAGCACATTAGTCTTTTTAGTGAAGCAGTACTTGGAAAAGCGCGGCAGCGTACTAAAGGAACTAAAACGACATTTGTTAAGAGCCCAGTAAATTATGAAATGGCAGGCTTATGAGCACAGGAAGGACATTCAGTTTGAGGTAGGGGATAGGATGTATTTGAAGCTTCATCCATACAGGCAGAGGATCGTGGGAAGAATGATAAGCTGGCTCCACGATACCTTAGCACTTTTGAGATAGCGGATAGGATCCTCTCCTTAGAGGTATATCAATTGAAGCTACCTCTGACTACAACCATATATCATGTATTCCACGTGTTAGAGTTGAGGAGAGCTATAGGGGATCACACCTCAATTTTAGAGTTACCGGTGACGGTGACAGAGGACTTGGAGGTGATTCTGTAACCACTGGAGTTGGCAGGAGTACAACAAGGGGAGGGAGGAAGTAAGGAAGTGTTGATTATGTAGAAGAACCTATCAAAGTACGAAGCTACTTGGGAGCCATATAAGCGGATAAAACACCAATTTTATGTCCTTCCACCTTAAGGACAAGGTGGTACTTTAGGAGAGGATTTTGATAGACCGATCCAAGATGGACCAATCTAGCCGACCAAACACCAAGGCCGGCTCCTGGTTTATTCCAGGCGGAACAAGGGAGCAGCCAGCCCCCTTGTGGGGCACATGCATTGATGGCAAATTCAAATAGAAGCGGGCAGTTTAAGAGGAAAATTATTCAGGGAAGGGTTATTTAGTAATTATGTTTTTATTTGTATCCTCCAAATAGGGGGGAAGGAATTAGGGTCGGGGTTATATGATATGTTTACTAATTTCTGAGTTTTCTCCTAGGTGTTTGGGCCCCATCAATCAGATGGGGATTGGGAGAGCCAAATCTTCCTCTTGAATTGAAGATCCATTGTATCTTGTTTTTTTTTTTTTTAATGTTTTTATCAATTATCAAGCTCCCTAGTGCATTGCCTAGGGATTTGCCTCAAAATCCTGCTCAAACCTTGCTTAAATTTGAAATTTCAATCAAGGTTTCTATAATTTCAGCTAGAGAAATATTTGATCCAACCTGAAACCCGAACCCGACCTATTCCCGTTTAAAGAACGGGTCGGGTTAGGGTCTAATTTTTCAACCCGTTAAGAGTTTCAGGTCGGGTTCGAGTTAACCCGATAGTAACCAAATCAACCTGAGCTTTTTTATTACGCTTAAGGCAAATACTAAATAGTGAGCGGGCAGCAGGTTAGGGCATTTTATGTTCGTTCTGTCTTCGTTAGTTCGTTCATTCTGTCAAGGGTTTCTAACTTTCTCTCTGATGCCGGAGCTCTCCTCGGCATCCTCGCTTACATTTCGATTCTATCGTATCCCTTCAACCTTCATGGCTTCATTCCTCTTCTAATTCCACCTATCTTCCTTGAGTTCTTTTATTGCATGTGATCATAAACGGATAAACCATATGTTCTCGGTTCTCCTCCCCTGTCAGTCGTCGCAGCCTCTACTCTCAAGCAAAATTATACAATTTGTATCTCGTTTCTATTACCATTTTTTTATATTTTAGAAGATGGTGTTGAGATTTAGTGTTGTTAACTTGTTATTCACTTATTCTTGGTTAAGGTGTTGAGATTTTTATTTTTTACAATTACATAGTTATTTAAGACGCCATTTGCATAAGCACCATACCTGTTAATGGCGAATGGCGCACCATGACGCAAAGGTCCACTTGGAGCCATGGCGCATAACGCACGGCGCGGCGCGCGCCATTTTGAAGAAAACTTATACAAAGCATGCACTCATAAAGAAGCAGACTAATAACACTAACAACTATAACTAAATATGATGAATACAACAATATGTCAGGCAGCCAGGGGTCCAAGGGGGCGCTGCCAAAGTAATTGCCTCGAGCAGTACCGAGCATGTACCTAGCGGTACCGAGCATTTTTTTTTAATTTTAAGAGGTGGACCCTCTAAACCATGGTTGCTAGTGAAACACTTCAAGTAGAAATCAATAAGAATCACACCTGTTAAGTTGTAAATTCTTGTAAAAAATATTCATAAGTATAATGAAATTTAAAAATAATTTGGCGCGTTATTTTGCGACGTGCGTCATGGCTCACATGTGGCGCAAATAATGCGCGCTATTTTAAGCACATGCGCCTCGCCATGAACATAGCGCCATAGGTGCGCCGCGCCGCGCCGTGCGCCATGGCTAGGGGTGTAAGTGAGCCGAGGCGGCTCGTGAGCTAACTCGAGCTAGACTCGTTTATGAGCTTGCAAGCCCAGCTTATCGTGCTCACGAGTCGAGCTCAAGTTCGAGCTTGAGCCGGCTCAGCACGTGAGCTCGCGAGCCGGCTCGTTAATTATCTATTAATTAAAATATTATATAAAATGTATTATAATATATTAAAAAAAATGTTAATGAATAATTAAAATAATATATAAACCATATTATAATATATGTTGGAAGTTGGGACGCACATAATTGCTTGTGAGTTGGGACGACAGCATTGATTTTTTTGGGGAAAATGAGCATTGCTTTAATTAAAATAATATATATAATATATTATAATAAATGTTAAACGGCTGTCATTAATAGCTATGTCTTGTCCGAATGACAGTTGCTCAAGCGTGAAAATACAGGCGGGAAAAATGTCCACAGGCGGCATAAAAGAAAAAAAGGAAAAAATGCAAAACTGAATCGAGCAGCTCGCGAGCCGGCTCGAACTCAATTTTAATGGGACGAGCTCGAGTTTGAGCTCGCTTTTTGAGATCGACTCAAGCTCGAGCTCGCTTTCCGACTAACTAGCGAAGCTCGTTAGTGCTAAAACTCGACTCGACTCAACTCGTTTACACTCCTAGCCATGGTGCCATTGACAACTATGATAAGCACTGAAGCAGTTAGGTTGTTGTCGGCTAGGGTTCTAAAATTTTGTTATTGTCATATCTGCTTAGGTCGTTTTGTATAAGCACTGAAGCAGTTAGGGCATCATTTTTTCCCATTTTTTATTTGGTTATTGACTGGTTTGTTAGTTATTAACTCATTGACTGGTTAGTCGATTACTTGGTTATTGTAGTTCTTAATAGTTATTTGGTTATTTTTTGCATTACAGTTTTACAACTTGTTAGTTGATTATTGTCTATTGATAGTCATTTGATTATTGACTTATTTCCTTTATACATTTTTCCCTTTATACCATTATACTTATAATGTTATACATGTTCGATTGGAAACATGGCATTGAAATACCGAATCAATATGTCAATTATTTGCATTTGGTCCTTTAAGATGCTCAGTTGTTAGCTGAAAATTTGTTTTAGTTCACTTTATATGAGAAATTTCAATATTTAGTTTGTCTTTAGGTTCCAATTTGACATGCAAGAAATATTTAAATTTTCTCATTGTGATGTTTTCTAATATTTTTGATAAATGGAGGACTTTAATATCATTTCTAAGAATTTTTGTTTTGATGAAAATGAACAAGTTAGGCAATCTGAAAATGTAGTAGAGCCATGTAACAATGAATGTAATGAGGGAGGGGAAGTTGCTAAGAAGCAGAGAAAAATGACTTCGATTGTTTGGGGTTACTTTGAGATGTTGTTTAATCCAAAAGATGGTAAGCAAAGGTGTAAATGCAAAAAATGTGGAGTGACATATTTATATGATAGCAAAAATGGCACTGGTAATCTAAGACGCCACTTAGAAAATTGTAAGAAAAGAAATATGTGTGATATTGGACAACTCATTTTATAAACAAACTTTGAATCATCCATTTCTGTGACTAATAGTAAATTTGATCTATTAGAATTGTGTGACTTGTTTACTGCATGTATCAATATGCATGACTTGCCCTTCTAGTGTGTTGAGTGGGTACGAGTTCGAGCTCTTTTGACGTATCTTCGTTGGGACTTGCAGCTGTGTTCTAGGAATACTGCACGAAGTGATTGCAATAAATTATTTAATAAAGAGAAGTGTCATATACGTTCACAGTTAGCTAAATCTACAAGCAGAGTGTGCTTAACATCGGACCTTTGGACTTCTATTAATATAGATAGGTTTATTTGTTTAACAATACATTTTATAGATAATGATTGGCATTTGCAAAAAAAAAGATAATTAGCTTTGGTTTCATGCCGCCCCCTCATAATGACATTACATTGTTCAAAAAGCTACAGTCTCTTATTATGAAGTGAAAACTGATTCTAAACTTTTTAGCATTACTTAGGATAATGCATCAACAAATAATGTCTTCGTTGAATATCTAAGAAATCATTTATGTTTACGTGGTACTTTGCTTTGTAATGGTGAGATCTTTCATATTCGTTGTACAGCCCATATTGTTAATCTCATAGTTCAAGAGGGTTTGAAGAAGATCGATGGTTCAATAATAAAAATCAGAGAGTATTAAGCACGTAAAAGGCTCTCAAGCGATAAAACAAAAGTTTCTTGATTGTATCAAACAGAGTTGTATAGATGGAAAGAGAGGATTGCGCTAGGATGTTCCGACAAGATGGAACTTCACTTTCAACATGCTAGATAATCCTATCTACTATCGACGAGCTTTTTAGCATTTAGAATTGGGTGATTCAAATTATAAGAAATGCCCAAGATATGTTGAGTGGGAGAAAATTGAATCTATTTGCACTTTATTGACTCCTTTCTACGAGATAGCATGTGTTATATCTAGCTCGAAGTATCCAACAGCAAATTTATACTTTCTTTGCATTTCAACAAGCTTATGTATCGTTGAAACATGAACTTTTAAGTGGACATTCTTACATAAAAAGAATGGTTGCATGAATGATTGTCAAATTTGAGAAATACTGGTCTGGATTTTTTGTTATATTGGCTATAGCTGTCATTTTAAATCCACGATATAATTTTATTTTTGTTGACTGGTGCTATAAGAGACTATCTGAAAGTGATTACCTCTATGAACTAACAAAGGTTAGAGACAAGTTGTTCTCTTTATTTGCAACTAAGTTCAGGAGGTAATGGATTAGTAGGGCAACATTCACGTGCATCCCGAATGGTAGAAGTTGGTACATCAAGAAGTGCAACTACAACTATAATTAAGTCACAATTTCTTCAGGTATTACATCCAGAAGTACTTATATCTTCACTAATGGTTCTTGCACTATGATGCACAGACACGGACAGCGCGATACAGATACGACACGACACGGACACGGGACACGTCAGTTATTAAAAATATAGGACACGGACACGGGTTAGACACGATATTATAGTTTTTATATTTAAAAAATAGTGTATAAAATTAAATAAGTATAATTTTAAAAATAATTTAAAAATAATAAGTCATTTAACTAAAATTTGTGTTTAAAATGATTAGTATTAGGATGTCCAGAGTCAAACGTCGATGTCGTTTATTAGTAACCAAGAGAGGAGATGAAAATACCTTCACTGCCAAAAAGAAATGAAAATGAGAATATTCGATGATTGGGTATTAAGTGCGGACATTGATTTGGTGTTGGGGATAGAAAATAAGAAATTTAGCTTAAACCCCGTCAAATACAAGAAATTATATTTAAAAAAATTCATAAAATATTTAATATACGTGTGTCGGACACGCGTGTCCAATTTGTATTTAATATTTTTAATCGGACACATTTTCGGCGTGTCCAACACGTGTCGGAGGAGTGTCGAGCGAGTGTCGTGTCGGACACGGTGTCAGACACTGCACGTCTCTTTGAGGAGAAGTGTCAGTGCATCATAGTTCTTGCATTAACTTGTAAATTTTAATGAGTTTCACACACAGGACTTTGAGTCATTACAAGAGTAAGTTATTATGCCTAGGAAATCAAAGTTAGAAATTTATTTGGATGAGAAAAATCTAGACACAAAGATTGATTTAGATATATTGCATTTCTGGAAAGGCAATCAATACAAATGTCCTGATGTATCTGTTATGGCTAATGAAGTTTTGTGCATTCCTATAAGTACAGTGACATCTGAAAGTGTTTTTAGCAATAGCGGTAGAATACTAGATCAATATCGAAGTGCACTGAAGCATGACATTGTTGAGGCACTTGTCTATTCAAATGAGTGATCGTATGCAGAACAAGGTGCATTATTGTTCATCCTTCCCCTATTTATGTATTCAATTTATGTTCTTAGCACATTTGGAAGATGAGCTCAAATCTTTTTTTTTTTTTTTTGTTGCAGTAGTTCATGACCCCGAACTTGATGTTGTTATAGATGATATCCTTGATTTACAAGTCAATGAAATTGATGCATAACCAGGTGAAAGTTAAGTTATTATATGATTCTAGTTAAAGATTTTATTTATGAGAAGTTTGACATCTAATTAGGAGTTATCAAATATTAGTTGGACCGGTGGTAGTATATGAGCCATAGACTTTTCTTTGCAGGCAGCCAGGCATTTGGTTTTCTTTGAAGTCTTGGGGTTTTGTTATTTGATTTTGTTGAATCATTTAGTATTTTTATTTATTGAATCATGAACTTGTTGTTAAGAGTTATTTTTTAGTTCATTAAAGTTGTTCAATTTCTGTTGTATAATTCGTCTGATGGGTTTTCTTCTGTTGTCTGTTTCTATTGTTCGGCTGCTCCTTTTCTCAATTTTTTTAAGTTCTATTTCTGTTGTTCTGAAATTCCGTAGTGTACTTATGGTTTTCTTCTATTTTATTCTCATTAACTGCTTCATTTGATCATTTGTGGTCTGTGTTTTGATAAGTTGATCATTTATGATCGGTTGTTTTGATAATTTGATTTTTGTTTTTTGAGTATTTGAGCCTTGGGATTAGTGGTTGATGTATTGCTGAAACCTGCTAAATGTTGTCATTTTCTCATATATTATCTATGATTTTATGAAGCGATGATGTTTAACCTTCTAAAATGAAGTGAGAATCTGAATGTAAGTGCTATTACAATTTACAATCATGTGACATTTGTATTCTTTTAGAATAAGCACATACAATTTTATTAAAAGAACAGATATTAAGTTAATACAAATTGTCATCTTGGATGGTAATATGCTAATATTTATTAAACTTACACCTCAATGACCTCATTATGTGATTAATGATTTGGAGGGTTTAATCTGATGTGGGCTCCGAAAATTCGGCCCCGGCCTCCGCATCGCTCTTCTTATTCGGCGAGGGAGTTTTAACGGACTAAGTTCCGGGGTAAATTTTGGAAGGCAGATGGGTTTGTAGATAAGACACTACCCAGAGATTTCGCCCTCATTTTGTGAGGACTTTATGATCTGAGTTCTGGTTTCCTATAAGCGCAAGCCCCTATAGTTAATTACCCCTCCCGATAACGAGAGAGAACTTTCGATTAAGGCTAGTCGTCAATCAGATACGTATAGAGATACGTGTATCTGGCATGTAGTAGCAGCAATGGATTTGGATTTTGGTAGAAATTGGATTTGGAAATTGAGTTTGGATTTGAGAATTTAAAGGTTTTGATATTTAAATAGAAATTGCACCATCCTACACTTAAAGCAGATGGTGGGGGAATGGATGATGGGCCCGATCAAGATCCCATGGTTCCGTCGTCCCGGGCCATCGTGGTCCCTGGTCTACTTAGTCAGAGGAGGTAGTCGACCCAACCTGACAGAAGGATCCTTGTCGGCAGCCATGGGTTGCTTCGTCCAAGGGGACCTTGTAGACCTGGGTTGAATACTTGTCTAAGGGGACAAATTTGAATCCACCTTAGTTTACAGAGGGCTTTGTGCCCTATCGATCATATCCTATTGATTCATATCTCAAGGATTTGATGTCAGTAAGGAGCGTATTGGCTCTGGCCATAACCGATATATCGTGGTGCCATTTGGCGGCGAAACCACGCGGTTCAGAGGGCCCCGGGTCGTCGTAACCATTTATCCTGCGGTGCCATTTGGCGGCTAACCGCCGGTTAGAGAACACGTACCACGTCCTTACTGGCAGGAGATTGTTTGAGAATGGATCATAGTGATATTTTCGACTAGGCATTTAGCTCTTTGTGAGCTAGAGTTTATTTGAATTTGTCCACCTCGACAAACTGTTGCGGAGGGTGGATGGAATTTGCTTTAAGTGTGGATAGTTGGATTTCATATTTTAAATATTTTTGGGATTTTTGAGAATTTTCTGGATTTTTCTGGGATTTTGGATGGAACTTTGGATTTTAGGGATTTTTGGATTTTTTGAATTTTTGTGAATATTTGGGTGGAGCTTTGGAATATTTGGGAACCCCTCCGGTTGAGATCTTCAATCAACGCGGCCATCATCGGGGTGTTTAGGGGTCATTTCCATTTGATTGAACCTTGTCGACCCTATCAACTTATCGATAGGGGATCGGGTTTCTCGTAGGCTTTGTGCCTTTTGTTTAGTGAATTCTCTTGATTTTAGGCTTTGAAGGCCTAAAAAGAATGTATTTAGACAAATACACCGGTCGCTACAACCGTGTATTTTGTTAGGTAGTTTGAATCTTGTCGACTTCTATTGATCTGTATAGAAGGATCAGATTCGAACTTGAATTCACTTGTCAACCCGCGCAGCATCCCTAGACGTCACGTGTGTACCAATAACACGCTCGCCGGGGCCCATGCGGGTTGAAATTGTATTTATCCCTTGTGTACCTATGTGTATACAAACTAAGGTGCACGTGCAGGGGTACTTTGAAATAATTATAGACGTCTTCTGTCTGCTTGTACGAATGTTGCAGATCCGGTGGCGTGGCATTGTATTTTGTGGACGCCTTCTGTCTGCTTGTATCAGTGTTGCAGATCCGGTGGCGTTTTGGTCTTGATGTTGACCCCCTCCCCCTTTCTCAATCATCGGGGAAGGATTTTCTGGATTTTGGAGTCAAAGACTGCTAATTTGGGGAGAACTCCCTTCAGGCTCTTCAGTGTGGCAGACTTGTTGTTTTCGGTATTTGTAGGTACCATAGCTGTTTTCTTCTTGAGTATAGAACCAAGAAGAGAGTTTAGAACACCAGGAAGTTTGGTTCTAATTTGTTCAAACATGTCATCCCTTCTGCCAGGGGGTGTCCTTTTTTCGTACATCGGGTTGCCTTTGTACCCGACATACTTGAAGATCTTGATCACCATTATCGTAGGTGATATCTGTACTCGTGTCCACAGTGATTTGTTGTTCTTTCAATACACTGTTGTTATCCACAAGAATCCCTTTACAGGGGACTGTCGTTGTAAGTAATATTCGTACTTGTGTCCACAGTGATTCGTTGTGCCTACGAGGTACTCACTGTTGTTATCCACAAGCTGGTTACATCCATTTACGAGGATCCGTTGCGTCCGCCACGAGCTCCTGGAACTGTTTGTAGGAGACCCATTGTTTCCTACATCATGCCCACCTGTCACCAATCTCAGGTGGTTTAATGTCTGGATTTGTTTATAGATGACAGGTCTTTGACTATCTAATAGTAGTGTTGCATTCTCAATCAACAAGCATTTGTAGGGATTGTTGTAGGAGTTCGTGCATCCAGGTCTTGTAGTTTGAGTTTCCTTGTGTATGATCCAAATTTCGATCTTTGCATGTGTTTGGATCCAAATTCAATTTCATTCAGACTTGAATTCATCAAGTTTACAAGTCCCCGCTTGATGTCGTATAGCCTGAGTTCGAGTTAAGTTTCATTTAGACTTGAATTCCAACTCAGTATGAGTCTCCCACATTCATTCAGGTCTCCTATCATCCTACTGAATTCATCCGGATTTTAATCTGAATTTCACTTGGCATTGTACAGTTCAAGTTCAAATGCATGTTCTTGTTGTCCACATCTTGTTCTAGTTTTGAATTCAGAGTACAAGTTCAATTCTTTGTTCAGGATCTTCTGAAGTCCTTGCAAGTTCAAATGCATGTTCGTATTGATTTGAGTTTGATCTTGTTTCATTTGATTTTGACCCTTAGAAATCATTTAGAACTTGTTCAAATTTAGGTCCACCAGTCCTCTATTCTTCGTACAAGTCCTCTGCTCATTTAGTTCAATTTATGTGTATTATTGTCCGAGTACAGGTCTTCTACATTGTTGCCCAAGAAGGTCTTCAAATTGTTCAAGTCTTTGTACATTTCAGTGAAAATTTCGGCAGCACCCCGACGTATCCCCCATTTGGGGGAAAATTGGGGAGCTGGGCCTTCCCACCACGCTACTAGAGCGTGTATGGTAGGTGTCCTTGGACACCGCGGCCGGACAAAGTTTCATCCCACCACGCTACAAGAGCGTGTATAGGGCCTTCAGCAGTATCCGTACCAGAACAGCAGTGACGTACCAGAACAGTAGTGACTCCCCACCACGCTACAAGAGCGTGTATAGGGCTCTCCCACCTCGTCGTATGCTTCGCACCGGGCTCCCTCCTACCGTGCTACAAGAGCGCGTATAGGTGGTTCACCGGTCCGCTGCAAACGTCGAGAATGGGATTTGGAACAACATACCTCTCGTAGCAGTGTCGGCGGTGTCGGTGTCGAGGTCGAGGACCGTCCCCACCACGCTACAAGAGCGTGTATAGGGCTTACCCGCCTCGTCGTATGCTTCGCACCGGGCTCCCTCCCACCGTGCTACAAGAGCGCGTATAGGTGGTTCTCCGGTCCGCTGCAAATGTCGAGGACGGGATTTAAGTTAGAAATTTATACCTTGGACTCTGGCGGTGGTGGCTCGTGGATCGAGGCAATGGGTCATTTTCTTCTTCTTCTTCTTTTTTTAATAAATTATAATTAATACTAATTATAATAATACTAATTAAATAGTTATAATTAATAATTAATTAATAATTACTAATTAATTAAAATTAGTGAATTAATTATAATTATAATTAATTAATGATTAATTATAATTAATTAACATTAATCATAATTAATCAAATAATTATAATTCATAATTAATTACTTATTATTAATTAATTATAATTAACTAATTAATCATAATTATAACTAAATACTAATTAATTATTAATAATTAATAGTAATTACAATTAATTAAAAGAAATCTTCCTCCCTATTCCTCTGCTCACGGGAACAGCCGCAGAAGCGCACGATACGGGAAAAAGTTACCTGCACAGTCGGCGAGCTCCTCCTCTCGTCTTCGATCAAAGTGTCGTAACTTTCGATTCAACAGGAAGGGAAGGTCGTCGAAGGAGCTAGGCCGAGCAGCCACAAGGAGCCGGAGAAGCGTACGATCGGGAAAGAGTTACCCTCACAGCGTGCGAAGCTCCCAGTTGCTTCCGATCAAAATGTCGGAATTTCTGATCCGACCGGCAGAGAAAGTCGTCGAATTCGAACAACACTAATGGAGCCGGAGGAGAGGCGAGCTCCGGTCGTTGCTTCCGATCCTAATGTCGTAACTTTCAATTCGCACAGGGAGGAATGTCGGAGGAGCGAAGTCGTCCAGCCACGAAGGAACGAAGAAGCCGTGAAAAGGAGAAAGTTAATTTCACAGCGAGCGACTCCCGTCGTTGCTTCCGATCCTAATGTCGTAACTTCCGATCTCACAGGAAGGAGAGAGAGCGAGAACGGGAGTGAGAGCAGAGAGAGTTGACGCGAGAGAGCGAGAGAGAATGAGAGGGATCGAGGGAGAGAATAAGAGAAGCGGGAGAAGTTTTTGCCTCTTTTTTTTTTCTTTTCATTTTAACGACACTAGGTCGTGCGAGATCGTGGGAGAAAATGACGGTCGCGGGATATTCGCGATTTGGGCAGCGACGACGTGCGGAGTTCGGCGCCGAACAGGTACGAGAGAAACATTTTTTTTTTCTTTTTTTTGTTTTATACGGCGGCAGGTCAACAAATGCCCCCAACAAATGTGGTAGGCGTCTGGAGCGGGCCACATTTGTTGCATGCTGATTGACCCTGTGAATTTCTAGATATCTATTCTAAATGTCATACAAGGTTTTTCATTTAGTGGATCTCCAAAATCTGTTTGGATGTCACACTGGAATTTTCGTTTAGTAGATCTCCAAAAGTTGTTTTGGATGTCACACTACTCTCTTTTAGTGGATCTCCAAGATTTTATTTGGATGTCACACTAATCTTCTTTCTCCATAACGCTTCTAGATGTATCCATAGATGGTTGATATCTTGTCGAAATTTTAAATATTTATTTGGGGATCTCGGCATATAGCACGATGTCAACCCAAATAAATATTTAAAATGCCCCCAGTATTTAGGGACATTTGTAGATGTCATCTAGGGTGCTCATTCTGCAGCTTTTGCTAGCGTCCCGAGATTTAGATTCCTTCTGTCCTGTGCTTTATGCTGCAAACTTGGTGAAGGATTGTCTGATTTGTCTTTGTTGACTTGTCAGAAATTTTGTATTCCTTCTGCCCTTTGCTTCTAGCTTTGGCGGGCTTGATGAAGGAGTAGATGCCAATGACCTAAACCCTTAGGCTTGTATTAGGTCGATGGCGAAAAGTCATCGGTCCAGAGCTTTGTGCATAGCGGACTTGTTGATGACAGAATTCCCTTAGTTCAGCTTATGGCTTTGTGTGAACTTTAAGATAGTTTTCTTCTGTCCTTTGCTTTGTGCTTTGACGGACTTGTTGAAGGAAAATTCCTTCTATCCTTGCTTTGTGCTTGACGGATTTGTTGAAGGATTTGCAGGTTTTAGATTCAGTTGATAGTACCGAGTGTAGGTAGTATCTTTGATCCTTAACCATTTGAGAAGACTTTAATCTGAGTTACTTGAGTTCATCAGATCGGGGGAGCTGGAATTTGACAGCTCTTCGTCCTCTGGTTGCTGAGATAGGAGTTCCTCTACTGCGGCCTTTCTTATGGCTTGTTGAGTAGATGGAGCTGCCAGCGATCCGGCCATATTTAGGCTTGTTGGATCCGACCTTTTACACCCATTCAGACTTCAGACTTGAGCTATGGGAATTGCGCTTCCCAATGCTGATTTTGCTGAAGTTGACAGATTTGGAGTCATCCTTCATGGTTTTTTAGATTTTGGAGACTACGAACATTCAGTAGTTGCTCGAGACTCATTCTTCCCACTGAAACTTTGATTCTCCAGTTATTTGAGAGAATTTTGTAGACTACGGTCACTTGAACTTGTCAAGTCAAAATTGCCTTCGTTCTTCCTTCAGTCCTTACTGACGGGTTGACGAAGTGGGGGTTCCGCTACTACGGCCTTTCTTATGGCTTGTTGAGTAGACGGAGCTGCCAGCGATCCGGCCATATTTGGGCTTGTTGGATCCGACCTTTTACACCCATTCGAACCTTAAGCTTCAGGCTGTTGAAAGACTTCAAGCTTTTCCGGCTCAATTTGTAGGAGTGTGTAGCCACAAAAGTCTCTTTCTTGACCTTTGAGTCTTGGTTTTGTTGGAGAAGGTGTTGTCTCGATCTTTAAGAGATCACCTGCATAGGCTTTAAAAAAGAAGTCTTTGTATTCTTTAGCACAAAGTAGCATTTGAATTGATAATTTTAAATATTTATTCGGGGATCTCGGCATGCAGCGCGATGTCGACCCGAATAAATATTTAAAATGCCCCCTGTCTCACAGGGACAATTTAGAATGAAATAGAATTGGAATCTTGAAATTTTAAATATTTATTCGGGGATCTCGGCACGCAGCGCGATGTCGACCCGAATAAATATTTAAAATGCCCCCAGTCTAACAGGGGAATTTTGAAACGTGTTCTCATAATACGGGAGAATTTCAAAATATGGAATACATGTGCTAACAATAATGTATGAAAACATAATACATTAAGCACAATATTTCTTTGAAAAATTTCATGCGTAGTATTTCTTCAGGTATCGGCCATTGATCGGCGGCATGGGCCTTTGACCATTCAGATCGATGAGTTGATAAGCTCCTCCTTGAAATACTTTCTCGATGACGAAAGGTCCTTCCCAGTTGGATACGAACTTGCCACCGATTTTTCTGTGTGGGATGATTGGCCTTCTCTGCACCAGGACCAATTCTCCTTCTTGAAATGATCGAGGACGAACCATTCGATCAAAGGACTTTGTCATTCTTGCTCGGTAGATTTCCAGGTTCTGCTGAGCTTGTAACCTGATTTCATCGAGTGCATCGAGCTCCTCCATTCTTAGACGAGCATTTTGTTCTTGAGTTATCTCATTCTGGATAGCAACTTGAAGGGATGGAAGTTCAACTTCTAGTGGCAGTACAGCTTCAACTCCAAATACTAGAGAGTAAGGAGTGGCTTTGGTTGGCGTTTTGTAGGTCGTACGATATGCCCATAACGCTTCTGCCATCTTCGTATGCCACTCTCTTTTGTTCTTGGAGAGAATCTTTTTTAGCAATTTCACCAACGTTTTGTTGAAGGCTTCTGCCAGACCATTTGCTCTTGGATAGTAGATGGATGAATATCGCCAATCGATTTTGTGCCGATCAACGAATTTATAGATTTTTGTACTTTTGAAAACAGTTCCGTTGTCTGAGATTATGCGGCGTGGCACACCAAATCTGTAGACGACATTATGGGTGAAGAAGTTGATTACATGCTCAGATGTAACTTCTTTGAATGGAGTTGCTTCTGCCCACTTGGAAAAATAGTCGGTCGCTGCCAAGATGAAGCGGTGTCCTGCTGATGAGGGCGGATCTATCGGCCCGATAATATTAGTACCCCAACATTCAAATGGCCAGGATGCTATTGTAGGGTGCAGCGGATTAGGCGGTTGATGTATAACATCACCGTGGATCTGGCACTCATGGCACCTCTTAGCATGATTGATACAATCTCTGACCATGGTTGGCCAATAGTAGCCCATTCTTTTAATTTTGATTGCCATCTTGGGACCTGATTGGTGTGCTCCACAAAGTCCTTCGTGAACTTCTGCCACAACTTTATCAGCTTCTTTGGTCCCTAGGCACGTTAGCCACATTTGATCGAAAGCACGTCGATACAATGTGTTGTTGAAAAATGCATATCGTAGCGCTCTCTTCTTGATTTGAGCAGCTAGTGATTTGTCTGTTGGCAATTTACTTTCTTTAAAGTAATCAATGAAAGGCAGTCTCCAGTCATCTTCTTCCTCGACCTCTAGACAATGCCACCATGATTCTGAAGTTTGACTGGCCTTTCGTCTTTTCTTAGGAACTTGATGTTCTTCAAGTTGATCTTCGAGATCAACTGGTTGGGGAGGTTGAGGATCAACTGGAGTTGCATCCTGCTGGCTTGAATTTGGTATTCCCTCTGCCTGCGGGAATTATAATAATGCTGGCTCTAAGATCCGTCGATTGCGCACCATAATTATTATAGGCCATTCGTCGTCCATATTCGCCATTTCTTTAGCCAATTTAGCAAGAGAATCAGCTTTGCCATTTTGACCTCGGGGAACTTGAGTTAGTTTGACAACTGGAATTTGCTTCATAAGATCAAGAACTCGCCGATGATAACAGGCCAACTCGAACTTGGTGATTTTGTAAACTCCCAGCACTTGATTTACAACAAGTTGAGAATCACCGAAGATTTGGAGATTTTGAATTCGGACATCGATTGCAATCTCCAATCCTGCTATTAAAGCTTCATATTCGGCTTCATTGTTTGTCCGAGGTTCAGTCAAACTGAATGAAAATCTCATTATGCCTCCCTCGGGTGCTACGAAAATGATTCCAATTCCGGCTTGAGCCTTTTTGAGATTTGGAGGCCGAGCACGCTTGATTGACGATGCTCCATCAAAATACATTTCCCATACTCGTAGCATCTCCTCTTTTTCAACATTCATGATCTGCTCGTCAGGTAGATCGTCGTTGAGCGGAGAATCTGCAGGGATAGGATGTGCAGCGAGAAAATCTGCCAACACTTGCCCTTTCACTGCCTTTTGAGGGACATATGTGATATCAAACTGCAGCAGTATCACTGCCCACCTTGCCAAACGACCTGTCAACGCCGGTCTTGTCATCAAGAACTTCAACGGATCGATCTTTGATATCAAGGTGATTTTGTGAGACAACATATAATGGCGGAGCTTCTGAGCTGCGAAGATCAGGGCCAAGCAATGCTTCTCGATTGGAGAGTAGCGGATTTCTGCTCCTATCAACCTCCGACTGATGTAGTAGAGTGCATTCTCCTTGCCTTCTTCATTATGCTGGGCCAATAGTGCTCCGAGGGACTCTTCTAGTGCTGCCGTATACAGTATAAGAGGCTTCCCCGGGATTGGCGCCGCGAGAATAGGAGGATTCAACAGATATCTTTTGATGCTGTCAAATGCCTCTTGGCACTCTGCGTCCCATTTGAAACGGACATCTTTCTTCATTAGCTTTGAAAATGGCTGGCACCTACCCGATAGATTTGATATAAATCTCCGAATGAAAGCCAGTTGTCCTTGTAAGGAGCGGAGTTGCCGAAGGTTCTTTGGAGGTGGCATCTCCACGATCGCCTTGATCTTGTTGGGGTCGACTTCGATGCCTCGATGTCGAACAACGTACCCTAGGAATTTCCCTGAGGATACCCCAAATGCACACTTGAGAGGGTTCATCTTCAGATCGTACTTTCTGATCCTTTCGAACACAATTCTCAAATCATCAATGTGGTCTTTTCGGCCTATGCTTTTAATGACCAAGTCATCTACATAGCATTCGACCTTCTGATGAATCAAATCATCAAATATACGAGTCATCGCCCGCTGGTAGGTGGCACCAGCGTTCTTCAGGCCGAAGGGCATGACTGTATAACAGAATATGCCTATAGGCGTTCTGAATGATGTATGTCTTTCGTCTTCATGCGCCATTTTAATCTGATTGTAGCCTGACGATCCGTCCATGAAAGAGAACATATCGTAATTGGATGTATTGTCAACTAGAAGCTCTGATACTGGGAGCGGAAAGTCATCTTTCGGGCATGCCTTATTGAGATCCCTGAAGTCGATGCAGATACGAATCTGGCCATTCTTCTTCTTTACAGGGACGATATTGGCAATCCAGTCAGCATACTTCTCTTCTCGAATGAAGTCTGCTTCTATAAGCTTCTTCGTTTCTGCAATCACCTGCTCTTCAATCTCCAATCTCATTCTCCTTGGAGCTTGCTTGACGGGTACTGCATCAGGCTTGATTGCTAATCTGTGAACTGCCACATCAGGGGATAAGCCAGGCATCTCAGCATATGTCCAGGCAAAGCAGTCCCTGAATTCACATAGGAGCTCTTTTATTTCTTCTATTTGATCTTCTGGTAGAAGAGAGCTAATGAAGGTTGGGCGAGGATCCTCCTCAGTTCCCAAGTTGACTTCTTTGAGCTCGTCCATCGTAGCAGCTTGTCCACCATCTTCCAGTTCTTCTGGTGCAGGCTCAGCTTCTACGGATTGATCATCATAAGCATCAGCTTCGCATATTTCATCATAATCATCATCAGATTTGATTTCTCCGCATGTGATTGCTTGACAAGTCTCTTTCTGGAGGAATTTTCGTTTGATGAACCCGATGCCTTTATATGCATCTATATCCCTTCGTCGTAATGGACGCGGACTTCTCCCATACCAGAGGCCTAAGCTTGTACGGAGCTGTCGTTTGGTAGTAGGAATATTGATTTGCTTTCGTAGCATTCTTTGAATATTTTTGGTATTGAATTTGGGTAGCCTCGTAGGAAATAATTCCTCGGAGTCGGGGAGCATGCAATCCCAGTCATGATTCTTTTCTTCATGAACTCCCGTAGAATATAGCACATTCTTTGGCACAGTCCCTTTTTTACGAGGAGGCAGATAAAGAGTGGAGAGTTCTTCAATTTTATGAACTTCGCGCGAAATGATTTCCTTGAAATGTTGCAAGGGAACACGTGTGACTACGAGTACGCTGTCTGAAATTAACAGACTGTCTATTCTTCTAGAGAACACACTCTGCACTGAGTTCATGTAGATTGAGTCGTAGTCATAATCATCATTTGAAAATTCAACCTGCCTACTCCATTCATCCGTGGACTGGCATACTTTTCTAGATTTGGCAGGGGTGATATCATCTTCATCTGTATCACTCCCCAGGTGAGGTACATTCTTCTTTTCTTTAGGAATGATTGATGTTTTAGGAAGAGTCGGCGCTGCCTTCTTTCTCCCCACACGCTTCTTCTCATCTTCTTGTTTGGGTTTCTTTGCAGCCTTAGAATTTGATGCTCTAGCCTCAAGAGAACTTGACGACTTTTGCTTCTTCGGCATGAAGTACTTAGCATCTTCATAAACTGTTACTTCATGTACTGCAAAGGGCTGAATATCGCCAGAGATCCTGAATTCTTCTCCTTCTCTGAGATACTTCATGCACTGGTGTAATGTTGAAGGGACAACGCCGTATTCATGCAGCCAGGGGCGACCCAATAACGCCTTGAACGAAGTGTCCGCATCAATTACATGGAATTTGGCTTCCGTATGGAGTTCCCCAAATACGAGAGGAAGCATAAACGAACCAAGGGTTTTCTGCCCTTTCTCGTTAAAACCATGCACCATCAACTTGTCTTGCCCAAGATGCTCTACGTCGAGGCACATTGATCTCAGTGCTTTAAGGCTCATAAGATTTACGGAAGATCCGGGATCAATCAGAATCCGACTAATCATCATACCGTCACTCTCTGCTGTAACATACAAAGGGCGGTTGTGATCTGCCGTTCCAAGCAGCATATCATCCTCAGCAAAGGTGATGAGGGGCTCATTTCGAGCTTGCAAGACTTCCGTCAAATTGCGCTCAGCAAAATATGCTTCATATCTTTCGGGGTCCTTAAGAGCTTGAATCAAAGTTTCTCGAAGGTCTTTAGACATCAAGAGGGCATCATATATGCTGAGTTGTGCTGGGATCTTCCTCAAGTGGGATAAGATATTGTAATCTATCCCCTTAGATGAAGTCTCTTTCTTCTTGGAGTCATTTAGGATAATATCTTCATTGATAATTATCTCTTTTCCTTTATCTTTGTTAGGAATCCCCTTCTTTGGTGGAGGCGGCAGTACTTTGCCACACCTCAACTGCACCTGGGCCACCTCATCTGATTCAGACTTGTTTGATGAAGCATTCTCTTCAGAGTCAGCCATTGTTGTGTCTGCGGATTCATCTGTAGACTCGGAATCATCTCCCAACTTCACTTGTTTCATTTGTGATTCTATGCTTGGATCTGAATCTTCATCATCTGGAAAACATAGATCTTCTGAACTGAATTCCATTGATGATACCATTAGACAAAATTCAGGGGCCGCTTCTTCAGCGTATTTCTCCCTTTCTGCTATTTTTAATGTTGCTGAGATGACTCGGCATATCTCCGTAGGAAGAGATTCATCTTCAGCTTCTTCTTTCTTTTCATCTATTTTAAGCTCTTTCATAAAATCACTGAGCTTAATAGGCCTCCTGACAGTCTGGTAATATTCACCTAAACTATCAATAGCCTTTTGAGTTGCAGTCTTCTTCGCCACAGGCTTCTTCAACTTGGCTTTCTTCTTAGAAGACTTCGTCTTTGCTTTGCCGGATTTTGACGAGCTAGCTTGGCCAGGTTGCTGTTTAGAGGTGGATGCTTGTGACACAGGCAACCATTTTAAATGCAGTACTGGCTCAGTAGGAGACTTCCATTTGACACCAGGAACTCCTTCAAGCTGTTTCAACATCTTTGTTGTCTTCTTGGAAACCACCGTTTCCCATTGTTCACCTTGAATAGGTTCTTTCATTTTTTCTTTAAGCGGGAGTACGGAAGAGGACGTGACTACCCGGGTGGATTCTTTTCTGGGACGAACCAACACATTATCTGATAATGTCAGTTCTCCCCTCTTGTACATCTTTTCTAACCAATCTTTGAAGACATAACAATCTTCAATTGGATGGCTAACTACTCGATGATATGGGCAGTAGTTTGGGTCGCCACTGTGTTTGGACTCTTCAGGTCTTTTGCATTCTGGCAATTCTAGACCGTTCTTGAGTGCTTGTCGAAATAGTTTAGCGACACTCTCCCTTTTAAATGAATATTCTTTATTCATTTTCTCCTTGAGGGAAGGGAACGTTCTATCACCAGTTCCCGTGGGTTGCCTCTGGCGCTCTCCTCCACCAGGAAAGACTCGAGGTTTATCATTTCCTCCAAGAACCAACTTTGGTTGAGGGTTTGGATTGTAAGCTTGCTTTGATTTTTCTTCATATTGCATCAGCTGCTTTCCTTTATCCACATTATATACTACTTTTTTACCTTTATCAGGTCTGGGAGGGAATGCAGAGTAGACATCATTTCTCCTAGCATCAGGCGCCTTAGCCTTTTTAGGTTTGTCAGGGAGGCTTTCTGACTTTGACAGGTTCAACTTTTCAAACTTAGCCACCCTATCCAACAGATCTTGAAAGGTGGTGATTGAAGCCATGCATAAGAAGGGTTGCATTTTATCATCAATGTTCCCCATCAACAGTTGAACTGCATGTTCTTCTTCCAGCTGCTGTTCGCACTTCATACTGAGATTGCGCCAGCGTGTTATGTACCTCGTTACTGATTCATCTTTCCTCCTTTTATCAAGGGCAAGATCAGCAATGGTAGTCTTCTCTATTGCACTGGCAAATCTCTTCACGAATAAGGCCTCTAATTCTGCGAAGGTCTTCAGAGAATCATTTGGCAGCTCGGCATACCATTCGAAAGCAGTTCCACTCAAGCTGCTTACGAATTGCCTGAATAGCAGAGCATCATTACCCCCTGTGTTCCCACAGGTTGCTTTAAACTGCGCCAGATGCTGTCTGGGATTTTTATTGCCATCGAAAATATTGAACTTCGGCACAGAATATCCCTTTGGATATGGCACCTGATCGTACTCTGCTGGGTACGGGCGACCTTTGCCTACCAGCTTCTCTGCCTGTTCAGCCGCTATAATGGCCTTAATCTTTTCGCTAATTAAGCCATCAAGCTGTGCTGCAGTTACAGGCTCAGAGGCACTCGCCACATTTTGTGGAGTACGCTGGCGGGTTGGATCATTAGTTTCTTTGCCACCTTCAAGTACACCTTTCACTCCTGAGGCTTGAGGCGCTTGAGGGTTTTGAGAATTAGCAGCTTGGTTGATGGGTTGAGCCGGTGCAGGGCCCACAGAAGTGGTTTTCTGCATCATCTCCATCATGGCCGTCATCTGAGTCATCATCTCAGTCATTTTATCATTCAACTGAGAGATTTCTTTATCTTTCTTCCGCATTTGTCGCCTCATTTGATTTCTCATTTCAGCGAGTGTGATGTCTTCGCCAGCGAAGGGGTTTTCTCCAACCTCTTCTTCTTCCCCATCTCCTTCTTCTGAGGAGCGAGCACTTTGGCTAGCAATGGATCTAGCCCTGTGGCGACGTCGATAAACACGTACGCGCGGCTGTGATTGTTGGTCTTCTTCATCACCATCATCTTCCTCTTCAACATCGGCGTGACTGACCATACGAACCATTTCGATCTCCATAGTATCATCATCGTCATATTCTTTTTCATCTTCTCGTACCTGAATTTCTGAGCGGCGTCGCCACTGAATTTCAGGCTCTTGACTTGGAATGATTACTTCTTCGATCTGCGGACTACGATCGAAATGAACTTCCTCTTTGGCTGAAGTAGGAGAATGACGGGATCTCCTGGAAGACTCTCCAGGATGTCGACCGTCCATATAATTGTCGTCATTATGGGCCTTCCTTTGGACCCATTTCTGACGAGTTTTGTTGGCAGGGGCGGATCTCTGGGAGACAGCTCCGGATGTCACGCCTGGTCTATCTTTTTCTTCAAAAATCTTTTCCTTTCGAGGCTTCGGCCTCCAAACTTGTTTGCCTTTCCGCTGGGCCCTTTCAGCGGCGGATTCTTGGACATGTGGTCCAAGTGTCACGCCCCGATGTGCTTCCCGCGGAACTTGGCGTTGGTAATTTCTTTGTTTGGCTATCACAACAGACGATAGCCTCTCTCTTGGAGGAGTTCTTCGGGCCTCAACAATCAGTGGCCTCTGGAACTTCTTTTTCATTAAGCCCTTCTCCTTGACTGTCTTCAGTACACGGTGTACCCGGGCAGACAGACGTTCGGGCTCTCTTATCTTCTGAGGGGCTGAAACTTCAAGCTGACGCTCCCAAAAAGATTTTTTGAGCTCACCAGAAGAGCTATTTCTTTTTATCCACTTCAGGTTAGAAAACCTGTTCTGAGTGGGAATATTGACTTCTGATTCTTGTGCTGGCAGATTGGAGGGATGGACTGGTACAGGTAATTGCTGAGCTCGCAACTCTGCATTTCTCTTCCTCCTTTGCCTTCTAGTAAGCCTTCCTCCAGATGAAGAAGCTTCATTATCATACCTCCCAGGTGCAACAGTCTCTCTGGGCAGGACGGTGGTGTTTGCAGTCACCACAGAAACTTTTCTTCCAGTAACAACCCTCTTTGCAGTAAGGGTCTCAGGCTGGGATAGTCTTTCAAATACAGAGGTTCTTCCTTGGGCAGCACCTCTGACAGTAGTCCTTTCAGAGTGGGACATTCCAGAAGGTTCTTCAGAGTTTACGCCGTACACAGGAACGGCTGCAGCCCTTGCAGAAGCTGCTAAGAATTCGAGCCCACCAAAGTGGATGGTGGCTCCAGTATTTCCAGTTTTAATCACAGCGTTTGCCAGCTGGATCCTAGCTCCTCGTCCCAGTTGGACGGTCATTGGGGTGTCCTGCATTTCCATTCTACAAAAATGAAAGACAGGAGTTAGTGATCAGAATTGATACATCACCCCACGCTTTCATAACAAAGAAATAACGCAGAACCAACAGTAGAAGCAGGAAAGTTAGCATGGAATTAAAAATCCTGCTAAACGAATTTCCATTGATCTTATTTAAAAGATTCATTTTCAGGAACTTTCAGTAATGGATCTTTGGATATAAGAACCAAATGTCACATCCTGATGTTCACCATATAGAGCATAGCATTTTGGCTACTACTATAACATTTATATGACTAGCCATAGATGGAAAGAGAAACCAATCCCCAGCGGAGTCGCCAGAAATCTGTGGGCTCCGAAAATTCGGCCCCGGCCTCCGCATCGCTCTTCTTATTCGGCGAGGGAGTTTTAACGGACTAAGTTCCGGGGTAAATTTTGGAAGGCAGATGGGTTTGTAGATAAGACACTACCCAGAGATTTCGCCCTCATTTTGTGAGGACTTTATGATCTGAGTTCTGGTTTCCTATAAGCGCAAGCCCCTATAGTTAATTACCCCTCCCGATAACGAGAGAGAACTTTCGATTAAGGCTAGTCGTCAATCAGATACGTATAGAGATACGTGTATCTGGCATGTAGTAGCAGCAATGGATTTGGATTTTGGTAGAAATTGGATTTGGAAATTGAGTTTGGATTTGAGAATTTAAAGGTTTTGATATTTAAATAGAAATTGCACCATCCTACACTTAAAGCAGATGGTGGGGGAATGGATGATGGGCCCGATCAAGATCCCATGGTTCCGTCGTCCCGGGCCATCGTGGTCCCTGGTCTACTTAGTCAGAGGAGGTAGTCGACCCAACCTGACAGAAGGATCCTTGTCGGCAGCCATGGGTTGCTTCGTCCAAGGGGACCTTGTAGACCTGGGTTGAATACTTGTCTAAGGGGACAAATTTGAATCCACCTTAGTTTACAGAGGGCTTTGTGCCCTATCGATCATATCCTATTGATTCATATCTCAAGGATTTGATGTCAGTAAGGAGCGTATTGGCTCTGGCCATAACCGATATATCGTGGTGCCATTTGGCGGCGAAACCACGCGGTTCAGAGGGCCCCGGGTCGTCGTAACCATTTATCCTGCGGTGCCATTTGGCGGCTAACCGCCGGTTAGAGAACACGTACCACGTCCTTACTGGCAGGAGATTGTTTGAGAATGGATCATAGTGATATTTTCGACTAGGCATTTAGCTCTTTGTGAGCTAGAGTTTATTTGAATTTGTCCACCTCGACAAACTGTTGCGGAGGGTGGATGGAATTTGCTTTAAGTGTGGATAGTTGGATTTCATATTTTAAATATTTTTGGGATTTTTGAGAATTTTCTGGATTTTTCTGGGATTTTGGATGGAACTTTGGATTTTAGGGATTTTTGGATTTTTTGAATTTTTGTGAATATTTGGGTGGAGCTTTGGAATATTTGGGAACCCCTCCGGTTGAGATCTTCAATCAACGCGGCCATCATCGGGGTGTTTAGGGGTCATTTCCATTTGATTGAACCTTGTCGACCCTATCAACTTATCGATAGGGGATCGGGTTTCTCGTAGGCTTTGTGCCTTTTGTTTAGTGAATTCTCTTGATTTTAGGCTTTGAAGGCCTAAAAAGAATGTATTTAGACAAATACACCGGTCGCTACAACCGTGTATTTTGTTAGGTAGTTTGAATCTTGTCGACTTCTATTGATCTGTATAGAAGGATCAGATTCGAACTTGAATTCACTTGTCAACCCGCGCAGCATCCCTAGACGTCACGTGTGTACCAATAACACGCTCGCCGGGGCCCATGCGGGTTGAAATTGTATTTATCCCTTGTGTACCTATGTGTATACAAACTAAGGTGCACGTGCAGGGGTACTTTGAAATAATTATAGACGTCTTCTGTCTGCTTGTACGAATGTTGCAGATCCGGTGGCGTGGCATTGTATTTTGTGGACGCCTTCTGTCTGCTTGTATCAGTGTTGCAGATCCGGTGGCGTTTTGGTCTTGATGTTGACCCCCTCCCCCTTTCTCAATCATCGGGGAAGGATTTTCTGGATTTTGGAGTCAAAGACTGCTAATTTGGGGAGAACTCCCTTCAGGCTCTTCAGTGTGGCAGACTTGTTGTTTTCGGTATTTGTAGGTACCATAGCTGTTTTCTTCTTGAGTATAGAACCAAGAAGAGAGTTTAGAACACCAGGAAGTTTGGTTCTAATTTGTTCAAACATGTCATCCCTTCTGCCAGGGGGTGTCCTTTTTTCGTACATCGGGTTGCCTTTGTACCCGACATACTTGAAGATCTTGATCACCATTATCGTAGGTGATATCTGTACTCGTGTCCACAGTGATTTGTTGTTCTTTCAATACACTGTTGTTATCCACAAGAATCCCTTTACAGGGGACTGTCGTTGTAAGTAATATTCGTACTTGTGTCCACAGTGATTCGTTGTGCCTACGAGGTACTCACTGTTGTTATCCACAAGCTGGTTACATCCATTTACGAGGATCCGTTGCGTCCGCCACGAGCTCCTGGAACTGTTTGTAGGAGACCCATTGTTTCCTACATCATGCCCACCTGTCACCAATCTCAGGTGGTTTAATGTCTGGATTTGTTTATAGATGACAGGTCTTTGACTATCTAATAGTAGTGTTGCATTCTCAATCAACAAGCATTTGTAGGGATTGTTGTAGGAGTTCGTGCATCCAGGTCTTGTAGTTTGAGTTTCCTTGTGTATGATCCAAATTTCGATCTTTGCATGTGTTTGGATCCAAATTCAATTTCATTCAGACTTGAATTCATCAAGTTTACAAGTCCCCGCTTGATGTCGTATAGCCTGAGTTCGAGTTAAGTTTCATTTAGACTTGAATTCCAACTCAGTATGAGTCTCCCACATTCATTCAGGTCTCCTATCATCCTACTGAATTCATCCGGATTTTAATCTGAATTTCACTTGGCATTGTACAGTTCAAGTTCAAATGCATGTTCTTGTTGTCCACATCTTGTTCTAGTTTTGAATTCAGAGTACAAGTTCAATTCTTTGTTCAGGATCTTCTGAAGTCCTTGCAAGTTCAAATGCATGTTCGTATTGATTTGAGTTTGATCTTGTTTCATTTGATTTTGACCCTTAGAAATCATTTAGAACTTGTTCAAATTTAGGTCCACCAGTCCTCTATTCTTCGTACAAGTCCTCTGCTCATTTAGTTCAATTTATGTGTATTATTGTCCGAGTACAGGTCTTCTACATTGTTGCCCAAGAAGGTCTTCAAATTGTTCAAGTCTTTGTACATTTCAGTGAAAATTTCGGCAGCACCCCGACGTATCCCCCATTTGGGGGAAAATTGGGGAGCTGGGCCTTCCCACCACGCTACTAGAGCGTGTATGGTAGGTGTCCTTGGACACCGCGGCCGGACAAAGTTTCATCCCACCACGCTACAAGAGCGTGTATAGGGCCTTCAGCAGTATCCGTACCAGAACAGCAGTGACGTACCAGAACAGTAGTGACTCCCCACCACGCTACAAGAGCGTGTATAGGGCTCTCCCACCTCGTCGTATGCTTCGCACCGGGCTCCCTCCTACCGTGCTACAAGAGCGCGTATAGGTGGTTCACCGGTCCGCTGCAAACGTCGAGAATGGGATTTGGAACAACATACCTCTCGTAGCAGTGTCGGCGGTGTCGGTGTCGAGGTCGAGGACCGTCCCCACCACGCTACAAGAGCGTGTATAGGGCTTACCCGCCTCGTCGTATGCTTCGCACCGGGCTCCCTCCCACCGTGCTACAAGAGCGCGTATAGGTGGTTCTCCGGTCCGCTGCAAATGTCGAGGACGGGATTTAAGTTAGAAATTTATACCTTGGACTCTGGCGGTGGTGGCTCGTGGATCGAGGCAATGGGTCATTTTCTTCTTCTTCTTCTTTTTTTAATAAATTATAATTAATACTAATTATAATAATACTAATTAAATAGTTATAATTAATAATTAATTAATAATTACTAATTAATTAAAATTAGTGAATTAATTATAATTATAATTAATTAATGATTAATTATAATTAATTAACATTAATCATAATTAATCAAATAATTATAATTCATAATTAATTACTTATTATTAATTAATTATAATTAACTAATTAATCATAATTATAACTAAATACTAATTAATTATTAATAATTAATAGTAATTACAATTAATTAAAAGAAATCTTCCTCCCTATTCCTCTGCTCACGGGAACAGCCGCAGAAGCGCACGATACGGGAAAAAGTTACCTGCACAGTCGGCGAGCTCCTCCTCTCGTCTTCGATCAAAGTGTCGTAACTTTCGATTCAACAGGAAGGGAAGGTCGTCGAAGGAGCTAGGCCGAGCAGCCACAAGGAGCCGGAGAAGCGTACGATCGGGAAAGAGTTACCCTCACAGCGTGCGAAGCTCCCAGTTGCTTCCGATCAAAATGTCGGAATTTCTGATCCGACCGGCAGAGAAAGTCGTCGAATTCGAACAACACTAATGGAGCCGGAGGAGAGGCGAGCTCCGGTCGTTGCTTCCGATCCTAATGTCGTAACTTTCAATTCGCACAGGGAGGAATGTCGGAGGAGCGAAGTCGTCCAGCCACGAAGGAACGAAGAAGCCGTGAAAAGGAGAAAGTTAATTTCACAGCGAGCGACTCCCGTCGTTGCTTCCGATCCTAATGTCGTAACTTCCGATCTCACAGGAAGGAGAGAGAGCGAGAACGGGAGTGAGAGCAGAGAGAGTTGACGCGAGAGAGCGAGAGAGAATGAGAGGGATCGAGGGAGAGAATAAGAGAAGCGGGAGAAGTTTTTGCCTCTTTTTTTTTTCTTTTCATTTTAACGACACTAGGTCGTGCGAGATCGTGGGAGAAAATGACGGTCGCGGGATATTCGCGATTTGGGCAGCGACGACGTGCGGAGTTCGGCGCCGAACAGGTACGAGAGAAACATTTTTTTTTTCTTTTTTTTGTTTTATACGGCGGCAGGTCAACATCTGAGCAATATATTAAAGTTTGCAACCTATATAACGGGTTTTGTTGCAGCTAAATTTATATCAAGATTGAAGATAGCCAGACAAGTCATTGAAGCAGTTATTTTGAGGAGCATTTCATCAAATCATTGCAGTATAATTTATTATTTTCAAATTTAGATTTGTTGTAAACTCTTTTGTTGTTTATAAATTGAGTTGAGTTTGTAATTGAAATGAGCAATTGAGTTGTAAGTGATTTGTAAACGAATTGAGTTTGTACTTGAAATGAGCAATTGAGTTGTAAGTGATTTGTAAATGAGCTCATGTGGTAAATTTAAATTTGTTGTAAATAACTAAATAAGTAATTTAAATTTGTTAAAACAATTAGTTCATATTTTATTGATTTCTATTTTTTGCAATTATAACCTGATATTATTGTACATCCGATTTTATAGGGTCGTGTTGGGTTGACCCAAACCCATCGCGAGTTGGATTCGGGTCTAAAAAATCAACCCATTTGAAAAAATGGGTCGGGTTCGGGTTGGGTCAAATAGTGTCGTTGGAGCCGAACCCGACCCGTACCCCATATTTGATAGTTTTAATTTTTGCATGTGTTACCTATCAAACTTCTACATGAAATAACATCAAAAGATCAAAAAATTCAAAAGCAAGAAAAATAAACTCTTCAGGGTAGAGAAGATGCGTATGGTGGTAGCATAATTTAAATGGGATAAAGTTAATGATCATGATGATCATAATGGAGGAGCATATAAACGGAAATAGAAGCAAAAGAAAATGAAAAGAATGCAACACGTGCATATACATTACAGAAGAATAGCATAACCAAAAAAACAAACGTGATAAGCACAAAAGAAATAGTAATCACGTAGCCAATTACAAATGCAGGCGCCAATAAGTACAAGCGAAAAAGAATAATTTCAAAAATGGAAAAATTTTGGGTCAGCAATATAATATGGTCATAATGGGTTTTCTAACCATTGGATGGGCATTGAAAAAAGAGCAATAAATCATTGATCAAACTGTTATAGCACACACATCTGAAAGCAAATCCAATCAGTAGATAGGAAATTCAACTTAACCCAAATTGTCTCCATTTTAAAACCCTCTCCAATTAATTTTGAAACTGCTCCATCAAAAAAAAAAAATACACATTCAATTAACGAAAAACTTTATTATGTAGAAAAATGAAACCTTGAGCCTGAAATTCCAAAATTGCTGTTCAAACGAGCACGGGGGTACCCTCTCAAATCAGAATACATGCCATCTCCCTGAAATATCACATATAAGTGATGAAGATATATAACATCATTAAAAAGGCAACACAACAAATGGGTTGAGTAAAATCACCAATGACAAACTGTTACGCTTTGTTCTCAATACAGTTGGGGAATGATCCTGTGAAGGAAGTCCTGACAGCAAAAGAAAAATGTTTGAAAATTGTAGAAGCATGTAGTAACTGAATAAAGCTTATGCACTTACTAAAAGAAAACCATTCTTTAAAGTCCTTTAGGTTTATAGCAAACTAAAAATAAATCATGTATCATTATATATGTATATATATAAATTTTTTTGAAGAATAAGAGCATCTATCTCCACACATCTTCCACCATTCATAAAAAAGATTAAATAATTGAGATTTAAAATAGCTATCAAGCAGTCGTACTGTCAAGATTAATCAAACTTAGATTTTGGCTACTTAAAATCTCAACCATACAAAATTTTTTATAAAGGATGAAAAGTTTATAAGCATTAAAGCTCATACTCTTTATAAGCATTAAAGCTCATACTCTTCTTTATATATATATATATATATATATATATATATATATATATATATAGAGAGAGAGAGAGAGAGAGAGAGGGGGTTAGAGATTCTTAGTGGTACTAGAATGACGTGATGTATGTAAATCATAAAAAAAGGATTCACAAATCAAAGTCAACTAAATAAGTCAACTTCTTGCTTTCTTTAAATGTAAATAGTAAATAGCAGAATCAAAACTCAAACAACAACATAATCGTCAAATAAGTCCAAAGAAATGCATAAAACTATTGAACCACGTAAATTATCAAGCAATTATAATTTCATCACTACAAATAGATTCTCAGCTATGAAAATTTTGAACAAAATGAGAATAACTAGTAAATCAACAAAAATATATAGAAGAAATTAGATTAAAGAAAGAATTAGCCAAAATACGAATTCATGCCACTCATTTCGGTACATGAAAATGATTTCCATACAACTTACATATATATTGTACACAAATAAATCAGAATCACGCAAACAGCTTATACACATAAGATTGGAAATTAGAATGAAAGATTTTATTCAACCAAAGCTACGTAAGTACATGCCTTGGAACATCCATTTAGAGAATAATCCTTAATAGTAGACAGAATCAACTTAATTCAAATGTAAGTTAAATCCAAAAGATAAGATAAACTTCAACCTCAATTTTAAATCGCATATGCTTCTTATTCATTAGAGTTTGAACACGCCAAATTAAGTCAAGTAAACATAATCGGAATGGCTATAATAACCGAGACATGAATAGTGCAAGATATCCTGCACCTACAACAAACAAATAGAAAACACTAGCAGAAGAATATATAATCGTTGGAATAATAAGGAGGCGAGGGTGATTACCCATCATTCTTTTAAGCTTAAAAAAATTTAACTCCAACTTGAATATTTGATATTCATTCATAGATCTTGAACTTGATCATATCCAAGTACCAAATCAATTGATCCCATGACAAGACAGACCAACCTAACACTAAGAAATAGAAAATATATCATATCTCGACCATCGTTACAAGCATATCCCTATGTATTGAAATTACATAAAGTAAAAAATAAGCCAACTAATGAAAAGAAACAAATTTTGCACAAATCATTGCTTTAATGTAATGCTACGAACGAGAATAAATACACAAATGTTCATCAAATAACAAGTCTAAGACAAATTTAGCTCTTAATTTAGCATGAGTAAATTAAATGTCCTTTTTGCAAAATAATCCATAACCCATCACAAACATATCTATCTCACCAACAAACATGAGGTGAAAAGACAGAAGAATCCAAAGAATGTATAACATGATCGTGATATAATATCAAATTAGACACAATAAAAATACATTAATAATAAGTTTCTCTAGAATGTCCAATATCTGGGCATTATTTTTGATGTGCAACAAAATTTTAAATGGCTCTGCTTTCTGCATTTAATTTCTTGAAGGATCTTAATAGAAGCCTATCAAATTTTAAATACACCGTGACTGTATCACCCGGTTTAAAACTGTACATAGCTGGTATTCATATCAATATAAAGTTTGTAATTATAAATAATAAAAAATATGGGTATAAACGAGTCGAACTTAAGTTAGCTCAATTGTTGTGGATGCTATTATTGATGCCCTCTTTCACAGCTATCTTTCTCGATATTATGGATTCCACTTCAATTGCCATATTGTACTTCCTCTCAGCTTTTATATTGGTTCAACAAGCTTCCAAATAAGTGTAGAATCTTAATTAAAACAACTATTGCTTATAAGGAAAATATGGTTTTATGTGCCCAGCTAGATATCCTTATTTGCACTTGTCAGATTCAATGAATGGATAAAAATAAGCAAAAATAAGCATGTGTCTCACTCCAACAACAATAGTAACATAATTAACCTAGTTTACTTTTGTTAGTTAGCTTTTATTACATCCCAAAATCTGCCTTATGCATTGTATAATAACATGTGATAGACCTGTATGATAGAATTCTTTATTTTACACAGTGTTTCTCTCCTCTTCGTTATTCTCATATCATGCTTACGGTTGATTTAATCAAAGCCAGATTCTCTTCGAGACAGGAAAATATACATAATAACTATATATGGTGAGCACAAGGATGTCCGTTCAAAGGTTTCTTCAAGCCTCTCAATTCATCCCTACAAGCTCACCCATTGCAAACTTTTCAATTACTTATAAGAACCCGTCTTCAATCACTACCACAAAGCTAAATAATCATAATTTTTTCTTTAAAGAACTTGTACTTCTTTAAAGGTGATATGAGGATGAAGTCGCTTTGGATGAACTGAGGACAAAAAAAAATGGATGCAGGAGATGGATCATGAACTAACTATAGAGCCCACCCAATTGACATTTTCACAGACTTCTATTGTTCTGTACTCTAAGCTCATGAAAAATGGACCCCATCTTGGGTATCCTTTCACGTAACTTGAGTATCCTTGTGACAACACTCATCAATCTTCATTAGACTCATGCATGAACAAACTTATCATACCAACAATCAATATTTAAAAAGGCGAAATTAGGAATCGAGGCATTTTAACTAAGTGTGGCGAGGCCTAAGCATCAAAATGAAAAAATAAAGTATCGAAAAAATTATAAATAATTCCCAAAAATGACAAAATATTAAATAAAAGTAAGAATGAATTTGATCTCAGGAATAATTATTTGATAATATTTAATGAATGAAAATTAAATTACCAAAAAAATTATACAAAAAAAATTCATAAGACTAAAATTAATTAGTGATCAATAATAGAATCTTGGGTTATAATCAAACAGAAACTATTAGTCTATTACTTATCATTAGTCAAAATTTGCAGTTACGCATAAATTTTCTAGACTACTACAATTTGATGAAGAATTAAAAAAATCTTCAGCACCAAAAAACATATACTTTTCATTAGTCAACAAGCAATTTCAAAACAGGTCTGAACCAAAAGCATGTATTTGCAATTACGCGTAACAATTCTTTAGTAAGTACGCTAAAACTAAATAATAGATCGAAACTATCTTTGAAGCAGGCACGAGAAGGCGAAGCCAAAGCAATAGACAAAAAAGAGAAAAGAATGTTACCTTTGTTGTAGCAGGCGAGATACGACTAGAAGAAGCCGAAGCAATAGACGAACAGGAGGAAAGAATATTACCTTCACTGAAGCAGACGAAGAGCAAGCAAATGACGAACAAGAAGAAAGATTGTCACCTTTACAGTGAGTTCCGATTTTACACGAAGCAGAGCTCTACTTAGCACATAGAAAATGAAGTTCCAATAACGCACGAAAGGGAGTTAAATCGTTACCTTCGCTGCGAGCAGCGCCATTTTTTTTTTTTTTTTTTTTGGTGGGGGGGGGGGGGGGGGGCTATGTGTTAATTAAAAAAAGGATTACAAAGTCCTTAAAGAACACCAAATTCAACTAGAATGAGGCTGTCGAAGGTGGCGAAGGAGTTTTCTTTCAAAACGTCTCAGTTCACACACGAAGAAGGCAAGCCCTACCCTAATCCTTATACTCGACTCAATCACTCATGCGGATATTAAAATATAACAACTAAACTAAGGCGGCGCCTCAATATGCCTTAAGGCGCTACTCCTTGTGAAAAAAGAGCGCACGCCTCGTTCAAACCATCGAGGCTTAAACCTCAAATCACCTGGGTTGCACCTCAAATTGAGGAGCACCTTGATGCGTCTGCCTCGTTTGCCTTTTTAAACAATGCCAACAACGAAGGTGATGTCAAGTTTGGTATGAGATAAATAGTTGGGTTTCATAACCAATCACTGATATCTTCACTTGTTGAGTAAAGTATTAGGGCTAAGGTCACCTAATTTTGTGTTTTGGACAATTTGGGTGTCAATAGATTTGCTCACCATTAAACAAATTTTTAAAATATCAAGAATATATTTTTTTTAGAAATGATAATATCGCATTTGTTTCTAGTAATTTCCATTCCAAGAAAACACCCAAGAGGACCAATGCCTTAGATAGTTAGATTTCAACATCCTTAGCTAACATTTTCTTCTAGATACTTATCTCCAAATTATAATCCTTTGTTACAATGATATCCAACACATATAACTAGTATAGTAGAGTTGTTATCCTCATGGTTGTAAAATAATGTGTTCAGAATGAGACTATTTAAATCCTCAACCTTGGTGAACCTTTCAAGCCAAGCCTTGGTGACTCTTTGAGATCATGAATAGATTTTCTTTAACTTACATACTAACCCTGGCTTCATAGAGTTATACATCGATGGATGAAATACGTGACTTCTTCATTCAAGCTATCATTCAAGAATGCATTCTTGATATTCAATTGGTGAAGAGAATAATCAAGGTTAGCTGTCATTGAAAGGACCAAAAGTGTGTTAAATCTAACAACGCACGTGAAGGACTTCAAGTAGCCAGTCTCATAAATTTAGTCAAACCTTCTTGTAACCAGTTGTGATTTGTATCTCTCAATAGATCCATTAGATTAATATTTGACAGTAAACATACAATTAAACCTCCTAAGAATTGCAACCTTGGGTCTTTGAACAACCTTCCATATTATATTCTATTCAAAATTCTATATCTCTTCAAAAGTCTTTGATATTTCAATTTTACTAATATGGAAATAAGAGACCGCATCTAGTAGGAAAATTTGTCATATCTCACCGCATTTGTTATAGGATGATGCATACAAGCATGAGCATTTTTTTTCCAGCAGTCATGGGCAATTCTTCAGCAGTTTGAAATGAAAGGAGAATTTGTGAATTTTTTTAGTCCAGCTAAGCTTTCATCATAAGCTTAGAGTTTCCACTCTTTATAAACTATTTTTTCAAAATTAAATACGAGGTCCAGATGAATGTTATGATATCAAAATTTGGCTATGTTAGTCAGACAGAGTTTTAGAAGAGCCTCAATAAACTCAACATTGTCGGGTCCAAGAAGATTAATACTCCACAATATTATTGGGATGGAGGATTTAATTGAATTTTTTATTAAAATTACCTTCATCTTTGATATCCCCCTTGTTTTTTGAAAAAATAGTTCATCTTCAAAGAAGGTGACATCTATTGGCATATAATTTTATTTTCTTAAGGTGATAACATATATATATATATATATATATATATATATATATATATATATATATATATATATATATATATATCATTTTTTATCTGCATCATACTAGGAAAAAATATATTTGAAGGCTTTTGGATAAAGTTTGTTCCTATTTTCATGATTGTGAACAAATGCATACGAAAAACTTTTAAAGTATTTGAAAACATTTGAAAAAACCTTTAATAGTGATTTTGAAATAAAGCACATAAGTGAAACAGACGATGAAGATGGGTCCATTTATAGAAAAAAAAATTATGAGTCATAATTCAAATTTAACAAATAGTGAAGATATTTTGTAAGTTGACATATATCAAATTGAAAGACGCATTTATTTTCACACAAAGGCATGGGTTTTCAAGGTATGGAAAAGATGGTTTACTTCCTTTAGATTCCTCAACGAAGTAATACAATCCTCCAAACTGCCTAGCACTGTCAATCATTTTCCCAATCTATGGCCCTAAATTTATAATATTTAGATGAAAAAATATTTTTGCAATGAAATATTATTTACCAAAAGAAAACACAAGCGAGACTTGAAGCATGTAAAACAAAATTAAGGAGCACAAGTTAATTTTAATGTTTTTAATCCAAGTCATAAGTGATTAAGATCAACAACAACATCAAGCCTTTATCCCACTATGTGAGGTCAGTTACATAAATATTTTTTCTCAATTGTGTCTTGTTAAGAGTTAAATTTTCATTTAAATATAATAAAAAAAGGTCATTTCTAATATTTTCTAACCAAGTCTTTTTAAGTCTATCTCTACCTTTCTTAACATAAGTCAAATCTAATATATCTACTTTCCTAATTGGGTCATCGGAAGGCCACCGTTTTATGTGACCAAACCATCTAAGACAACTCTCTCTAATCTTATCTTCCACTGGAGCTACTCCAACTTTTTCACGTATATACTCATTTCATATGTTGTCTCTAAGATTAAAGCCACTCATCCACCTAAGCATCCTCATCTCCGCAACACTTTAACTTAATATTATGTTTCTCTTTTAATGGCTAACATTCTGCACCACAAAACATTGCAGTTCTAACCACCATCTTATAGAATTTTCCCTTAAGTTTGATGGGGACTTTTCTATCACACAACAAGCCCTATGCATTCCTCCACTTCAACCATCCAACTTGAATTCTACTAATAATATCCCCATCTATTTCATTATCACTCTGAACAATAGACCCAAGATATCGAAAACATGCACTCATAGTAATGACTTGATCACCCTGTAACACCCCACGATACCTTTACCAGTAATGCAAAGTGTCACAAAGAAATTAGTAATTCATACTTGTTTTGTCTTGTTACATGCTTTTATAAAATCTATCTGTTACACTGTTTACATAAAAAAATGTATGCAACATGTAATGTAATGAGCTTCTTTCCAAATTATTACCAACTAGAAAAACCTCTAAACAATCATAATACATCATATTTTAAATTCCAATTATTTAATGTACATGTGGTTGCTTATACATGAATGCTTGGATGTATGCTCATATTCAATAATTTGAATCTTCTTAATGCATTAATCCATTCAATTGAGTCAAGTAAAATTGTATGTATATTGAATTAATAATATTTTTTTTTACAATTTAGAATGGCATTTCTTACCTCCTTGATGAGTTGTCTCCTCAAATCCGACATCTCGTACCATTTTTCCTTTGGTAACTTATCTCAAAGCCTCCCCTCTGCATATACTAACTGAATTCCTAAACAATTGATTTAATTTTCTTTTTTTTTTTAATAACATTTACTAATATTAGGAAATCTACAATAACAACATTGTAATATAACCAATTTACTTACTGTAAATCCTTCCTTCCTCAATTTCTATATTTTCCTCTTCTTCTTCCTCTACATAAATCACCCTTCACTCATAGCAGAAGTTGTTCTGTTTCTAACTCCACCGAGAACTCAATTCAACATCTCTCACAGCCAAAATTCTCTCACAGCAATTGCTCTCCCACGGCTACTGTTCCCTCACTCGACTACTGCACTCAAACGCCAATTCCATTTCAAAGTATCTGCTTCACTATGTCGATCTCCTCCCTTGGAGCTGATTCTAGCCCTTTGATACCCATACTCTACTCTATGCTTCACACAACCGAACACAACCTTTCTATTTGGCTTGTATACAAGAAACTGATTAGAAGTGAGGTCCACAGTAACTGCCACACTATACTTCACAACCCTTTGAAAGTATCCATTCAGGAAATAACTAATTATCTAATTTAATTTAAATCTTTTACTAAATATAAATATTAATATTTACTTAACTATTTTACTAATAGTAATTTAACCGTTAATATTAATTTAACAGCAAGTTATCATTAAACTTTAAAATAAGTTTTAAAATATATTTGATCAATTTAAATTTTTACATACCTGAAATTTTTGGGTCTTACACGCCAAGTCACAAACCCTCACTAGATCTATTATTATTAAAATTACACTCCATATATTCAGTTTTAGATCTACTCAAAGCCTTTAGACTCTTAACGTTGACCACCATAATTCAAGTTTACCTTCAACTCTCTCTCTAGTCTTATCAACAAAAAGAATATCATTAGCTAAAAGCATACACCATGGTGGTACAACCTCTTTCAAATGTTTAGTGAGAACATCCATGACTAAAGCAAAAAAGATATGGGCTTAAGGCTGATCCTTGATGTAATCTAACTGAAATAGGAAAATACTTGGTCAAATCACCCTGTGTTTGAACATAAGTAACAGCTCATGCATAGATATCCTTAATGACTTGAATATAAGCATTATTAGCCCCTTTCTACTATAGAACTCTCCATAGCACTTCTCTTGAAACTTTATCATATGTTTTCTCTAAATCAATACTATCATATGTAGATCCTCCTTATTCTCTTTATTCTTCTCCATCATACCTCTCAATAAATGTATAGCTTCCATAGTAGACCTCCCCAGCATGAATTCAAATTGATTTTGAGAATAATTAATATCAAGCCGCAACCTATGGTCCATAATTCTCTCCCATAGTTTTAAAGTATCCCAAATTAACTTAATTCCTCTATAATTCACACAATCTTGTGCATCAACTTTATTCTTAAAAATAGGAATCAACACACTAATTTGTTCACTCCTCACATCTTTTTAGTTTTCAAAATAATATTAAAAAGTTTAATAAACCAAGAAATTCCTTCATCTCCTAAGCATTTCTACACCTCTATTGATAAGTGATTGAGATCCATCAACAATTTTCACAATGAGATTTCCATGTGAAGCATAAGATGCGAATAAATGAATATAACCTATCATATGATTTGACGCTCCCTGATTAATGATTCAAGATTTTTTACCTGCCAATACAAGTAATAACTGAAAGAAATTTACCTTTTTGGGCTAATAAAAAAATCAGAGTAATTTTTATAGAATATCTGGATGCTCTTGGTTTAGTTAGTCCTTCACCTTTAATTTGATATAAATGAATGTCTTTATGTTTATTTTCAGGGTGATAGGTATTGCACTTATTTGTTTACTTGCCACAAAATTTCCAACAATTTTCTCGTGTAATTGATCTATTTTATAAGCATCACACCAAAATTTATCTTTTCTTCCATGCCTTAGATATTTCCTAGGTTTGGCTCCATACTTCTGATGACAAGAGTAGACCCTTTGACTTGTACTATTTACGTACCCAATATTTCCTCTTTCTCGAATTACCATCTGAACATAGTGAGACTAATTGAAGAATTTCTTCTCATTCAATTTGTAGAATGTGATTTGAATAGATTCATGAAGACTCTCGAATTAATGGTGTGGCTCGTTAAGGAGGAAGAAGAACTCATCTTCTATTCATCTTTACTTGACCCTCTTGGCCCCACATGGAGCTATCAACTATCTAAATTAGTTAGAACACAGCTTTTACACCATTTTAAAAATGATGTATAAGAGAAGAACAGAGAAAAGAGCAGTGAAAACTTCCTTGCCATATTGGTTGAAACTTGGCCCTTTAAATAATGGCTTACAAACTAGAAAAACATGGAAAAAGATTAAATATCTTAGCAAGAAAGGAAATATGAATATTATAACAAATTTTAAATTGAAAACCAAGGTTGTGAAAAACAGACCGGACAACGAACCGGAAGAGGGAGAGGTTCACGGTTCGACCGGTTGAATCGGGGTCGAATAGGATGATGTAATAAATAATAATATTATTAAAAATTAATAAAATAAAAGTCATATAATATAAGTATATGAGCATTTAATAATATTTATAAAATTTTAAAATATATAATAAAATTTTAGACATATAAATATTATTTAAGAATAATATTTAATATAATATATAAATTTATAATATAAAAAATTTATGATCATTAATATAATATAAATAATAAAATATATGACCATTTAATAATATTTATAAATTTAAAAATATATATAATACAAAATTATAAATATAAATATTATTTAAATATAATATATTTATATATTTATAATTAAATATATTTATAAGAATAATATTTAATATAATATATAAATTTATAATATTAATATTTTATAATATATATTATAGCAAATTTATAATACATATTATCCAAATTTGTAGCTCAACTAAGCAAAAATTTGAAGCCCAATTAGCCGAAATTCACATTCTAAGTTATTCATGCAACTTTTTTAGTCCCACATCATTGGGGGAGTTTGAGGATGTTTCCTTGAACCCTTCATAAAGTGAGTACACTCTTTTTTCAAAACAAATTATGTGAGGTATATAAGTTAACTTGCATGTATTATGATGAAATTAATCATCATATTTAATAAAAATATTTTAAAAAGTTTAAAAAAATTTAATAAACTAAAATATATTTTTAAAATTTTAATTAAAACAAAAATAAAATATTTTTATAAACCGGCCGGTTCTTTTCAACCCGGACCGGTTCAATGGTTCACCGATTGAACCGCCGGTTTAATCCAGTTTGATCCGGTTCGATGCAGAGCCGGTTCTGAAGCTTGATCGGACAGGCCACCAAACCGGTTCACGGTTGAACCGGTTGAACCGGCCGGTCCGGTCCGATTTTCAAAACAAGGTTGAAAACTATTAAAAATACTCAATAAACCCAACATAACATGCAACAGGTTTCATTGTAAAGCCTTGGGTAATATTTCCTACCTTCAACGGGCAGACCAATCCTATATTACCAAACAGCATGTACCCCATCTCTTTTTAAAGAACGCCAAAAATAACCATCCTACATGGAAATGGTTTTATCCCAACCAAAATGTCCAATAACAACTCCGTCATTAAGAATACTTGGATCCCAATCCAAATGTGCATAAATAAAGTACTACAGAGCATAATTAAAACTTTTTGAGACAATATAGTAGTCAAACTTCTACCAAATTTTATATGCTTATGGTCTAAACAAGCGACTCAATTAAACTAATTTGATGAGTCCAAGATCGCACAATTTTGAGCTTAACCAAGACATTTAGATTTTCAAAAATATAACATCATCAAGCGGAACTATTTCATACTATTTGAGAATGTCTAAGATCCCGGTAGAAATAACCAAAATACCCCCACTATAAATTTATAAATAGGATCATATTTCTACACCTTTGAAGGAGAGTCTGTTGGTAAAGAGAAATATTAGATTCGTAGAAAATTATAGAGCAATGCTTCTCGTCATCACCACTAGGTGTTGTTTGTCAGACAACATTGACGCCTATTGGCATCACTACTCAGTGAATGTCAATGATTGACAATGGCATTCGCCATCATTCTTGCCCAATGACAGTCATTGACTGACATCAATGCCCTCCATGAACACAACCCAATAACAATCATCAATCAACATAAATACCTGCCACCACCACTGTCTAGTGATGATTATCAACCGACATAAATATATTCCATTGCCATTGTAAGACATTCATCAGTGGCCAACATTCAGTCTCCATCTGTCAACAATGTCCAATGCTCGCATTCTATCGCTAACCCCTATTATTACAAGAATAATTGAGCCAATTGACACTGGACTTCTAGCATTCCTTGTTGATTGTCACTTGTCGGGCACCTTCCTATGACTAGCATTTGTCTTACTAGAGAATCCTAATATACCTTCCTATCAAAAGAATGAAAATGTGAACCACAAATTTTTAGCAGACTTTTAATAGTCCTAATCGATCATCTCTCAAAGCTCATTAAGCACCAACATTCAATGCCTGTCTTTCCATTGGCGTCTCCCCATATCAGGAAAATCTTCGCCCACCATTGCTCGGCTTCTGACATTAAATGCATATCATTGGCTGACGCCAATAGTTATCATAGGATGTCATCTTCATAGTCGTTTGATCTCCTCTCTTATGTGGAGAACGAACAAGCTCCTCTCTTCATAGTCGTTTGATCTCCTCTCTTAAACCATTCATTCACATCCTTTGAATGGTTTAGATTTAAAACAATTTACAATTAATTAAACATAACATTAGAAATAAAAAAAAAAGGAGAATGAGCTAAATTACTTAAAATTTCAACCATTCAAAAATATAGATTAACGATTTAAAATATGGGAAAGAATATATGTTATTCTTCTAAAATTATTGTGAGTGTGTGTATGTATACACTTTTTTGAGAATACTTTCACCTGCTTCGATTCTCAAAATTTTGAAATATCATAATTTCAATTTATAGTGATAATGAGCAAGAGAAAGCACTATATATATATATATATATATATATCTGTGTGCACCTCCTGCATGGCTTGACGAACATGGCAACACACTTTTTAAAAATTTTCTCTCTTACAAAAACTAGTCATTTTACTTCGTACCAAACACCAAAAAATAGCAATATAGCATTATTAAGCAAGCATAAAGTTTCTATTAACATAAAAAATAGATCTATTCATCAGAAACTTTTAGACAGACAAAAATCAAGGCAATTTTAGCCATCATCGTGGTTTGCTCAGGCCTTGGTGACACGGGATTAGGACTCTGCATATAAAACACACAAAAAGTGAACTTGAATTGAAAGAGAGAGAACGCGAGCAATATTGCTAAGAAGAAAACAAAATACATAAGATTACGTAGATTCACATGCCAAAAACTAAAAAAACTCCCCATTTTGGGAACACTCAGCCAAAGGGTACTCAATTATATATTTGAGAAACTCACCTCAATAAAGGAAAAAATTTCTTCCTATCACCTGCTCTCTTCCAAAACCCCAACGTACATATGCCTTTTATGGCACAAAACATAAGTTAATGAGGTAACAGCGATTAGAACTAAATGAAGTTATTAATAGGAGAGTATTTGGGGATTAAGAGTAAATAAATTAGTTGGTGGGATGGTCAATGATATTTTGAAATTGCAAATTAATATTCAAAGCTAAAACATAAAGCATTGAAGAACTTCAAGGAAAATATAGGAAGAAACCCATAGAAATGCTTACCATATAAACAATATGTGCATGGAAAATGATGCAGATGCCCTCAAGAAAAATATGATTATTTCATGACAGAACATATACATAATATAACCAGCTTGTCCATAAAAAATTGCCTGCCTTCTCAATAAACCTAACTCATGAGTTGTGAACAACTTTTTATCAGAAAAACATGAAGGATATTTATGAAAAATCTCTCATTGCTTTAAGAAAGAGAAAAAGAACAAAATGGTCCCTCAACTCTTTGTGAGGGACTAAAATAGTCCCCAACTATTTTGAAGGACCAATTTGGTCCCTCGACTCCTCCAAATGGGACTATTTTTGCCCTGCCGTCAATTTTAAATGGAAAAGTGAGATGGGTGTGAGGGTATTATCGGAATAAGAAAGGAATGTTTTAAGATATCGTCCGGCAGCGCATAGCAATGCATTAGCAAATCCTCAAGGCACGACCAAGCTCGCAGTCCATCCCCTAGTCATGCATAACCAATCGCATCGACCCCGCAATCCCGCGGCTTGGATCGCATCAATCCCGCAATCGATCCCAACGTCAGTCGATTGCAGTTGATTTGGCCAAAGAAGCACACCACTGGAAGAAAGATGACTACCTTTGCAGCCAGCAAGCCCCTTCGTCGTCGTTACTTCCGATCAAACATAAGAATGGTGAAGTGTGATTTCGGATCCAACAAGAAGGAATGTCGTCGAAGAAGGCAAATAAGTTATTTAGCTACTCGTTCAAAACTCTACCCAACAAGTGAAGGAGGAGAAATAGAAGAGCGACGAAAATTTATTACGAGCAAGCCCCGTCGTTGTAGTTACTTCCGATCGAACAGACGAATGGTGAAGTGTGATTTCGGATCCGACAGGAAGGAACATCGTCGAAGGAGGCAAAGAAGTTATTTAGTTCCTCGTTCAAAACTCTACCCGTCACGTGGAGGAGAAATCTGATAGGTACCACTTGAGTATTTCAAGTGATTCCTATCGGATCTAAGCCAGATCGCCACTAATCCGCTGTTTTCAATGAGAAAACAGCCACCAAACACGAAAACAGTAGAGAAATCTGAGAGAAAACGTAGAAAAAAATAGGAAAAACAATGGCAAACCATTGGATTTCACTTGTCGATGCAAAAGAGAAGAAAGATACAAGTTTCCTTCAATTCGAGAGGAAGGAATAACTCTCCAAATCTCTAGCCGTTGCCTAGAGCCCAAAGGAAAAACTTAGATCTCACAAATCACATTCAAAATCAAGATAACCCTAATTTCCCCCTCATCTCCCTAATTAAACATGAAAGGACGATTACAAAAGACCTAATTACCCTCTTCTAATTCAAATTTTCCCTCCCAAAAGACTCCACGTGGCCTCCCTGGAACTTCCGCCCGCTCCCTGTTCGCGTGGCCTCCGTCGGGTGAAAACCTGGACCGGTCCAGGTTGGACCGGTCCAGCCGGCTCAAGTGCCGGCCTAACATTACCCTCCTCCCAAAGTACCACCTTGTCCTCAAGGTGGAAAGCAGGAAACTGCTCTGCAATCCTCTCCTGTGGCTCCCAGGTGGCTTCATAGTCAGGGAGGCCGCTCCACCTAATCTTTACCTCCTTTTCCCCCTTCTCATTGGTGCGCACTCCTTCTACCGCTAGAGGCTCCAATGTCACTTCCATGTCTTCCCTCAGTGTGCTGGGCAGCTCTGGGCTCACAGCATGCTCCCCTATCACTTTCCTCAATTGTGAGACATGGAAAACGGGGTGTATTCTGGCTGTTGGAGGAAGCCTCAATCTGTAGGCCACCTCTCCAATTTTCTCCTCCACTTCAAAAGGGCCAAAATATCTTGCTGCCAGCTTCTCATTTCTCCTTTGGGCCATAGTTCTCTGTCGGTATGGTCGGAGCTTCAAGTAGACTTTGTCCCCAACTGCAAACTGAATATCTCTCCTTTTGCTGTCCGCCTGCTTCTTCATCAGTTGCTGGGCTCTAAGTAAATGCCTCTTGAGCTCTTCCAACACCCTATCTCTTTCCTTCAAATGCTGATCTACTGCAGATACTGGAGTAGTACTATGGCTGTAGTGTACCAAATGTGGAGGGTCCCTCCCATATAACACCTTAAAAGGTGTCATCTTAGTCGCCGAGTGGAAGGAGGTATTGTACCAATATTCTGCCCAGGCTAACCATTTGGCCCACTGCTTTGGTGTTTCAGACACAAAACACCTCAAGTATGTCTCTAAGCTCCTATTCACCACTTCTGTTTGACCATCAGTCTGTGGATGGTAGGCTGTGCTTCTCTTCAATACTGTTCCCTGCATCCTGAATAGCTCCCTCCAAAAATGGCTCAGGAATACCTTGTCCCTATCCGACACAATAGACTCTGGTACTCCATGCAGGCGGACTATCTCTCTCACAAATGCTGCTGCTACAGACACCGCTGTGTACGGGTGTCTTAAGGGAATGAAATGAGCATATTTGCTTAGCCTGTCGACCACTACAAGTATGACTATGTAGCCTTCTGATTTTGGGAGCCCATCAATGAAATCCATAGTAATCTCCTCCCAAACTTTCCCTGGTAGGGCCAGAGGCTGCAGTAATCCCCCTGGCGCCATTGTCATGTACTTGCTCCGCTGGCAGGTATCACACTTAGCCACCATCTCCTCTATGTCTTTCCTCATCCCCCTCCAGTACAATTCAGCAGCTAACCGGCTATAAGTTTTCTGCACCCCTGAATGCCCTCCTATGGCACTCTCATGAAACTCCTGTAACAGTTGGGGAATATGGATGGAAGACCTAGGAATCACACTCCTTCCCTGATAGAACAGTCTTTCTCCCACAACTGAATAGCCCGGGTGGCTGTTCTCATCTGATAACACCTCTTCTTTGATTTTCCTCAACTCCTCATCCTGAATGCTCTCCTCTTTGATGGCTCCCCAATCTATCAATACTGGCACTGATACAGCGATCCCCTGGAGCTCCCCCATACAGCGTGATAAGGCATCCGCTGCCTTATTCTCTAGCCCTGGTCGGTAGTGGATCTCGAAATCATATCCCAACAGCTTGGACAACCACCTCTGGTGCTCCTCTGTGACCATCCTCTGCTCTAACAAGTACTTCAGGCTCCTCTGATCAGTTCTGACAATAAAGTGTCTGCCCAATAAGTAAGGTCTCCACTTCTGGATGGCCAGTACAATCGCCATTAGCTCTCTCTCGTAGACTGACTTCAGCCTAGCCCGGGATGACAGGACTTGACTGAAGTAAGCTATGGGTCTGTGCCTCTGCATCAACACTGCTCCCAATCCATAGCCTGAAGCATCTGTCTCCACCACAAACACCTGACTGAAGTCTGGCAGAGCAAGCACTGGCACCGTCGTCATGGCCTTCTTCAGCTTCTCAAAGGCCTCTGAAGCTGCTTCTCCCCATAAGGCCATGCTATGGTGCTGTATCCTCTCACGAACCTTCTGTAATAGCCTGTCAGTCCCAAAAACCCTCTGAGTCCCTTCAAAGTCTTGGGTTGAGGCCACGCCAGCATTGCCTCTATCTTGGATTGATCTGCAGCCACTCCCTCCTGGGATATCACGTGCCCCAGGTACTCCACCCGTGCCTGAGCGAAGTCACACTTCTTGAAGTTGGCCTTCAACTGATGCTCCTTCAGAACACCCAACACCACTCTCAGGTGCTCTAGGTGTTCCTCCTCAGTCCTGCTATAAATTAGGATGTCATCAAAAAATACCAACACAAACCTGCGGAGGTGTGGCTTGAAGATCCGGTTCATCAAAGCTTGGAATGTTGCCGGAGCGTTGGTGAGGCCAAAAGGCATCACCAGAAACTCGTAGTGACCCTCATGAGTCCTGAAGGCCGTTTTCTGCACATCTTCCTTCTTCATCCTGATCTGGTGATAGCCTGACTTCAGATCGACCTTGGTGAACAAGGCGGCTCCATGTAGCTCATCCATCAACTCATCAATCACAGGAATAGGAAACTTATCAGGTACAGTTTCCTTGTTGAGCGCTCTATAATCTACACAGAACCTCCAACTCCCATCCTTCTTCTTCACAAGCAGAACTGGACTAGAGAAAGGACTCACACTGGGCTGAATGATCCCTCCTTCTAGCATTTCTCCCACCAACCTTTCAATCTCATCTTTCTGCACCTGAGGATATCTGTAAGGTCTCACACTGATAGGAGATACTCCTTCTTTCAGGATAATCTGGTGCTCCTGCTCTCTGTCAGGTGGTAGTCCAACTGGAGGTTGGAACACATCCTCAAATTCCTGCAACAGGGGTTGAACCAAAGCGGGGATGGGTCTTCCCTCCCCCTCCTCTTGCTCCTCCAAGCTCTGCAACTCCACCAGGAATCCTCCTCCTTCCTCCTGTATGATTTTCACCATGGATCGGAGTGACACTCCAGCTCTGGACAATCCTGGTTCTCCTCTCAGCTTCACCTGCTTCCCCTCTACGCTCAGCTCCATCACCATGGTCCCCCAATTCACCTTGGTTTCACCCAAGGTCTGTAGCCACTTCATGCCCAAAATGACATCTGTGCTACCCAACTTCAGGGGTAGAAAATCCTCTACCACCCTGATCTCCTGTAATCTCATCTCCACCCCTTTGCAGATCCCGGTGCTGGACTCAATCTTCCCTGTCCCCATCATCACCCCGTAGCTGCCTGTCTCAGTAGGCTCCATCCCTAGCTCCTCCGCCACCTGGGTGGATATGAAATTGTGGGTTGCCCCGCTGTCAATCAGAACCACAACCTCTCTCCCCCGAATCTCCCCCTTCACCTTCATTGTATGGCTAGGAGTGAATCCCATCACAGAATTGAGGGAGACTTCGGCTACCTCCAACTGTGGATCAATCTGCTCCTCATCAGAATCATCACCCTCTTCAGGCGCCTCGTCTATATAGACGGTGAGAGCCCGAAGAGCGCGATCCTTGCATCTATGTCCTGGAACAAACTTCTCCTCACATCTGAAACAAAGGCCCTTGGCCCTCTTCTCCTGCATCTCCTCCTCAGTCAATTTTTTGAAGCTTCCCGCAGATCTGGTCACCCCACTCTTCTCCTTTCCACTCTCTCTAGGGACATTAGGGCTTGCCCCTTTTGGAGCCAAGTAAGTGGTAGTGGTCCTAGTGGGACCTCCTGAGTGGTTGTTCCTCCAACTTCGTGCGTTGGTCTTCTGGTTCTCCACCAACTGAGCCAACTCCATTGCTTCTCTCAGGTCTCTAGGTCTCATGACCTTCACAGCATCTCTAATTTCTGGCTTGAGCCCCTTCATGAAGTTTCCCCCCAACGTGCTGTTCGATAAGCCCTCCATGTCTCCCACCAGACTCTCAAATTTCTTTCTGTATTCCTCCACTGTTCCCTCCTGGGTGAGGGCATAGAACTGCTCGGAGATCTCCCATGGGCTGCTCCCCCTGAATCTCTCCCTGATAGCTTCCTTGAAGTCCCTCCAAGTCCTCACCGGATCTCACTTATCCATGTACTTGAACCAGGCAAAAGCCGCCCCTTCCAAGCACATACTAGCCGCCATCAATCTCTCCTCCTCCATCAGGCCATTCACTGCAAAATACCTCTCCACCTTGTGGATCCACTCATCCACATTCCCCTCTTCGAAAACTGGCATTTTCAGCTTTCTGGCCCTCGTGTCCACCCCGTATGCCCTATTCCCCCCATGGCCTCCTCTGTCCCAGGCAATGGGATCTTCCCAAGTTCCTCTCTCTCCATATCGGGGCTCATCATCCCTCCTCGGCCGTCGATAGCCATCTTCCCCTCGCGCCCCGCCATGGTGGTTATGGATCCCCCATGGCCGGTCCACTGGGTCGGGCCTCCGACGATGCCAATCATCCTCTCTTTCTTCCCGCCTGATGGACTCCCAATGCAGCATTCTTCCGTTGCTACCCAGCAGTTCCACCTCCTCTTCCCCTTCCGGCTTTGCCTTCTCCTTGCCCTTGCTCCCACTACCTTCTCCTCTTTCCTCCACTGGCACAGCTCTTGCTTGCCCTTCCAACAACTTTTTCATCATCTCCTCCAATGCCGTAAATTTCCCTTCCACATTCACACTCAACGTCGCCATCTTCTCCTCCAGATCCGCCTTAAATTGACCCACTTCGGTCTCCAAGACTTCTACACGTTTAGATGCCATGGGAACCACGAAATGGTCTCCGGATCTCTTCCGAAAAGCAAAAATCTGCTGCGAAACAGTGGAAAACAGCCCCCCACCGTCCGGATCTGTGCTCTGATACCAATTTGATAGGTACCACTTGAGTATTTCAAGTGATTCCTATCGGATCTAAGCCAGATCGCCACTAATCCGCTGTTTTCAATGAGAAAACAGCCACCAAACACGAAAACAGTAGAGAAATCTGAGAGAAAACGTAGAAAAAAATAGGAAAAACAATGGCAAACCATTGGATTTCACTTGTCGATGCAAAAGAGAAGAAAGATACAAGTTTCCTTCAATTCGAGAGGAAGGAATAACTCTCCAAATCTCTAGCCGTTGCCTAGAGCCCAAAGGAAAAACTTAGATCTCACAAATCACATTCAAAATCAAGATAACCCTAATTTCCCCCTCATCTCCCTAATTAAACATGAAAGGACGATTACAAAAGACCTAATTACCCTCTTCTAATTCAAATTTTCCCTCCCAAAAGACTCCACGTGGCCTCCCTGGAACTTCCGCCCGCTCCCTGTTCGCGTGGCCTCCGTCGGGTGAAAACCTGGACCGGTCCAGGTTGGACCGGTCCAGCCGGCTCAAGTGCCGGCCTAACAAAATCGAAGAGCGACGAACAGTGGAGAAATGAAAAGCAAATCAGCAAAATCAAGACATCCAATACAACAACAACATCAAGCCTTTATCACACTACGTGGGGTCGGCTACATGAATCCTTTTTCTCCATTGTGTCCTATTAAAAGTCAAATTCTAGTTTAAATCTAATAAAGAAAGGTCATTCCTAATATTTTCTAACCAAGTCTTTTTAGGTCTACCCCTACCTTTCTTAACACAAGTCAAATCTAATACCTCTACTCTCCTAATCGGGTCATCGCAAGGCCGCCGTTTTATGTGACCAAACCATCTAAGGCGACTCTCTCTAATCTTATCTTCTACTGGAGCTACTCCAACCTTTTCACGTATATGCTCATTTCGTATCCCATCTCTAAGGGTAAAGCCACTCATCCACCTGAGCATCCTCATCTCTGCCACACTTAACTTAGTATTATGCTTCTCTTTTAATGGCCAACATTCGGCACCATAAAGCATTGCAGGCCTCACTACCATCTTATAGAATTTTCCCTTAAGTTTGAGGGGTACATTTCTATCACATAACAAGCCCGATGCATTCCTCTCCACTTCAACCATCCAACTTGAATTATGCTGATAATATCCCCATCTATTTCACCATCACTCTGAACAATAGATCCAAGATATCTAAAACGTGTACTCTTATTAATGACTTGATCGCCCAAAGTCACAATCCCCTCACTAGGTCTATTACTAATAAAATTACACTCCATATATTCTGTTTTAGATCTACTCAAGCGAAAACCTTTAGACTCTAAGGTTGACCTCCATAATTCAAGTTTACCTTCAACTCCCTCTCTAGTCTTATCAACAAGAAGAATATCATCAGCAAAAAGCATACACCAAGGTACATCCTCTTGCAAATGTCTAGTGAGAACATCCAAGACTAAAGCAAAAAGATATGGGCTTAAGGCTGATCCTTGATGTAACCCAACCGAAATAGGGAAATACTTGGTCAATCAACCTTGTGTTTGAACACAAGTAATAGCTCCAGCATACATATCTTTAATGATTTGAATATAAGCATTATTGACTCCTTTCTTTTCAAGAACTCTCCATAGCACTTCTCTTGGAACTTTATCATATGCTTTTTCTAAATCAATAAATATCATATGTAGATCCTCCTTATTCTCTCTATATTTCTCCATCAAACCTCTTAATAAATGTATGGCTTCCATAGTCGACCTACCCTGCATGAATCCAATTTGATTTTGAGAAACATTAATATCACGCCGCAACCTATGCTCCATAACTCGCTCCCATAGTTTTAAAGTATGACACATTAACTTAATACCTCTATAATTCGCACAATCTTGTGAATCACCTTTATTCTTAAAAATAGGAATTAACACACTCATTCTCCACTCATCTGGCATCTTTTTAGTCTTCAAATTAGTATTAAAAAGTTTAGTAAGCCATGAAATTCCTTCATCTCCTAAGCATTTCCACGCCTCTATTGGAATATCATCAGGTCCAACAGCTTTTCCACCCTTCATTTTCTTTAAAGCCTCTCTAACTTCAGTTTTACTAATACGCCGATAAAAGCATAAATCTTTATTTTCATTTAGGGTGCTAAGGTCACTATAGTCAATCTTATTTTCACAATTTTCATTAAAAAGTTTAGCAAAATATCTCATCCATCTTTGTTGAATATCATCTTCTAAGAAAAGTATTTTTTGATCTTCATCTTTAATACACTTCAGAGGATATTGCATCTTAGGAGACTTTTTTTTTTTTAAACTTAGGAGACTTGCTAGAGAAAAAACAAACATACAAATCACAACAATAAATGTGCACATAGAAATGTTGTTGATGAAGGGAGTCCCTCAAAAATCTTATTTTATAGATTGGGTTAGCATATACTAGTAAATTGTCTTTTTATGTAAACATTCTGCACATATTGCAATGATTCTATCAAGTTAGGTCTCATATCATCTCCCTTCAATTTGACACTGAATTTCTGCCTTAAAAGCCAACAAGATCAGCAATAGTTAAAAAGGTGAACAGATGGGGGTAGAAGGAATGCTGGGGAAAAGAAAGGCCTAAAGCACAAATAGTTACCATAATATTTTATGGTTAGCTAAGCAGTACTTAGAAGAAATTCACACTGGACTGGAGATATAGTTTAGACAATAATGATGGTAAAAATTTGATGATCTTCAGAATGATGAGAGTAACCACGGATTTTCCAATTATTAAGGGAAAAAATAAAGAATATAAACAAATTTATTCAACAATAGTATGATTGAATCATTGATGAATCATGATCCATAATTGAATTAGGTCTGAAACAAAAGGCAAGAAGAGTGTCAAATTGGCCAAGTGAATCAATCAGTAAAGAGGTATGGAAGGAAAGAAACATAAAAGAATCAAAGAACAATAATTAAAAAAAAACGTTTATGGCCTGAATGGTCATTAAAAAAAAAAGATGAACATGGTGCTAGATTAAAGACCATACATTCCTAAAAATATCCACCACACTCCCACCATAAAAAATAAAAAAATAATAAAAATAAAAAAAATGAACTACATAAGAGACGTCAACAGACAATATGCGCCTCAATTTCCACATCATTCACTTGACTAATAACAGGGACATAGATGGCGATGGAAATTATAATATTAAGCCTGTCAGACACAGCTAACAAGTTTTTAAGAGATTTTATGGATGATATTTATCACCAACCATGATATCCTCACAACAATGTTAATTTTCATAGCATATAATTGATGCACACAAGAACAAACTCTTATGAGAAAGTAAAGAGCATATAGAATCATTGAATAAGAGCAAGGAGAGGTTAGGTTTAATAAATGCCAACCTACGAACTCAGACGAGGTAAAGTGCCACGCTTGTGGCTTGCCTCATCTAAGTGTCCAAGTAGCCACGTCCAAAACTATGTTTAACATGCAAAAATAAATGAAACCAATGCCAATCTAAGACGTACACAATGCTAAACAATATAAAATAAAAAAATTGCAAATCAAATAGAAAATTTAGGCTGCAATAAAAGAATGCACTCAATTTAAAACCAATATGTGAGTTTCCTGCACAACTAATGGAAAGTAAAGCAATAGAAAAAGTTGGTGTTCACAGCAACAACATTGAAGAATATAGTGCGAATGCATAATGCATCTCAAGGTAACAATAAGTCGATAAATAAAAACACAATTTTGGTAGAAATACAAAACCCAAATAAAATAAATATTCTATTTTCCTCACCTTGGGCAGGCTTATATATCTCTTTTAGGGAGTTATTAATGGTAGATTTCTGCCCTTTGTTTTGATTGGCCTTTTGCATACGCTTTGCAAGTGCTACCTTCAAACTTACCTGCCCAACAAAAAATAGCTTTAAGCAATTCAAAATGGACAAAAAATTTTCAAATAATTGAACATTTATTAATAAACCAAACAACCTTTGAGCCATTGTCAAGCAATTCATCGCTACTAAAAGATTCAACGCACGAAAGAGCAGCTTCTCGAGTCTTATAGTTGATGAATGCAATATCTCTTCGCTTAGTTGACTTAATGTTCCTCCCAAGCACAATTCGTTCAATCTCCCCAAACTTTTTGAAGGTCTCCTTAAGCCTATCTTCATCCCATGAATCTGGGGCTCCTTCAACATATACTGATTTTACCTATAAAGAGATAAGTACAAAAATCACTATGAGAGATATGTTATAATAAATAATATTATGATTTTAAGTTTCATCCAAAAAATCCTTTATACTGATTTTCATATAGACCAATAAAAAACCAGCAGAAATGTCTCATTTTATTTTAGTTTCGGCCAACTTCAATAGATTTGGACCAAACATATTGAAACTAAGACAAAAACTGTTCATCATGCCGATGCTCAACTGAAACGTAGCCATAACAACCAAAACTCATCAACCAATCAAAATGGAGAGAGATACATTTTAGCTTAGCGAGCATTTTTTATCAACTCAGCCGATCAAAAGCAAATGAAGCTTGAGTTTAAATGTAGATTATTTTATGAAGTAAAGCATACCTCATTTGAAAAAAAAATTATTTAATATTTACTAAAAAATGTTTGAAACCAAACATTGAAAGAGTAGAAACTACCAAAACCAACAAAACCAATTTCTTATGTAGGCAAAACTAAAGCAAGTCTAATATAACAATACAATCCAACAGTATGAACAGAAAAAATCTTATTAACCACATAATAACAAGATAATCATAAAATTAATAAAATACATGATTAGTCTGCTTTAATTTCCTTAATAAACTACTTCATCAATTTTTGATTGGATATAGTTTTAAATTCATCAAATTGGATTTTAGAGGCATGCCCAAAAAAGTCCATCCACACAAGAACACTAATGCTCAATAGAACAGGCATGTAAATATATGCAAGACTTATAAAATAGCAGGAAAAGAGGATGCAAGAAAGGATTTATGAGTAGAGTCATTGAGACCTTTTGCATATCCTCTTCATCAGGAATACGGAAGGAATCAGCCCATGAAATTTTGATATTCCGACCCTTGCCAAGAGCATCTTTCATCTGAAGCTTTTTGAAAGCTCGCTGTGCATCTCTATTAGTTTCAAGTTCTAGAAATGCAAACCCACGATTACAGTCAGTATTTTTAGGGTCCATGACAACAGTAATTGCGTCAATATTCTCAATTCCACCTTCCTTCAAAATATTAGAGAGCTGCACACCAAAGTACAAAAAATAGTACATTAGCTAAGAGAATCAAATTTAAAGAAGCCAAATTGCCAATACATAATTCAGATGCTAAAATAATGAATTCCGGTAAAAAAAAAAAAAGAAGTTAACTTACATCTTCTTTCTTCCATTTCTTGTCAATATTACCAAGAAATATCGTGTCATTCCCCTGAACAGCTGCAGCTCCACAGATCTTTCCACGGATCTAGAAGTGTCATTGAATAACTAAAATGTATAAATATGTTGCAAGTTTAGAAAAAAAGCATGAGATTTTACTTCAACTATGGCAGACCATTTTACAATGAAATTCAAAGTGATAATTAGCCCTCCAAAAGAAACGAATAAAAAAGCAGTGCAAAAACAATGAACAATGAATAATGCATATTAAAAAGGCGAAATGCAACGAAGTGAACGAACAATAGAGTCAGTTTTACCACAAAGATGAAGAAAGTAATGCATATTAAAAGGTAAGATCCGGAGCAGAACTAACTGCACAAACACATATGTTAGGTTACTCATCCTTTTTTTTTTTTTTTAACATTCATGTGTTAATAAAAAATGAAATGGAAATGGAGATACTTGGTTGGAAGTTTTCAAAAGGCATCATATGCAAAAAAAATTAGAAAGAATGCATTTTAGAAATGCACAAGTTATTTAGTCGAATGTGAATCAAATGCCTTCAAATGTTTTTCTTTTTTTTTTTCTTTTTTTTTTGTTAGAATGCATTTCAAATGTGCATGAAACTGGCATGTCAGAGTAAACTATGAGTGCAAGTCATGCAACTGGCGCGAGTCAGAGCAAACATAGCAAGGGAGGTGAAGGTGACAAGAACGGGCAACCAAAGAGATGAGGCCAAGCATAGTGAGGGCGGGTGTGGGAGATGGATCGACAATAGCTCATAGGGGAAGGGGGATTTGGAAATGGCCTAATTCATTCAATTTTTAAGTGAAATGAAAATAAAGTTTTGGGATATGTGAGATTCCTCAAAACTTTACTTTTATTTCCTTTACTTTAAAACAAACACCAAAAAAAAAAAAAATGGAGGAGATGGAATGCAATACACTCCTAATGCTTTCAGCCTAATAACTATTAAAGTACTCACTGCAAGTTAAGTTTTACAGCATTATATCCATCCAAAACAAGCCATAGTTCATAGCAAGAAGATCTATCTAAGCACAATATACATCAAAATTTTAATGATGGGTTGAAAAGCAAGTAGAGTGAACTATACATTTTTTCAGAAGGCGTTCATTTCCATTACTAATTACAAATTAAATGTATCGAATTAATTCAAAGGTAAAATATAATTAGCTAATGGTATTAGTTAAGTAATCTAAGGCTCTAAAAAAACACAAAAATCATTTAGACCGTTAAAGTTAACAAACTCAGCAGTGAAAAAAACTGCATACCTCAACTTTGGCAAACTCAGCCACCGCTCTCTTTGCCTGACTGGGTTCCACATACCTCAAGAAAGCATAACCCTTATTCTTCCCCGTTTGTCCATCCATCATCATGCGGAGCTCCAAAATCTCCCCAACCTTACCAAAAACACTCCTTATATCTTCCTCCTTCGCATCCCTATCCAAACCCCCTATAAATATCTCTGCCTTCCGCCTCTTCATTCTCTCTGACAAGCCCATCACCTCCTGCTCCACCACTGCAGCCTCCAACCCATCGCCCTCTTTCCCACTCTCCAAATTGTCATCTTTCGACTCCATCTGCCCACACTCTTCTTTAATCTCCAAATTATCATCAGATTTGCCTGACTCAAGCTTGTTATCTTCCTCCATCTTCACCTCCGGTTGCTGATTATCATCAGGGTTAAATGTCATCACCGGTGCATCCTGTTGAATAGTACTAGGCAGGGCAGAATTAGGGTTAAGGTACTTCTCAGTGTTCTCCCCTAAAGACACTATGCCGTCTTGCAGAGGCTCAGCATCCACTTTCTTTGCTGCTAATGAGCCCTTAGGAACCAACTTTTTCACAATTTTCTTCCTTACTACTTTCCTTGTCTTCAAAACGTCATCTTTAGCCTCCATCTGCAGACATTTTTCCTTAATCTCCACATTGTCCTCAGCCTCGGGTACAGGGTTCACAGGCTCCAGTTGCTGGAAAGCATCAGGTTTAAATGCCTCCTTCGTTGCATCCTGTTGTATGCTACTATCCAAAACAGAATTAGGGTTAAGGTCTTTATCACTAGTCTCGCGTGACGACACTAAGCCATCTAGCTCTGGCAAGTCATCCACTTTCTTGGCTGCTACAGAACCCTTCGGAACTAACTTCTTCACAATTTTCTTCCTCACTACCTTTCTCACGCGCAAGACCGTCTTCGTGCTAGGCTTCTCGATAGGTTCAGCTGAAGTTGTCTCAGCCGTATTCACTCCAGGGGCTTCAGGAATCTCCTCCGCTGCGGGTTCTGAGGCTTCGGGAGCAGTAGTGATGGCTTCTGGTTCCCGCGAGGGATTGACGTCGAGCTCGTTCGCGATTTCGCCCTCAGGTTCGGTTTCCGGTTCGGGTCCGTGTCCGGTTTCGGGTAAGGGCCGTTGATCATTCTCCACAGAGAGATCGTTGAAAGCGGCGGCATCGGAGGTCAGCGAGGGTTCCGGTGGGGTGGGAGTTGGATTTATTGTGGCGGCGGTTGAGGAAGGGGTGGAAGATTTGGACTTCTGTGGGGTTTTCGCAGTTTTCTTCTTTCTTGGAGGCATTTTCTATGGTTGTTTGTTCTTCTGCTGTGGTTTTGGGGTATAAGTTGTCGACGCCGTAGAGAAAGGCGGAGGCGGCGATGCTATGAGGCTAGTAAAGAAGTGATGGAGATGAGCAGCGTTTCATTCAACAAGCTTAAACATTTATATATTTATATATAAATAATATAAACGTAAAGAATGTGAAAATCAGATTCAAAAAAGAAAGAATGAGATATTCAAAATTCAATTATTAAAACAGAATTAAATTTCTGATTTTAAATCGGGTCAGGCTGGTCGGGTCGACTTCTTCTTCTAATCAGTTTCAAATCAATCCAGGATAAAATTGTTTGTCCAGCCGATTAAACCGTTGAATCATGAAATTGATGTTAGTTTTTCAAAACTGTGCGGTTCAAAGAAAGTGGGTTTTGAGCCATCAATTTTAGATCCAACGGTTCAAAAGTTAAGTTAGGAAAATACGTAAATACAATCTTGTTCGTTCTCCCTCTCATAATTCATTTCATTTTCGCGTGTAATGCCGTCCAATTCATCTCCCTCACGCCCTGGGTTGTTTTTTTGGCAATTCACAAACTCGACGACGACAAGCTTAGTATTCTTCATTGGCATCACCCTCGCTTCTTCTCTCTTCTCTTGATCGTGGGATGTAAGTTTTTTGTAACCCTAATATTTTTTTTTAGTTTGTTTTGATTAGCTTTGTGTTCATTAGTTTCTAGATTTTCAGCTAGAATTTGCTGAAGTTGCAGTGGGTTGTAAATTAATTTATTTATCCCCTGTCCTATCTCCTTCAGTTCTTCCTTCCACCATCAATTCTTCCTTCCACTTTATTGATTTTGTTTTCCTATGTTTCTGCTCTTTCAGAGTTTGTCGGACTAATAGCCCCCTGATAATTTTTTTTGAAGTTGTGATGATATCAATTACCATATATGAGCTTAAATCACACAAATAGTTTTTGAGGTATTAAACTAATAAGCATAGATGTAAAGTGATGGAAGGCTACATGCTGATAAGATGAGGAAACATTGATACATTTTGCAGAAAAAAGAAATAAGTTGATCATTGTAAATTCAAACTACAATTAATATAAATTCAACTATCTACAAAAAGAACTAAAATCATACGACTACAAAGTAATCAGGATCATTGATTTGTGGACAAAGATGAGCCATTATCTGTGTAATAATGAATAGAAAGAGGAACCATGCATGGCCAGTCAAACTTATTGCAAGCATGCCATGCTTGTAGTTGAAATAAGATGCAAGATGAGTATGTCGTGCTTGTAGTTGAAGATCTTTAACTGACTTTCCTCAAAACTTTTAACAGAGTTTCGACTGCTAGAGTAGCAATCAGGAAAGTCTATCAGGAACATGATGCTATTGTTAGGAATCTCAATTATGGGGGGTTGAATATATGAATTTCATCATATTGTTTGATAACAATCATTGGTGTTGCTGACATTTGAGTATGGGTTGTATTATCCTCTTTTTTTTTTTTTTGAGAAGATGTATCATCCATTTGCTGGCCATATTTTTGCTCTCAATGGCTATTAATTACCTCTCTTGTACTTGCACTTTTTTTATGGCCAAACAAATATGATGTTATATCAGTGGATTCTGAATTTGGATGATTATCTTTTCTCTTCTTTTACTTTATTTGTATTTAGTATGAGATAGACATATAGATGATTTTGATTGCTCGTCTTATGAAATGTGCCAACATGCTTATTACTGTTTCGAGTCATTCTTTTGTATATAAAAGTGAACTCATTGTATATAATGTTAATGTAAATTTGTTTAAAATTCATTTGCTTGTTGATATTAGAATTGAAGCTTCTGGTGCTCGGACTACAACATTAGGTTATAGTGTGTGCAAAAAGGTGGATATTGCTTGGAATCGTTTCACATAAATTAGAGGGGTTGATGGAAAAATAATAATTCAAATGCTTGCATTATGGTATTGCGTATAAGGCATGTGGCATAAACAAAATGAAACAATATTTAGCAAAAGTTAAGAGGAACATAGCTTCCTGTAAAATAAAAGTGTGTCATGTTGTTCGTTATCAAATGCAGAAGAATTTAAAGGACATGTAAAAAATAAAATGGCAAAATTAGGAAAAGATGGAGAGTGCACCTAATCATATAGATAAAATAGTATAGGAAGGGGCTCTTCTTCTCTACTCAAACCACAAACATTTGAAGTACATAGGGTTTTGGACAAGGACTTTTCTCAAGAAGAGCTTCAATTGGTATTGGATAATCTTGAGAGTAATATTGCTCCTAGGATTGACGGAATAACTTTCTCATTTATCAAATCCTATTGGAATATCATTAGTATGGATGTTTGGAGAGCTATTAATTTTATTTTCATCTGACAAGATGTCTCCTACTTAGAAAGAAACTCTTATAATGCTGATTCCTAAAGTTTCTAATCCAGATTTTTCTTCTAATTATAAACCAATTAATTTTTGTTTGTTTATTTATAAATTGGCAGAGAAAATGTTGCTTAATATATTAGAGTTGGTTATTCATAAAATGTATCAGAGGAACAAGCAGCTTTCATCAAAGGTCGTTCTTTATCCGACCATCTTCTATTGGCTCAAGAAGTGTTCAACAAATTCAGGTTTTCTAAAGCAAATAAGGGTTTGGTGGCTTTCAAGGTAGATATGGAGCAAGCTTATGATAGCATGGGGTGGTCTTCTTTAAGGCAAGTTTTGGAGTATTTTAATTTTCCTTGTAAATGTTCTTGGCTTCTTTTAGAATGTGTGGTGGAACCTAGATTCTCTATATTGGTTAATGGTAATAATTCTAGTTTGATTGAAGCGAGGAGTGGTTTTAGACAAGGGTACCCCTTGTCGCCTTATTTGTTCATCATTTGCTTTCAGCTTTTAACAAAATACATTTATCTAAGATGGAAATAATATTCGGATTAAAATTTCTTTAAATTCTCCTATGCTTTCACACTTATTATATGCAAATGACATTCTGATTTTTTATGAAGCTATGTATCAGAGTGTGAAAAAAAATAAAATCTATTCTTTCAAAATATTGCAAGTGGTCAGGTCAAACGATTAATATGCAGAAATATGTCATGTTATTTGGCAAATTTGTTGGTAGGAAGAAGAAGAAGGTTATTTCTCTTGCTTGGAGGTTCAATGGTGTCAATGAATTTAATTACTTATGAGTGAAGATTGCTTTAAAGAGACTTCAGGCTTCAGATTTTTAGATTCTCATGGAATAGGCGTTAAGTAAATTAAATGCTTGGTCGAACAAGTTTATTTCCTTACAAGGAAGGTTGGTGCTTGTAAAATAATTGTTGCTTTCTCTTCCCATATTTTTTGGCTACACACTCTCTAGTTCCTATGGGAATATTGTATTAATTTGATAAATTGTGTATAAAGTTTATTTAGCATAAGAATGATGGAAATTTTGGTATTCATTATGTTGCTTGGGATGTTTTATACAAACCAATAATGTATAGTGGACATGAGATTCACTGTGCTTTTTCAAAAGTAGGGCCTATTCGAGCTAAATTTCCTTCAAATTAATTTTATTGATAACCCCAATTATCTTCTTAACCGTAATTTGATTGCTAAGTATGGTAATGACATTTGGAATGCTTAAGCCAAAAGAGAAAGTTCTTCCACTTGGAAAATTATTGTGAATGGTGATATGTTTCTCCGTCTTATTGTAAGATGGGAAGTTGCAAGTGGAGAGTTGCTTAATAATCTTAATGACACATGGGTTCTTGACAAGAGTTTGTTGAAATAGCCAACATTTGTTGTTGCTGATTTGGAAGATGGGTATGGTCTTAATAATTTCATTACTAATGGATAGTTGAATACTACTCAGCTTGAGAATTTTTTTGGTGAAGAGCTGCTCAACTTAATTTTTTAGATTATTATAAACGCAACCCTGTCAAGGGATCATATATAATTGAAAATGAAAATGTCTGGGAAAACTATTGTGGGTTTGATAATTGGGAATCAAGTAATGGACTCAGCTGACGGAAACTACTCAAGCCAGATTAAAAGACTAAAGCTTATACCTCGTGCGGAGCTCTTTTGGTGGTGTGTTTTCCATAATGCAATTCCTTTTAATGTTTTTTTAAAGTATAGAAGGCTATTGGAACAGAGCTCTTGTCCAAGAGGATGTGAGGTAGAGGAAAATGTGGATCATATAGTGGCTGGATGTTCATTACTTATTCTTGTTATAAAGCTTCTAAATAAATGGGGTTTTGAAGTTTCGATTTGCTCTTCTTTTTTGAATTGTATTAATAATTTGATGATCCTCTAGTATAATAATATGTTTATAGGAAAATTATACTGCAATAGTGTTCTTTATTTGGAAAAGCAAAAATTAATACATTTGTACATGGTGAAAAAGAAGATAGTCTGGTTTCTATTGTGGAAAATGCTTTATCTTTTGCTTCAGCTTTGTCAACTCCTTATATTCATTAAGGATTCTGGGATGTTAATCAATTGTCTAAGCTGTCTTCTTCTTAGCATCCTCCTCCACCTGAATGGTTAAAGGTGAATATTGAGGCTTCTCTTTTAAATTCTAGTAGAGCTGATATTGGTGGTGTCTTCAGAGATCATGAAGGGAGGTTCTTGCTAGCGTTTGGTTTCAAGGGTTTACATTGGGATGTAGCTCAGTTGGAATTGATGGATGTTCATTCGTTGGAGAAGTTTACTCAAGATTGGATGTTGGAAGCAAAAGGTATATATCATTATTAAAGGTGACAACTTTAATATTATAAAATTTCTTCAAGGTTCTTATGGAGATGCCAACTTCAACCTTTTTTCTTTCCTTAAAAAGTTTAATCAAGTTATATTTAATTTTACCAAATTAATTGTAATAAGTTAGCATATTTATGTTCTAACTTTGATTTGTTTAGTGGTTTTATTTGGGATGATATTAGTAGTGTCGACATTCCTCCTTCGCTTTTTTTCTTTTTTAAAGGTGGAATGTGATGGATTAGAGTCTATTCATTAGGTTGTATTTTCTTTTGTTTCTTCTTTAATGCAATTTGCATTTTCTTCTAAAAAAGAAGTACATATAGTAAGAGTTGATGAAAGAAAAGAAAAACCTGATGACATAGATAATTTCTTTGCTCCCAGAAATAAGCCTAATCTCAACCCTAGCTTAAAGTGTCTTAGCATCCAAAGAAGTAAGATACCATGTAGATATGACTATATCAAGGTGGTTCTTTGATTGTAGCATTTCATTCAATTCCTGAATTCAATCTTTGCACAGAAAGTTGTTGATGCCATCATAGCCATAGGTCCAAGTAACAAAGTTCCATCGTACTACATAATAAGAGTTAATCTGCTTAAAGATTATAAAGAGGAGTGCATATTACTTATTGATTCCTATAATCTTGGAAGGAGACATGTTATGGGCTTATTCTCGGCTGCAAAAAAAAAAATTGGACCTCTCAAAGCTAGATTAACATGGAGGCTCTCTCAAAATCCTTCTTCATTACTGTATAAATGTATTGCTGCAAGGTACGGTACTAATTTTTGGAGTAGAGGGTTCAAAAGTGGGCATTCGGCTGCATGGTCTATCCTTTTAGATGGAGCTTCTTTCTTAAAGCCGATTGTTAAGTAGAAAATTGTTAATGGTAAGAGTATCAATGTCATGAATGACATGGTTATTAGACAAATGCTTCAATAAATGGCCTATGCTTGCTGACTGTATTGGTTTAGAAGATAGATGTTACAATGCTTTCTTCTTATGGACGACCAATGGAATCTGATTGAATTGAATCATTTTTTCAACGAAAACATGTTCAATCTCATTATGTAGCATAGTGTTATCCATGAAGGGGAGCATGATCAAATGGAACCTCTTTTCCAATTATCTGGCAAATTGATTTTTGCCTTGGCTTATGCTGAAACTATTAAATTTAACAATCAGAATGAAGATTTTGGGTTTTCAAATTGGTTAAGAAAGATAAAACTTAAACCAAGAGTCGAATTATTTTGGTGGAGGATGAGTAGGTTTGCCATTCCTACTAATGAGTTTTTGAAATATAGAAGACTTGTAATAGTGATCTTTGTGCAAGAGAATGTCTAGAAGTTGAAGACTGTTCGCATGTTGCTATCCATTGCAAATTCTTTATTGATATCATTTGCAAATTAAGATCTTGGGGATTCAATATTCCTATCTTCCACTCATTGGCAGACTGTCTTTCCCAACTTAGAAATCTTTCCAAAGTGTATTTGAATATGGTAAAGATTTACTTTATAGCAATTTTCTTTTCTTGGAAATGTCAGAATGACGTTAAACTTCGCAATTCTATATTACCCACTTTGGTTGTTGCTACAAACATCTTATCCACTACTACAAACAGTTATCCGATGCAAGTTAACTAGGATGCTTCTCTCCGTTTGGAGTCTGAAACTTTATGGCACCACCCACCGCTATATTGGATAAAAATAAATGTGGATACTTCCTTATTGGATTCAAACAAAGCAAGCATTGGCGGTATAGTCAGAGACTTTAAAGGTAGAATGCTCCTTGCCTTTGGTAAGCAGAAATTGCATTGGGATATCAATCAACTTGAGCTGAATGCTATTTCTACTTTGAAAGAATTCTTAAGAGGTTGGATGTTTGAAAGCAAATTGTTGACCTCATTTTTGTATGAGGTCACTTGGACTACTCTTGATCCTAAATTAATTTAATTTTTAAATTAAGTTAAATTTTAGGATCCTCCTAGAATCCTGACCCTATGATCTATGCTAGGATTCTTCTAGAGTTTAGACCCTAGGAGCTACTCTAGATCCTAAACTTCTTCTAGACTCCAAGTTCTAGGAATTTCTTAAGCTCTAGGATCCTTCTAGATTCCTAAATTTTAAGATCTATTCAAACCATAGGATCTACCTAGATCTTAGGTCAATCAAACCAAATCCAAGGTCCAAAGGTTTTGTCCTAAAGGCCTTTTCTGTTGAATTTTCAAACACTTTGAAACCCAGTTAAATGACCTCCGATTCAGAGTCTGTCAGTTGCATACTGATGGGACATGTCTCTGGAGGTAACCCTCCAAATTTGAGCCCATTCTGAGGTCTCTGACTCCAAAAACTAAATTGAAACCCAAAGGCTGTAAAACCTTCAAATATTTACAGCCTATGTCATTGGACCTGTCACTTTGAAGATTCTGACCTTAGAGCCTTCACCAAAGCCTCTAGTCACTTCCAGACCATTAATCTTGATATGTTGAACTTTAAACTGCATTTTGGTTGATCCATTTTGACCCCCAGTTGACTAGGGGTCAAAATGACCAAAATACCCCTGCGGGGCTCAAATGGTGATTTCAAACCAAATGAACTCCGAATTGAATGCAACCACCTCCAACAAATTTCAAATTTTATTTCAAACCTGTTGGACCCTTTTCCAACCCCTGGGTCAACCTGGTTGACCAAGTCAACAGGTTTGACCTAAGTGACCCTTTAAGGGTCCAAACATGTGTTTTGACCCAAATGACCTCTACATGCTATAGAACCACTTCCATTAGTCTTGAAATGCCATTTGAAATCTGCTCGACCCAAACCCAGACCCTGGGTCAACCTAGTTGACCAAGTCAACCTAGGTTGACCAAACAAGCCCTTAAGGGTCAAAACATGCATTTTGACCAAATTGACCTCTCCAGACCATGGGACCACCTCCAATGGTCTCCAAATATCATTTCAAAATTGTCCAACCTATACCCACCCCTTGAGTCAACCCAGTTGACTCAGTCAACCTAGGTTGACTCAAAATTCCCTTAAAGCTTTAATAGGTTATTTTAACCCATTTAATCCATTGAACCCCTTTCAAGCTTCAAATCAACTCCTAATTATAGCCTAACAATGCTTTGAATGTTGGCTAATCAAATCCAATTAGAGTTGACCAAGTCAACTCTAAGCTTGGGTTAATTCTATTGTGAAACCCAAAATTAAATTCTAGTCTCTATTCCTCCACTTGGCCTTGACTTTGATTCATTCTAATCAACCCTTGAGATCCCCTTACTGCCACATCAGCAGTCAACATGGTCAGTTGACCAGTCAACACTTGGTCAACAAATCTCTAAATGCCCAAATGGCTTGATCCAAGCTAGCCCACTCCACATCAATTCATCCCAGCAATTTTATTTAATTCCAAAAGGTCCCCCATGCCACCTCAGCTGTCCACTTGGCTGTTGACTGGTCAAACCAGTCAACAAATGGTCAAATGAGCCCTTTAGAGCCTGAATTAATCCATTAAAATTAATCTCTCCTAATCTAAATCACTCCAGCAGTTTGAGCATGCTCTAGAAGCTTCCTAGGACTCACTCCAGCCCTTTGATCTTGATCTAACAGCTCCCATTACTCCATGTGTCCAAATAGAGGACAAAACTCTCTTTCCATGTAGGATGTCCTTTAGTCCTTGATTCCTCCTGCTCCCACCAACTCCCTGGACAGGTGGCAGCCATCTGGGAGTCCAAACCATTGATCTCAGCCCTCCATTCAAACTGTAAGGGTTTGAATAGGGCAAAAGGAGGAAAATGAGAGACATTGCAACCCTAGCACTCTCTCTCCCATCTAAGGCTCCTCCATACAAACTCTCAGTCTTTCTGAGTTCTCTCGAGCTTCTCCCTCATTTCCCCACTTAAACCCCGACGTTCAAGGCTTTCTCCGGCGATCCTCCGGCGAGCTAACGTCCAATCCGTCCAAAGCTTTTACCAGGAGATTCGTGGAGCATTGGAGCTTGGATTCAACTAGGAATTTAATCGTGGACAATCTACAAGCTCAGAGAATCCAAAAACGGTCCAAACCGTCCATTGAATCGCTATAAAACTCTAACCCTAGTCTAAGACACTTAGGCTAAATAGCTTTTTATTAAATGCATATTATGCCGTAGGAATAGATCCCCAAAATTTCTGTTCACTCTCTTTATTCCAGTTTAAAATTTCAAAGCATTTCGCTGTCTGGATCGAACAAACGAGCCAAAAAACGAGTCTAGGGTCGTCTCGTTATCATTGGCTCAGGGGTACGTTTTCTGAGCCGTTGATCGGCTGATCAACGACTTTGATTGCATGATCCCTCCGGCCGTCCGACCGTGTATTTCATTTCGGCGTTCAGTTAACGGTCCGACGGCATCTGGACCCTCCCTTCCAAACCGCGGGATGAAATCCAGGCCATCTGATCTCGTTCCGTTGAGATCGAACGCGGGGTTCGATCTCGGCCGTCGGATCAAACCCGCGGAAGATCAAACAGCGAAACGCACGGCTGACGTGGTTAAGTGGAAACCGCGTGGCAATGATTGCCCGCCGCCGCGCGTTTTCGTGCCCACCAGTGAGAAGCCGCCACGTGGCCGCCGGCGCCGCTTTTTCATTTAAAATGATTTAAAAATCATTTTAAATGCAGAAAAACTCTATAAATTATTTAAAATTAAATATAAGTCCAAAAATTAAATGTAAGGTATCAAGTTTTTCAGAAAAATAAGGTCTTTAATTTAAAATTAAATTCAATTTGAAATATTATATATATATATTTTTAAACTATTTTGATTATTAAATATTTTATATTTTTAATTGATAATCAAAAAAAAAAATTGATTAAATATAGATACTTAATAATTCAAAATTATATTTTAAAAAATATATTTTGAAATTTCAGAAATATATCTATGCTTAAATTAAATGTAATTAAAAAAAAAAAGGAAATGAAGTTATTTTAAGTATTAATAATTTTCAAATCACTTTAAATTCACTTAATTAACTTAAATTTCAAAATTTTCAAATATATTTAATTTAAATCAGAAATATTTAAATAATATATCAAAAATTTTGAAAGTCAAAATACTTTAATTTAATATTAACATTAGAATTTAAATGTTGAGTTATTTTGAATGATTTAAATTAATTTAATATTAAAATATTTAATTAGTATTTGATTAAATATTATGCTTATCATTTAGAAAATTAAAAATTATTTTTAAATAACTTTGGAAATTAGAGGATCTCTCAAGTATTGAAACATTAGTTTAATGATATTTTTTAAGTTATTTTATTTTTTAAAACCCATATCTTTATGTATAGTTTTCCATATATAAGTATATATATTTCAAAATTTATTTTTAAATTATATGCATTTAAATATTTAAATTTTGAGAGATCCCTTGAAATTTTAAATTTAGATTAAGCTTGTTTGAATAGAAATTATGGGGAGTGATTGGTGTATAGTTGTACTTCAACTATTCACTAATCAAGGTTTTAATCTTACTTAATTATGTTATTCCTTGCATGTTTAGATTATACACACACCACCTAGTCTAGGTTCTCCTAGATTTAAGAACTTGAGTGTGATGCTTATGTGTTTCATTCATGCTTGTTCAAGGGTTAAAAAAGATTTGATTTGAACCTATTCAAACTTAGTGTCATTAAGGATAATAATTAAGGACTTGTTTAGAAAATTTAGAATATTTCCAATAATTAGGGTACATTCCTTTTTCACTTGAAACTTTGGACATATGAACTTACTGACATGTACAACCACTAGGAAAGGTTTGACTGATTTTTGAAATCATTAAGGTCCTTAATTAATTTTCTAAGTCTTAAACCCTTAATTAGCCCTTAAAACTTCAAGAAAATATAATAAATCCATTTTAAACCCAAAAAATATGTGTAAGCCCTATAACTGACCAGAATTATACCCTTAACCAATGAAAATTAAAACCAAAATTATTTGACAGCAATTTAAACCTTAATCAAATTTTAAGTGAAAATCAATATTTAATTCATATAATTAATTAAATAATATTAAAAATTCTAAAATTTTCCCAAACACTTGGGAATCTCTCCTTAGGTCATTCCTGACCTTTGGAGTTGATTTCAAGGAGTTTGGGATTCATTTGGAGAAAAATCACAAAATGGCCCTCTAATTAAGTAATTTCAAAAAATTCAATAATTACCCAAACTTCAAACCTTCATAACTAATTCCAGAAAAATCCAAATCACCTAAACTCACTTGCATTCAACTCCTAATAAGGTCTAATATTTATTAAAAATATCAAATTCCAGAAATCTGTAATATTTCAAAAAGTCAACAAATTAGTCAAACTGTAGTTAAAACTAGTTCAAAACTTCAAACCTTTGTAATAAAATGTAGAAAAATCTGATTTTAACGTACTTACTGTCTAACTGATCGTAGTGAGGTCTAATATTTTAATAAAATGCTAGCTATCCAGAATTTAACCTTAATTAAAAAGTCAATTTCAACCCCTTAATTAAATGATTAAAATATTCAAAAAATTCATAAAACTCAAAATTACTTTAAAACTCTAGAAAATGTTAACTTAATGTTTAAAACATTCAACAAACCTTTTAAAACACAACAACCATCGTAAAGATGAAGTTTATTGGCTGGATTACTCCGGGCTGCGGGGCTAAGTGTCCTAAGGAGGCTGGTTCCTCGAGCCTGGTGGCACAACGCCACGAATGGATTCCAAGGGGTGTTAAACCTTAAAAATAGATTAATTATTAATTATCTAACCTTTTAAAACCTCTAATTTAATTACATTAATTTGGTTTATCGGCTGGACTACTCCGGGCTGCGGGGCTAAGTGTCCTAAGGAGGCTGGTTCCTCGAGCCTTGTGGCACAACGCCACGAATCGATTAATGGCAAATTTAAATTAATCAAGTTTGAAAATCAGTAACCAAACATTTCTAATAAAGTTCTATGACTCTTAAGCCTTAAAGAACCTAAAATATTTAATTATACTGGGTACCACTGGGTAACCCAGGCCTACGAGGCTATTAACTTAGCCCCAAGGAAGGTGAAATAAACTTCACGGCCTCGGTGTGAAACAAAGGTGATATCCAACAAATAATTAAATAAATCTTAAAATTAATCTTAAGCCATTAATATTTGAATTCAAACTTAAATCCCTTAAACCTTCTAACCAATCGAACTTTAGACAACTTTAACTAATAATCCTAATTAGGACACATCAAAACCACACGACCTACCTCACACACTTTAGATGTTTTGCTAGGATCACCGACTCTAGTTTTAGGATAGGTAGGTGTTTTACTTTCTGCAGTTGTGTGCCGAGTTTTTGAGCTTTTACTGCATGCTGTTTGCTAGTGTAGAATTGATGTGTTTATTTACTTACTTTCTGCATTCTGTGATTGATTGTACGTTAGATTTACCCCTAGGTTAGGAGCGAATTATACTTGTGCAATCTTATGCAGGTGGCCATGCTCATACAAGGAGCTGAAATTAAAGGGGGCAGTTACTAAAAAAATGCATATATACTCTTTGCACAGGTACCTGCCGCGCTTAAGACCCCCTTTGAATAAAAGAGCATGGCCAAGTGTGGCTAAAAAAATGCATCTCATTTTTTCATATTATAACTGCTTGGGAAAATATATAACTGTTGATTATTAGGATAACCTTGCAGGATCGAGTCTAGACTTTTTTTTTTCATTAATGTAAATTTGATTTGATATGGTTGTAATTCTTTAAAATGATTTGAGATTGGGATATGAATATCCAATTTGAATTCTAAAGAGGTGAAGACATCCCTAAAGGGGAGAGTCTTCTTCCATTTGGAATTCAAATTAGGATATTTTGCAAATATCCAAAGAGGAAGGATAACACCCCGGTCAAGGGGGAGTTTCTTTCCATTTGGATATCCTGAACCGACAAATCAAGATGTTCGTGAGAAGATGAAGGATTGGACAACGAGAAGAATCCCAAGTCTCAAAATCATTTGATTCAGGATTAGAAATCCGGGTTGTAGTTAGTGGTGCCCGGCCACTTTAATTTCTTGTAATTTTTGAGATGTAATAATGAGTGGCACTTGCCATATGGACATTCAATTTGATATATTTAATTGATTTTGCATTAGAATTCCTATTTTTCTAGTCTTTTTACTTGCATGCCGTATTTGATTTGACCTGGAATTCGAACTTAGGCTCTTAGGGGTCTGTCAAAAAAATTCTTCTACTTTAATTAAATAAAATTTTTTAAGATAAGATAAAAACTCTAAACGGTCCTAAGAAGTAAGCTCGGACTTGCCGAGGGTTTTTCATGCATTCATATTATACTTTCTCAACCTTGTTAGGCATCTCCCCGCCTGCGGGTTCTGGCAGACCACCTAGCCTATGAGGGTGCCGATCTGTCAAGGGGATGTTATGCAATCTCTAGGGAAAAACCTATTTTCTAAGCCAAAATTTTTAAACTGCTACATACAAATTCTGTATTCAATCGAGTCAATTAGCATGCATCACATTAGCAACAAATTTAAAAGAGTCTAATATTTAATTGCATTACTTAGACATCAAATCCAACATAAGTTTGAGAGGTCAATTAAGGATTTGCTCTAGATGTCGACCTCATTCCTCTAAAATTTTCTAATTAACGTCCCTACCACTCTACAAAAAGACCGGACTCATATTTTAAAATCGTTTAGGTGGTTTAGCTGGCTCCCCAATCCAGGCCGGGGTAAGACCAGATTCGCATTGCACTAGCTAGGTTCGGGGTGCTAACTTTCAGTGCCCAATTTAGACTTAGGTTCTGAGGCTGGCTCGGGCCATAAGACCTCAATTTTCGAGAAATTGAATCCCAAATTTCTAATAAAATTGATCACTTAAACTAAACATCGCTTTCAATCAAATACAAGCCTAACGCTTAGAACTAGTTGGAGTGTTTTCTGAATTATTTCAGAATCCCAAAACACTCATTCTTCTTCCTTTGACTCTAGAAATAACTGTTCAACGTCGATCCAATCCCGATTGAAAATTCCTACCCTTTTCCTCCTTTGATATCGATCTTTGAAATTCTTAAATAAAATTTATACCGCTATTTTAATCGAGAGTTTTCGTAGGAAATTTCGATTTCCTATGATGTAATTAACTACGTGGGCTTGCGCTCGTAGGAGATTTAGTAACCCAGATCTAATTTTCAAATTCAAAATCTTTCAAAATCTCTAATTAATTATTTTTGGAAAATTTAAAATACAACGATCATTATCGTCATCTTCAAACAATCGATAATGATTGATATCTCCTTTCTCTGGAAATGTATATTAATTATTATCGTGGATTTGATTATGAAATTAATGATTTTTGGATTTGATTTCAAATTTTTATTTTGAAATTTGAACCAATTAGTGAATGAGATTCTTCCGCTTGGGATGATATATCGTTCATAATATTGTGTTAGATTTCAAAACTAAAATTCAAAATTTAATCTTCCCAAAGATAATTAAATATTTTTTCAAAATTATATATACTTAAATATACATTTTTTTTAATCAAAACACAAATGTATAATAATTGAGGGTGATAACTACAATGCCATCAAATTCCTTCATGATTCTACGATGAAATCAACTCAGACAGCTAATAACCTGATTTCGGAGAAGCTATCATTTCTCAACGACTTCAACAAGGTAATCTTCCATCATACCTCTAGGAATTGTAATAAAGCCGCTGATTTGTGCGCTAGTTTAGCTTTGGATAATAATTATTTCTTTGATTCTTCTACTTTATTATGTATAGCGTAGCTCCCTCAACATTTCTTTTATTGTTACAATTAATGAAACCTCGACTGAAAGGAGAGGTAGCGCACGTATTCATTTTCCAATTTCAGGTCCTAAGACGCGTGCTTCAATATTGTCTTGATTGGCAGTCACTCTTATGTATTTTAAATCTTTAGAGATACCCTTAGTGTTCTGTCCTGAATGGGAGGGTTGTTTAGTCAAGAAGAAGAAAGACCCATAACACAAAGGAATCTTGGACAATGGGCACAAGTCTTTCTTTATTCACGTTTTTTTTAGTATCTCCATTAGAATTAGCATTTCTATCAGCTCTGCTCTTCGCTACGCACCTTAATATCATCTCGAGACCTAAAAAACTCAATCCAGAACTGAATCATAAACTTGAATAGGATTGCCACGACACTAAATCTAGTAAAGTGAAACTTGCCTATGAAAAAGACCTTATATGATGCACACAGAACTACAGATGAACCAGAGCTCCTAGAAATACTAACTATTGAGATGGCTGCCGACGAGATGAAGTCAACTCTGGAGGTGGATAGAATCGGTCGACCAGTAGCGAAGGAGTTGGGATCCCACCTGGAAGGGAACAATGACATAAGCTTGCTCTACTATTGCTAACTAAGATCTTCTTTCCTGAACTAATAGCTCTACATCTTGAGGTAGGAATCCTATCAAATGCTACTACTTCTCTAAGCCAATCGAGTTTTTAAGCCAACTCTTACTAACTACTTCTTTGATGCATCCCGAGTAGAGGAATGAAAGATCCAATATTGTCGAAAAGAAGGATGAAAGGGCGGATGGTAGCATGATCAATTCCTAACTTAATAATAGAATAGCCCGTTGGGTAGTACCGGACATAATGAGAAGAGAAGTGGCTCAGCAAGCAACACAATCTTATGGCTTGAATATATATATATATATATATATATATATATATATATATATATATATATATATATATATATATATATATATATATATATATATATATATATATATATATATATATATATGTGTTTTATTGCACTATATATATTATTACATTTCATGCTGCATTTTATATAAATGAGTATAGTATTTGCATCATAACAACGAAGGCCAACTATCAACACTATAATTAATTTGAGTTGACAACTCAAATAGTAATACCCTGAGCACAAGAGTGGGCCGACAGGATTTCCTTTAAAGATGGTTTGTGGTATTATCCTAGGTGTAGCCTATAACTGATAACCAATTATGTTGACGGGCGGAGAGTGATGACTCTTTTTTTATTTAATTAAAGCTACTTGTAAGGATAAATGATTTACTAAATTCAGTAGCGGAGCCAGAAAACTTATGGAGGGGGGGGGGGGGGGGGGGGGGGGGGGCTAAATTATTTCATTAAAATTTTTCCCTCAACTTTTTTCATCCAGATTTGGGATCGGTATAAACAATTTTAATTTTTTTTTTTCAATTATTATTCAAAAATGTATAATATTAAATATAAAATAATAAACAACTTACAATTTACAATATTAAATATAACACTTGTAAGAAAAATTTAACATGCTACTAAAGATTGAAACAGGACTTGGCATGAATCATTGAATTTATAGTTATCATGCATAATTTTTAGAATTTAACATTAGTTCTTTTCAGGATTTTTGACCACGAAACATGAGTTATCTTATAAGCTAATTTATTATTATTATTTTTGGCTCCTTATGACTACTCCACCTGCTCCCTGACACAGGAGCCATTGTGCTTTGATTAAGGGATTTTTACATGCATACCACTTTATAACTTGTGTATTACATATTTAACACCTAATTCTTAAATATTACACTCATACCACCTATTAGCTATTTTCATAACAAAATTACCACTCCTTTAACAGCGATGCTTACTCCGTTTTCTCTTCCTTCCCGCCTGGGCTTTCCGCAGCAGATCAGGTTTTTTCCCGCGGTAGCTGCTCTGTCCAAGAGAGTATCATCGTGATTTTTTTAGAATCCCTCTGTATTTGCTCTTCCACTGTAGCTGCCCTTCCACACGAGCTAGTTTTCCTTCCCGATCTGCTTTACCCAGGTGAGATTTCTCTGCTTCTTTATTCCCGCAAAAAAATGGTAATATTTTTCTCTACCTGTAATGCGACCATGTGTTTTTGAATCATTTATCATGTTTTTGCTGAATCATTACCATGCGATCAAATTCACTTTGTGGCATTAGTAAAATATTCCCGATCTTATAGCATTACAGGTAGAGTAAAAATTTAATATGTTTATCTCAAGTATACTGTGTTCAAAGTCAAAGAAATCATTAATATTTTGGATGTGGACAGCGATGAAGGAGTTAAATGCAGTTAAAAGATTACCTTCAGCTCGCTAGAGAAAAAACTGCAGCCCGCGAGAGGAAGATCAGCGAAGATTTGCTGCGCGCAAGAGGAAGATCTGCGATGATTTGCAGCCCGCAAGAGAAGAGCCGCGCAGCTCGCGAGAGAAAGAGACGGAGTGAGATTTTTTTTCAACGGAGTGGTAATTTTGTTGTGAAAATAGAGAATAGGTGGTAGGAGTGTAATATTTAAGAATTAGGTGTTAAATATGTAATACATAAGTTATAAAGTGGTATGTATGTAAAAATCCCTTTGATTAAATGCTTATACATTAGAATTCAGAAAACAAAACAAAGAAAGTAGTATTGTCTTTTCATTGACCTTGGAAGATAATTTGAACACAAGCAAATGGCATCAATCTCGTGGTTATATATATATATATATATATTTGGGGGGCAAGTGCCCCCCCTTACCTCAGCCAGTGCTACTGATAAATGATAATTATTATAAATATGACTAATGACTAGTTGGGAAGCTGTTAGATTTGAAAGATGATAAAAGCACAACATTAAAACTGAATGTAATGCATTACTAACTCATATAATGAAGCATGTATGCTTTGATAGTATTGATATATAAATAGGGGCGGATCCATCATTATTTTTTATGGTGGGCAGATTTATAATATAAAAAATTAAATACTAAAGAATTAGAATATATATAAGCTAAAAGTCTAAAAAAAATGATAAAAACAAAATATTGTCTAAATTTTGAATATTGAGTAGAATGGTCACATGTATTCAGATTATCAAACATATCATGCATATCAGAAGGTATTTGTGTTTTCTTCTAGCATTGATGTAAAGACCCGTTATTACCAAATCAATATTTAAAAAGATGAAAGAAAACCTAAATCAATATTTAATTGATATTATATAAAAATAATTATTTTTATCATTTTCTATTAATAAAACTTACATTTTGAGTGTACTACATTTTAAATGGAGAGATTTAAAAAATTTAAATATTTGATTGGCTTAAAAACAAATGAAATATTTTTTGAGAAAATTTAAAACTAATAATTAGTTCATTTTTTATGCACTCTAAAAATATTTTAGTGATTTAGAAATTCAAACATTCATCATGCACTAAAACTCAAATCTTACACTCCACATTAACCTTCCTAGGCCTTCACATTGAAACACTCACTTATATGGCTTGTTACACTCTTACCTCGACCACCATCGCTACCATCACCACCACCATCAAATCCAAACATCAACACCAACAACCTCTCCACCACCATCCACCACCACAATTCTCACAATACCACATTTGCACTCCCAACATATAATATGCTCTAAATAAAAAATTAAATTTACTTGTTATGTAACCAAACATAATAAATTAAAACTCTTGAATTTATTTTACAAATAATTAAACATTATAAAATAGTAAATATTAAATGTACATTATATTAAAATACACCTAAATTTTGAACAACCCCCTAAGGTTTCTAACATTACACTAAGTACATATTTAGAAAAAAAAGAATTAGAAAGGAAATCACAAACAAAAATGGTTTGAATTAATAAAATATAAACCTTAATGCTTCTACAATGCAGAAATGCTTCAATCCAAAATATCTTAACTTTGATTTTATCACTCATTGGATTACTTTCATCATGTTAAGAGATTTTTTTTAGATATCTTGAATTACTTTATAAATTGGAATATAATTATATAAATAGTAATTTTAATATTTAGATATAATGATTTAGATATAATATAACTTTTTTCAAATATCTCTCATCCTAGCTACTTTTTCCTGCCACGCTCAACACGCACCTTTCTCTTCTTTCCACAAAAGCTTGTATTGTCTCTTTTTTTGGGGGAAATATTGAGGGCATATCCCATTTCTATTAAAAGGAAATAGTTACAGGTGTGAAAAAAACCAGGTAATCAAAAAACAGCCAAAAAGATGCCAAAGGAGGCAATGTGTAAACAACTACACAAACAAAAGCTAACTAACAAAAATGAAACTAGAGCAATTCAATCCGAAGAGCCGGAGGGCTCAGTCCTAAAGGAATTGCCGCAAAAAGACCAATCCCCTGGTTGCAAAAAGGAGAGCAGCTACAATGAGTGAGGGACAAAACTCTGCCATCCAAGGGGATGCAATCCACACATCATAGCTTGTATTGTCTCCGATAAGCACCAATCAATAAAAAAGCTTTGACTTGAAAGCCATTGCCATTAATGGCAAAATATAACCTTCAGCTCCTTTAGTCCCTCACAATCATGCTTCAGAGAAAGGCTGTCATGAGAATAAGTAAACATCATCGGGCGGAGGCACTGAGATGGAACTCAGATCAGAAGAGGGAGAAAGGATCAGAGGCTTCGAAATCTTCTGCTTATACATCGAAGGTTTCTACCACTAGCAACGTCGTTGGATGAACAAGCACGCGCGAGATGGGCATGTTAGGGCAAAAAATATTTTGAGGTTGGGGGGGGGGGGGGTGAGGAGGCAGAATTCAGAAACCATTCATCCTATACCTATTTTTTTTTTTAGGATGGGCATTGGGATCCGTCCATGTATATAAAACTATAATATGCATGTATAACATTAGGGGTGTCAATTTCGGGTCACAGGTCGGGTTCGGGTCGAACTCTAAACTGACCCGACACTATTCGGGTCAACCCGAACTTGACCCATTTTAAAAAACGGGTTAGTTTTTTGGACCAGAACCCGACCCGCTTCGGGTCTGGGTCAACCCGACACGACCCGAATGACCCGTTTACAACAAAAATGGCTAATTTTCGGGTCAAAAAATGGGTCAATCTCCTCTTTTCGGGTCAAAACGGATCAAAATTGGGTCAATCTCGGGTTGTCGGGTCAAAATAGGATTTTCGGGTCAAAATCGGGTCAATTTGGGTCAAAGGGTTAACCCGAACTCGACCCGATTTTTGAAACGGGTCGAAATGCTGAACCCGAACCTGACCCGCTTCGAGTTCTGGTTGACCCTAACCCGAAATTTTTTGTTCGGGTTCTCGGGTCGTGTCAAATATTGACACCCCTAGATAACATCAATAGATAGATCATAATCGGTACATATATTATATATGATACGTATGATTGATAATAGATAAAATATATAAGAATGATATTATATATATGTTATGATTTCTTTACTGATTTATAAATAATTTAGTGCGATTACTTTATGAATTTATTGATTCTTGTATCGTATTAGCTATTAATTCATTGAAATATATATTGCTTTTATAATTTTTCATTTTGAGGCTTATAAATGATAACTGGTCAATGATGAAATGGATGTTATTGATTAGATTTATTAAATTAAGCATACATATTGATTCTATAAGTCATGTGTTGAAAGCTTTAGTGAATTTTAGTTATTGCTGAGCTTTTTAGCTCATTATGTGGATTTTAATGATTTTAGATTAGGGAAAGGATTAGGACCTGGTGGAGTGAGATTGCAAACTACAGGTTCCTTTTGATTTTATTTGTATATCTTTTTTTTTTTTTTTTGTACTTAGGAGCCAATGATAGAGTATTTATTGTATTGATCTCTTGACTATTATATATGGATTTTGGGTGAAGTGGGATATTTTTATGTATATAATTATTAGTTGTTTCTAAAGGATTTATACATTTGTATTGATGATTTATAGAAGCTCTGATAAATGATTAAAAAGATAAATATATAATTCGTTCAAATTTGATTTTGGTGTGTGACAAGATCATTGCTTACTTAAATCCTTACCTTTAAATGTTTGAACTCATATAGAGTTGGTTCACATTTTTAATAATTAATTGAAGTTTAGTTTGATTTTAAACTTTACAAATGCAAATATTAAAGTTTAAAAGTTTGAAATGACTTAAAATTATTTTTTCCTAATTTTCTAAACATATTTAAATTCCATCAAATGATTTCAGCTCTTTAGAATCATTATGGAATTTGAAAAAGGGCTTAATCGTCTTATTAATTAATTAATTATATATATAGTTTATTTAATACAATGTACATGGTTAACATTAAATTCCCAATTTATATTTTGAATGTTCTACAAAATTATTTGAAAGCAGAAGTCTCGTTCAAATTTTTTGATTTAAATTGAATTTCCTATGAATTTTTAACATCTACTCCTTTTCTAGATTTATTTAAATCCTTATAAAAGGATTTAATTAAGTTGGTTGACTCAACATAGCACATAACACACGCGCTCCTTGATTGGTCCTTTGTTAACATGGTGGGACTTGCATACCACATATGATCAATTTTATCCATCGAATCAATCATTATATGATTCTAATTAATCAATTTGAAACTATATGGGATGATTTATAAAGTAGTATAACTCCATTGTGGCCATCTATTCTATTTAAATAGAACATATGATTACAATTTCATGCCCTACTCCCATTACCAAAAAACAGCCATCCAAGTTAAATTCATTAATTTGAGGAGATTTATCAGTAGATCTCCATCAAATTGATCTAGGAGGATCTAGAGACTAAAGGCCTACAATATACTTGTGAGATCTAGATGGATTTTGAGTTTGCTTCATAATGTCTCAAAACCCAACATTCACATAACCAGGAATGCAAAATGCAAGGATGTAGTAGCATTCAAAACCAATTGACACTCACTTTTTATGAAGATGCGAAAAAAAAAAAAAAATGCTTGTATCAGGATGCCATATCCTAAGATCTAATTAGAAAGAATTTTTTTTATATACATATTTTCTTCCACATTCATAAATATATATCCTATTTATATCACCAAATAAATAGCAAGCAATATTAACATTCTTCAATTACTTTACCAAACTATAAACTTAAAAGAGTTTTGCACAATTATCATGGTTTCATCTCTCTTTCCACCCAAGTATATACAATTACCATGAATATCAAAATAATAAGTCTATAAAATAAGCATATCTATGGTCGAAGTCCTAATCATATTAATAATATCTTATCCTTTCTGAAAATAACATGCACAAGTAGGGATGAGAAACAATTGCTCAATAGGTTACTGTAAACTTACTATAGAATTCAATATACACATATAAAAGAATTTGTATATCAGTATCATAATGTATAAATACAACATGTCTATAGTGAACTAACATAATATTTATATTATGTTTGGTAATCATCAAATATGTGTCAATACAAAACTAGTGTTAATAACAAATACATGTTAGAAAAAATAAACATAAGATTTCATTTGAGCATGATTCATAAATGAATTAACATTAAAGATAATAACATTAAACATTTCGTTTCAAGCATTTCACACTTTTTTCCTTCGTCTCGTTATACCTTCACTTGTTCATATATTTTCACTTCTATTTATACCTCCAGATGTTCATATTGAATATATTCAAGCGTATCAAATTCACAGATAGATAATCATATAGGTGCATAGGACCTTATATTTAAATGCACATAAAACATCCACCACCAGCCACCTATATTTCTTTACTCCTCCCCCTTCTTACACACATTTTAAAAAAGATGCAAATAAAAACATTAGTACTTTAAACATGTAAAAAAATAAGTACTTTCAACAATAGCATAGGAATATCGTTAGTTTCAAAATGTATAGAAAATATCTATCATATTATACAATTATACAGTGTTTCCCTGCAAAAATAAATAATAAACATATTTACTGATTTTTATTATTATAAGGCATATAAAATTAAATTTCTCTTATCAACTAGCTCAAAGACACTTATGAATAAGGAAAACCTTAGATTAATATAAACTCTCATTATACAATATGATTTGAAATTGGTTTCTATATAGTTTATTGTGCATTTTAGTTATTGTCAAAACACATATGTTTTCTCATACCATTATTAGTAAGATTCCAAGCTTCCTGCATGCCTTTTTTCTATTATTATTATTAAATAGTTTGATTGGATACAATTAAAAATCATTAAAAGCTAGAAACTCCTCATGTATATTTTAAAGTAAATGTTGCATGTAAGAACATTTGCTATGATAGTAAGAGAGTTTGTTGTCATAGCATTTATTAAAAAAAAATCTAACACCAAGATAATAAGGGAGTGAAAAATTATACAAATGCTAAGGTTTTTACATATAAAACTTATAGAAGAAAAAAACAACAGGACTTGACCCAGTTAAAATGTTCGATTAGTATTTGTTACCATTTACAAATAATGATATTCTTTGAGAGAGGATGATGATTCAATATAGTAAACATAAAATACTTAGAGCATACTAAGTGATTGATGCTGGAATAGCCTTGTGGCTTGTGAGCTATTTTTAAGAAATAGTTTGATTGTTTTTTTTTTTAATGGTACTCAATTGAGAAGGGGGGATAAGGGACGAAAAAGTTTAGCATAAATATTGGTGTTGATGTCGAGAGTTAAAGGAAGTGTTAATAATATGTGTTGATCTTATAAAACAATGATGTACATTGCATTATTAGTGATGACAAATGAGGAAGTCAATTTGTGTTGGTGTAGCTAGACGACAACTGTCATAAGACTATGGGTTAGAGGACTATAGTTGAGTTATGATGGTTCGAGGTCCGTAGTCGGGTGTTGGAGCTGAAGGATTTGTAGTTGATCAATGGTGGTTGAGGATCATAATTAGAAGATGGTGGTTAAATTGCTGACATTGATTAGAGGACCGCATTAGAGTGACGGTTCTTGGAGGACTTTAGCTGGATGATGAAGGTAGAGGATGGTAGTCCAACTACGATGGTCCGACAATGGTAGTCAATTATATAACTGTGATGGCTGGCGGTGGTTCTTGACATCGAACGTTAAGTAGAGCTGTACAATTATTTAGATCTCTAAGCTCTCTTTTCACTCCCATTTTTGTCCCTTTCAGGTAGAATGGATGTCTATTTATAATATATTTAGGAAAGACAGCTTGATGAATTTAACTAAAATTTCATAATTTTCTCGAATGACTGATATTAAATATTTTGATCATAGTCATTTATTTTGCATTTAAGTATTTTAGAGGCCTCAAAATAGAGTTATACTGAGTTTGTTGAATTTGTTTCATTGAGCTTATGGTTTTGATTATATACATATTTTATTACTTGCTTTAGACTCATTTAGACTTGAATCAAATTGCCTTTGTTTATGTTGGTTCTTCCTGTCAAAATACTCAATTTCATTAGAAGTTTTTTGAAATTAGACTTTGAATGTTCTTAAATTTAATTATGAAAATTTCAAACTTAAAATTTCACCAAAGAAATTTTATGCATATCAATAAGGATTTTATTTTAACACGTGTAGAAGGTTTTTTTATTTATGATGTAATTCTTGCCACGTTTAACATGTGCATGTGCACTTTTTAATAATTTCATAATTAGACCAGTATTATTTTATTATAATAATATAAGGAATCTTTAAATTGATAAAAAAAAGAGAAAAATATTAAATAAATTTTTGTTGACATTTTTAAATAGTCACTTTATCAATTCTCTTAAATAATTGAAGAGTTTGCTTATAAATGTCGACAAATAAGTTGATTAAATGTTGAATATATTCATTTCTATATTAAATTTAATTATTATAAATTATATAACTACTTAAATAAATAAATAAATATTTATTAATATATTAAAGAATATGACCAAGGCTTGATGTTATAATTAATTACTTCATTGAGCAGCTGAGGAATTTTTATTTTTAATTAATGCTTTATTGGGTATTTGCAGGATAGCACTTATAAGTTATAATTATATTATTTATATATTTAATACTTAAAATTTTATATTTACTCACATTCATTAAAATATTTAAATAAAATAAAAAAAATATGCTGTAATTTATAATAATTTAATTAATATTTGAAGATAAAAAAATATTAAGGGGTCATGTGAATGCATCATTTAAGTAGGATTATCATAAACCCTATCAAACAACAAAAATGACAAATTTAAATCCCGTTTCTTCTCTATTTTGCTTTAAATCCCAAATTTATTAAATCCTAATGTGTAGTGGATATATAGGATTTAGGGGATACGAAGCATAAGAGAAAGGCACGTCAATGAGTTGCTCTTTCGTTCTCTTAAGCTCAACAACAGCTGATCAAAGATGAAGTAACAACGACAGATATAGCCTACATGAAGATAATGCCAAACAAGAAGCATAGATAAAAGTAATAAACTCTACAACATGCACAATTGAAACAGTAAATGAAAAAATGTCAATGAGGAAAAGACCAGGACTTGGTGGAGAGAGGTTGCCAGAGAACTACAGTTTCTTTTTTATTTTATTTGTATTTCTTTTATTTTTTGTAGTCAGGAGCCAGTGATAGAGTATTTGCTATATTGATATCGTGAATATTATATACACTACAGGAAAACACACGAATACCGTCGGATGTTTCGGCGAAATTTTTTGCATCTGTAAATACAATGTTTGTACCGGTGCATCATGCGAAGGAATAATAACGGTATTCTTTTCGGTGCATCCGGCGACGGAAACTTCCCGACGTCCCATGCGCTGGTGATAACGTCGAAAATTAACAGCATTTTATTATTACCGGCGGACTTTATGGTGGATTAGGTTCGGTGCAGTTACCGGTGGATAATACGTCGGCTATTTTAAACTCAACGACTTGGAACTGACGAACAAGGCGCCGAAAAATGTTCCGGCGCCCAGGACGTCGAAAAATCCACCGCCAAAAGCCCTATTTTCGAACATGCCCCGTCTGGCTGCTCATTTCATTCCGTTATTTCTTTCGCCAAAAAATAAAACAAATAATTTATTTTATAGTTTGATTGGATACAATTAAAAATCATTAAAAGCTAGAAACTCCTCATGTATATTTTAAAGTAAATGTTGCATGTAAGAACATTTGCTATGATAGTAAGAGAGTTTGTTGTCTTAGCATTTATAAAAAAAAATCTAACACCAAGATAATAAGGGAGTGAAAAATTATACAAATGCTAAGGTTTTTACATATAAAACTTATAGAAGAAAAAAACAATAGGACTTGACCTAGTTAAAATGTTTGATTAATATTTGTCACCATTTACAAATAATGATATTCTTTGAGAGATGATGATGATTCAATACAGTAAACATAAAATACTTTGAGCATACTAAGTGATTGAAGCTGGAAGAGCCTTGTGGCTTGTAAGCTGTTTTTAAGAAATTGTTTGATTGTTTTTTTTAATGGTACTCAATTGAGAAGGGGAGATAAAGGACCAAAAAGTTTAGCATAAATATTGGTGTTGACGTCGAGAGTTAAAGGAAATGTTAATAATATGTGTTGATCTTATAAAACAATGATGCACATTGCATTATTAGTGATGACAAATGAGGAAGTCAATGTGTGTTGGTGTAGCTAGATGACAACTGTCAGAAGACTATGGGTTAGAGGACTATAGTTGAGTTACGATAGATTGAGGTCCATGGTCGGGTGTTGGAGTTGAAGGATTTGTAGTTGATCAATGGTGGTTGAGGACCATAATAAGATGATGGTGGTTAGATAATTAACATTGATCAGTGGACCGCATTAGAGTGACGGTTGTTGGAGGACTTTAGCTCGATGATGAAGGTAGAGGATGGTAGTCCAACTACGATGGTCTGACAATTGTAGTCAATTATATAACTGTGATGGCTGACAGTGGTTCTTGACATCGAACGTTAAGTAGAGTTGTACAATTATTCATATCTTTAAGCTCTCTTTTCACTCCCATTTTTGTCCCTTTCAGGTAGAATGAATGTCTATTTATAATATATTTAGGAAAAATAGCTTGATGAATTTAACTAAAATTTCATAATTTTCTCGAATGATTGATATTAAATATTTTGATCATAGTCATTTATTTAGCATTTAAGTATTTTAGAGGCCTCAAAATAGACTTATACTGAGTTTGTTGAATTTGTTTCATTGAGCTTCTGGTTTTGATTATATACATATATATAAAATTTGGAGATGGTTACTTGCTTTAGACTCATTTAGACTTGAATCAAATTGCCTTTGTTTATGTTGGTTCTTCCTGTCAAAATACTCAATTTCATTAGAAGTTTTTTGAAATTAGACTTTGAATGTTCTTAAATTTAATTATGAAAATTTCAAACGCAAAATTTCACCAAGGAAATTTTATGCATATCAATAAGGATTTTATTTTAACACGTGTAGAAGGTTTTTTTTATTTATGATGTAATTCTAGCCACGTTTAACATGTGCATGTGCACTTTTTAATAATTTCATAATTAGACCTGTATTATTTTATTATAATAATATAAGGAATCTTTAAATTGATAAAAAACAGAGAAAAATATTAAATAAATTTTTGTTGTCATTTTTAAATAATCACTTTATCAATTCTCTTAAATAATTGAAGAGTCTGCTTATAAATGTCGACAAATAAGTTGATTAAATGTTGAATATATTCATTTCTATATTAAATTTAATTATTATAAATTATATAACTACTTAAATAAATAAATAAATATTTATTAATATATTAAAGAATATGACCAAGGCTTGATGTTATAATTAATTACTTCATTGAGCAGCTGAGGAATTTTTATTTTTAATTAATGCTTTATTGGGTATTTGCAGGATAGCACTTATAAGTTATAATTATATTATTTATATATTTAATACTTAAAATTTTATATTTACTCACATTCATAAAAATATTTAAATAAAATAAAAAAATATGCTGTAATTTATAATAATTTAATTAATATTTGAAGATAAAAAAACATTAAGGGGTCGTGTGAATGCATCATTTCAGAAGGATTATCATAAACCCTATCAAACAACAAAAATGACAAATTTAAATCCCGTTTCTTCTCTGTTTTGCTTTAAATCCCAAATTTATTAAATCCTAATGTGTAGTGGATATATAGGATTTAGGGGATACCAAGCATAAGAGAAAGGCGCGTCAATGAGTTGCTCTTTCGTTCTCTTAAGCTCAACAACAGCTGATCAAAGACGAAGTAACAACGACAGATATAGCCTACATGAAGATAATGCCAAACAAGAAGCATAGATAAAAGTAATAAACTCTACAACATGCACAATTGAAACAGTAAATGAAAAAATGTCAATGAGGAGAAGTAAACCCTAAACATGTCAAACTATGTTATTTTCAATGATTTCGATCAACTTAAATACAAGTTATATATAATATATTGGGAACTAAAAAAAATTATATTTAACTATATTTTTATTTTATGGATGTGTTATGTCGACTATTATATAATTTTTTTATTTTTATGAATATATATGTTTATATTAATAACTATTATTTATTTACATAAAATTCTCATAAATTAATCTCTTTAAATCTTAAATTCCATCATTAAATAATTTTACAGAAATTTCAAAATTTAACAGCATTTCAGTTTTTACATACAATTTTTTTTTTTTGAAAAAAAACTTTTAAAATTGCCACTAAAATTTTTAGTAAATCCAAACTTTACGGTATTTAATTTACTGAATCCTAACAGGCCCTCGTGAGGGTCACACTCCAATTATTACGATATAAGGACACCTCACCAGTCACCTCCCTCCAGCCACACTACAGTACTATTGTGAAACCAAGATCGGAGAAATGGCGGAATCCGAGGAAGCAGCCAAGGTTACCAACCGCGACATCGAGGTCCAAATCACCGGCGACGGCTACGGCGATGGCCACGGATACCACCTTGGCGCCGTCCTCCGAGACTTGTTGGCCGGAATAGCCGCCGACGGGAAAACGCCGCTTTCCCATCGCATCCGAGTCTCTCTCTCCTCCAACGCTCCTCGCCTCAAAGACGCGTCAAGGAACTCTGCTCAAGCTCTTGTAAAATGGACTCGACGGGGCAGCGCTGCTCGTGTTCTTCTCGTTATCTCGGTCCGCGCTTCCGCCCGTTTTTTCTGTCTGAAACGATTATTTATTGGATTGATGTTGTTTCGTTTGTTTGTTTTCTTTTTCCTTAAACTAGTTTGAAGGATTTGGGTCAGGTGTCATTGATACGCATAAAGACTTGTTTTCTGTTTGATATGATTAATTGAATGAAACTATACTGTGGTGCTGGTAATTCCTTGGATCGGGTTACGAGAATCCTGATTTGGGTTTGATAGAGAAGTCCTCCCCATTTTCTCCTTGTCATCTTGGTTTGCAATCGATGCCCCTTTTTGCTATCTGATTCATGTTGTTTTGTTGGTTTAGTTCAATAAGGTTGAAATAATCGTATCAAAAAGTTTAGTCTAGCTGGATTATAATCCTTGGAGCCATTGAGGCAAATTTATGTCGAGCAGAATTAATAGATATAATGACTTATATTCTGTTTGATTTGATTAATTGGATGAAATTTCATTATGGTGTGGTAGTTGTTACCCAATATGTTACCACTTATACAATAATATACATAGCAGGGATCTTCACTAAATAGAATGGATGGTTTTTATTAGGTCTTCTACCTTCAATGGCTAATAGAGATAGTTCATGAATTCCCTTGATCTTTCATGATCCACAGTGAATTCTTGAATCCAACTGATCGATGAGGTCCAGACCCTATTTTCTTGCAATTCAACAGTCAGATTCCCTTGAATTGCAAGTTTGTTTGATAATGCATGAAATTGAGTTTTACCTAATTTGGAATTTAGGCATACTTCTATCAACATGAATTCCAGCCAATTAAGGGTTGTAGTTAGTTACTTAGTTTCGGACTTCCAAAAAGAAGTTTGTTTAGGACGCCTTGGTCTGAGAAGCATTGGATCATTGGGTGACTTTTGGCTATTAAAAGTTTGCTGGAACTTGGTCTCTGTGGTCACAAAGGAGGGTTTGGAGGCCAGGGAAGCATTGAGATCAACTGCTCACGCTCTAGGGAAGCTGAGTGAACTGAAATTGCACCCAGTTTTCACCCCAAAGGGACCTATTTATAAACTTTCAAAAAAAGCATTTAGTCATAATTTCAGCCATTGCTGATGGTTCCAACTGACAAAGTCAGTTGGGAATTGGCTAATAGTGGTCTAGCACCTTTCATAGAATGTTCAAGGGCTTGGGATGAGTTGTATCAGTTGTTCTGTTCTATGAGTTGGGTGCACTTGAGTGTCTTAGCCTAAGCTTGTGCTGGCTATCTAGGATATGGCAGCCGGCTGATTGGGCTAGCAAGGATTCTATAAGGTTCAGGGAAGTTAGAGGAAGCCTTAGATTCAATCAATTTTGTTAGGGATAGCTTGGATTGGGTTTTGACCTTTCTATGGGTCAGGTCAATCCAATTGACTCACTTGGGTTAACCCAAGTGAGCAGGACTACTTAGGGGAGCTAGGCTTAAGGTCTTAGGGAGCTTTAGCCAGAGTATAAGGAGATTTGGTTTGGGTTTGAAAGATTTAAACCTAGTGAATGCAAGGAGAGTACCCTATTGACATTTTCTATATTTTGACCTAATCTTGGCCAACATGGGTTGATCATGGGTTAAAGTCTTGGTGCCCTTGAATGGGTTTGAGTCACCTTGACTCAAGTCTTAGGTCAAAAAGCATGGTTTTGACCTAAGGAAGCAATGGGTAAGGGTTTAGGGGTATTTGAATTTTTTTTTTTTTTTTCATGGTAAGCATGGGTTGACCATGGATCAAACATGGTCCCAAATTATTTAAAGTGGTTAGAGTCACTTGAGTTCAATGCAATGCAAAATCCAGGAGTTAATCCTTTGGATTCCAAGATGGGTCTTATAGGGCATTTTGGAAATTTTTAACACTCATGGTCAACTAGAATTGACCATGGGTATTCCATGGTTCTAAATGATCCTAGGATGGATTAAAACCATTTGAAACTAATGCCAAATCTTGGATTTGAGTTTTGGCTTTTGACCTAACAGACCCATATTGGGGGTACCCTAGGGGCATTTTGGCAATTAAAAAAAGGGGGCATTTTGGCAATTTTATCACTTTTGGTCAATTGAATTTGACTAGGGTGGAGAATGATTCTAAATGTCCCTAAGATGGATTATAGTTGTTTAAAACTAATCACAAGGGAAAATGGCTAGGTTTGAATGCTTAGATTAGACTTTGGGCTTTGGACAAACTTGGTTGTCAAAGTGGTTCTTAAAAGAGATTATGAGTGTTAAGCTCAATTCCTAGCTTAATGATCACTTTAGGTTTTAGGTAATTTTAGGTTTTAAGGTTTGACCTTGTTCAAACCACTTTTGACCAAGTGTCAAAGGGGTTGGCCAATACTCCTTGACCCATGGGGTGGGTCCAGGAATAGGTCCATGGTCTCTAGGGCAAAACTTAGAGCCAATGGTTGTCAATTGTGAATTATAATGTTTGAGTTATTTTTGTAAATTTGGGCAATTTTAGAGTTTGATCTATGGTTTATTGGGTTTAATTTGGTGGGTCCACTGCCAACCTAGGGTCACTAGGAGATGTCCTAAATCCCCTAAGAGGTTCATGGGCTTTATAGGGTTAGCCAATGTCAAGTCTTTGGGAATACCCCTAAAAGAGTCATAGGGATAATTTTATATGCTAAGGTAGAAAATTTAAGTGCTGAGAGCATACCTTTGAAGGAAAGTGAACCTCATTAAAAAATGAGGTCAACAAACTCCTTGATCCTTTTTTTCTCTGAAGCCACTACATTTTTTGAGATTAATTCTTATATTAAATGTCACCTAAACTTGGAGATCTGCCTCTTTCATGATCTTATACTGACAAACACACCTGTGCATAAGTTGCTATTAGTCAACAACTTAGTCATTCTACTGAAGGGAATCCTACTACTTTTATTCAAGAAAATTATCATTTTTGCTCCATTAACTCCATCTTTCTTAAGCCTCACACCTATCACGAGTTTTGTTCTAGTCCCCATTAGTGACAAGTTATTTGGAAAGAGCTTTGATGCCTTAGTCTTCGTTAATTGGGATTAAGTTGGCTTTCATATAGGAAAGTTTGTTTTTGATTGCCAATGGGTCTAGAAAATAATAACTACACTCAGATGAGCCTCTTGAGCATCATAAAGTCTATCTTGTTGCTAAATGCTTCACACAGGAATACGATATTGGTTTTGATGAAGGAATTCTTCCCTTAAATATATAAGCACTCTATTCGTTGTTTTGGCCATTCATTGATGACCACTTTTCAAATAGAAAGAATTCTTCCCGCAATGGCAATCTTAGAATCAACTTTATTTATGACCATCTTCTAGGCTTACTACAACATCGACTGAGGTTTGTCAACTTTGCCACTAGACCATGCCCTAGTTATTTTCTATTTCTCTCTCTTCTATTAGAAATAAATTTTTTTAGGCACTAGATCTTGCACTAATTATAAATTAATTATTATTTTCTAATTGGGAGTTCGTAATGTAAAAGATAAGAATTGAGAAGAAAGTATATACTCTCTTTTGTGTGGGAGTCTTGAGGATAACAAAAAAGAATGGAAAATAACTGCAAGTCTTTTTTGTGGTATCAACAGTATCCTTCTCTTGCAACTTAAGTAGAAATAAACAAATTGAGTCAAAATTAGTAAGCTTAATTTCTTAACAAGAATCACCTATTCAGTTCAACAATTCATACAAACCTTTGTTGAAACATGAATATGTTCAAAGTTGAAGAGATGAGCCATCATTGAAGTATTGCTAGTGGTAGTATTGGTGGCATATTTTGCAGCATGTCCCATAGCATTGCCATAATAAGCATACATTGCTTTTTTGTTACTTCCAAATTTCTCTCTCCACTGCTGCACCATGCATCAATAATACTGCATTAGGAGATTCTGCTCAAGCTCTCCTAATTTTACTCAACAAAAAATCTCTCTTTATGCTCGCCTCATCTTCTTGGTTCTTGTTATGTCCTTTCTATTATTGAAAATGATATTTTCTTCAATTGTTGTCGTTTTTTTGGTTTAATTCTATTAGTTTGAAGCAATCTTATTGAATTCCAACTTTTATTAAACACATTCACATCACAGTTCATGTGAATAGTTTTATTTCTCCTCAAGAATCCCTCCAATCACAGCCGTATTTCTCCTCAAGAATCCCTCCAATCATTGGGAGGCGTACAAGGATAAATGACTAGATTCTATGGACATGTTAGTAAGTTTTCTTTTATAGAAAAGCCTCAAGCTGGCTATAATAGGTCTATTAAAAAAATAGGAAACTTACAACTATTTTGATGATAGTTTGAGTAGACGTGAAATAGGTATTTACCTTGAAAATATAATGTATATATAAATGTTTAAAAAGGTGAAATCGGAAATCAAGTCATTTTACCCTAGCGAAGTGAGGCGTAAACCTAGAGGCGGATCAAGGTATATGCCTCGAAACAGAAAAATAAAAAACTAATGAACTTACAAATAATTCATTAAAATGACAAAAATAAAATATCAATATTGATTCATCATCATAAAGATATAACCCTAGTAAACTTTCATATTCTTCATACTAGCCTTCATATGTAACCCTTATATCATCCTCAAATTCTATTTCATTATTATCATCAAAACCTTCTTCAATTACTATAATTTCTTAAGTCCTTATATCAATTAATATTGGATTCAATATAATATAAAATAAATCAATAAATTAATAACACAACAAAGTAATCAATTATTTTTAAACTATGATATATATATATATATATATATATATATATATATATATATATATATATATATATATATATATATATATATATATATATATATATATATATATATATATATAATGAAAAGTTTATTTTGATTTGATTTGAAATCAATTTTAGTTAACTCAAAATAAATCACCTCGAGTCAAATTAGCTTGATTTAAATGATTTCAATTTAAATCAAGTTCGATTCAATATGGAATTGTATTTTTTTAACTACAGTTAAGTCAAACTCACTCAAATTAAACTCAATAACAACCCTTGATTACATGTACGAGGCATTTGTTTAAGGTTTCTCAAGCCAAAATTAATTGTTGGAGTTTTCAATGATAAGCGCACTGGGATTAGGGTTTCATGTAAGATTGGAGTTCTTCTCATATATTATCAACATACCATCTTGGCAGCTAGGTCTTCATTGGAGGATTTGAGACTTCATTAGGACATGGAAGAAGACGGCTTCTTGTTAGGTAATCTTGGTCGTGAGATTATTTTTGGGGCCTTCTTTGTTTGATGATGGGTTATTTTGGCTTGTGAAAAATTTGGTTAGTGCTCTTAATTTTAAATATCATGATTATAACTTATATGTTTATTGAAAGTAGATCAAATACTCTACTTTTTCATGGACATATGTTTCGTTGAAGTTAAACCATATAAATCGGGTGTCTCTTTATTATTTTTTATTCTCTTTTGTTATAATTTTTTGGCAGATTATTCTAGATCCCGATAATGCTTCTTCGTTGTCTTTTGGCGCTCTTTTTTGAATAAACTGGTATCAAAGCTGGGTCCTGAGATTGATGTCCATGAATTTTGACATCAAGATATTTGATGATTTTGGATTTCCAAGAATGAAGATCATTTAAAAAAAAAAGAAAAAAAAAATAATGAAGATCATTTAAAAAAAAGAAAAAAAAATAATGAAGATCATTTTAACAAATTAATCTATGCATGATATTGAAGCAACCAAGGTGTGTTTGTTTTTCATATTAGAGCAATTCATCTTGGGGAAGCATAAAAGAGTTATATTTTTCATTATAAGAAAACAATTTTGAAAAATGGGATGATGCGAGGACTTTAATAAGTGATCAAATGTAGGACCTCCCTTGCATCATAGTCTATCTTGATGCCACATGATATTATTGTAGGGAAAAGAGATGACTACTTTAGAGGTACACAAAATTTGTGGTAGTTACACTTGTGTTATTGATAAACGAATCTTTACGTGTAACAAATAAGCTTTAGAGGTTTCTCATAACCATTTTGATGTGTGTTACTAAACCCGTTGTGAGGATTTTGGAGCTTAGAGTGCTTATTTTAGTGATAAGACAAATGCGTTCTAATTTTACTATAATATTGAGTCATGAGAGTTTCTTAAACCTAGCAACTTATTTTAATGACTGTTTGAAGGATAAAAAATATCCTGAATCAAGATTTGTGAAGTTTAGCCATAAAATTGCATGCATCTGGGGAGCTCCACTCTAGAAGAAGGATTTCATTAAAGGATTGGAGACTTTATTAGTGTAAAGAAGAAAGATTCTTGTAAGGTAATCTTAGTTGTGAGCTTATTGTTTGGGGCATTTTGCTTTATTTGAGCTGGGGTGTACTTGAGTTTAGGAAATAACCGATGAGTGCTCTTGATTTTTTACACCACATTTGTGGATAGAGGCGCAAACGGGATAAGTCAAGCTCTAGTTATATCTAATTCAAGCTTAGCTTGGCTCATCTATTTCACAGTAGGATCAAACTTGAGCTTGAGCTCCGCTCATCTTATCAACTCGCAACTCTAGCTCGACTTGTGAGCTCTAGTTTCTTTGGCGAGGAAATGACTTATGAGGTCCTTGGTGAAGTCATTGACTAGACCAACAATGGCGAGTGATGAACTTATGAGCTGGCTTGACTCACTTATATGCTTAATTGTGGGTTATATTTGTTGTAGGAGGATTGGGTTTATTTTCCCTACTATGGGATGTAGGCTTGATTGAAGCTGATCTACATAAATTTTGTCTCCTTTTTTTTCCTCTCCCATTTATGATAGTTTTGTGGCACATCTTTCTCGATCTTGGTGAAACTTTCATATCACCTTTTAATGACCTTATTACAATATTCTTTATGACTATGGTGCCCTCATTATAATATTGACTGACTACTAATAATAGCTCATCTTTCAGTATTAATCGATTTACTCTTTTTAACTGAAGTTGCTTTTACCTTATGATATAAGGGCCCAGACAGCATGGTCATGTTTAATGCTACGCTTGTTATAATGGCTTGCCCATGAATTTGAAATGGGTCCTCCAATTAAAATTTGCTGTCTTTATACCAGTTTTAAAACTTTCATTACTCCTTTTCTTTACATCAGCCAACAATTCCGTCAAGTGGGACACACCATCAGAGAGAGAAGAGGCATCTTCGTAGTGTTGGGTTTTGTTGATAGCTAGCTACGGATAACTATCATGTTAGAATTGCAATTATAAGTAGCCATTATGGCTCCATGTCATTTGAGCACATATCACCACCATCAAGGAACAGCAGCTCAGTCTGAAAGTGACGCCTTACATGCAACAGCGAAGTCTGTAACTTTTAGTTTGATATTCTTGGTTCATATCTGATCATTCTGAGGATTTCTGAAGAAAAATGTACATCATGTTGTTATGTTGAATTTTTTTTACTTTGCCTAGAAAGCAAGCAGGCGCATCCAAAGCTTAGGTTCTTGTCATAGATGTTATTAACCTTCCAAGCTGGTAGCTAATGAGGATAGTTTTATGACCTGATCTAGTTTACTGCAACATAGAAATAGTTTGAACTGAACAAACACCATATAAGCCTATCCAAGTTATATCTCCAAAATTTCCAATGCAGTTTTGGTGCTAAAGGATAACTATCAACCTGATAAGAGCACCTTAAACAATTAGTCAATTACTTTGTTATGCCCTTAACAACATATGCTCTTCTATGTTTCAACAATCTGAGTCGGTAAGGTTCTCACTTATTAATGGACAAGTTTAAATCATGAGTTGACTTGCCATTTCGAGTTTAGCTGGTTTATTTTTGTGGTTTAACCTAAATCAATGGTTGAAGCTGAATGATTTGCAAGAGAGGGTCGGGGTGCTTGCTTTGATCCTTCTCTCACGATCTCTCTCTCTATTCTCTCTCCCTGTCACTCTTCTCCTTGTTCGCAGATTATTATCATCTTTGCACATTAGGTTTTAGTATCCTACTTTTTTGATATATGAATAAATAATTTCCTGAGTGATTTGTGAAGTTTTAATTTAGAAAAAAATAAGCAGCAATAGGTCCTTGGATGCACTGGTAATATCTGACTCTATTCAATATTTTTGTAGGTTGGGACAATCACACTGTTGGCTTTGACAGGATTGCTGGTCTTTACACTTTTCTTTTTGGTGGCAACATTAAATGCAGTCGTTATATCCCTTCTCATGTCTCTGGCAGCAGCTGGTGGATTTTTAGCCCTTTTCTTTGTCTTCACAACGGCAATATATGTTGGAGCACTATCTGTTGCAGCGTTCTTTATTTCATCCATAGTTACATTAACAATCATTGGAGTCATTATAGCGACTGGTAAGCTTAAATACCTTTTTTTCTTTGTTATATGCACATGTTCGACATTTTGAAGAATATTTTTAAATGCCTTGGCTTTAGTGCCTATTATTTTGTTTAGTATAATTGAAATAATCTGAAATGAGGTTAAGCATTTGAGATTCAACTTTTCCACAGCCATGGAAACCTTGCACAATGTTACTGAAGACTTCTTTTATATTCTAAAATTTTTAATATTTGTATTAAAGATGCTGATTTTGTTAGAAATCTTTGATTGTTGTTGCCCTTTGAAACATTTCAGTCAATGAGACGTATCTATAAGAAAGGTGAAACTTCTGCATGATTTTTATTTAACAATGGATATGATGATTGATTTAGTTTGACATTATGGAGTAAACATAATTTCTAATTGTTGTATCCTAGAGTATTCGCGATGGTAGAAAAATATAAAGCTTAATGTCTTAACTTTGTACGAAGATCCAACATATAAATAGATAAAAGAGAAGGGTGTAGCATTCATAAGAGACACCAGAATTTTTACGTGGAAACCCATACATAGAGAGAAAAACCATGGGGCTTGGCCAAATATGAATGAATCCACTAGTATTTGCAGTCGATTACAAATGAGGCCCTTTATTGGGGGGAAGGCGTTGGCTTGATCTAGCAAATATACTTCATATAGAGTGCATTACATGGTGGGAATTAGAAGAATCAGTATTGACATGTTTGTTTGGTCGGCGGGCGACGGAGGTCGGAAAGGCTGTAGTCGGGTGACGGTGGTCGGAAGGACCATAGTAGGTGGGCAACGGAAGTCGGAAAGACTGTTGTCAGGCGACGAAGGTCAGAAGGATTGTAGTCGGCGGGCGACAGAGGTCAGAAGGACCGTAGTTGGTGGACAACGAAGTTCAGAAGGATCATTATCTGACGACGGAGGTCGGAAGGACTGTAGTTGGAAGGCAATGGAGGTCAGAAGAACTGTTATATGGCGACGAAGGTTGGAAGGATCGTAATTGGCATGCGACTGCGCTCAGAAAGATTGTTGTCGACGATGGAGGTCAGAAGGATTGTAGTCGGCGGACAACGGTGGTCAGAAAGACCGTTGTCGAGTGACGAAGGTCAGAAAGATCGTAGTCGGATGAAAATGGTCAGAAGGGCTGTAGTTGGAGGACGACGGAGTTCGAAAAGATCGTAGTCAGTGATGATGGTCGGGAGGAAATCCGGTAGCAATTGGTGACTCGATGTATGTCCGACGATAATTGGTGGCTGGGCGGAAGTCCGACAATGGCCGGGTGGTGGTCAAGGAGGAGCTTGGTGGAAATAGAGATCTCAGATTTCTTTTCCTCTGCTCTCTTCTTTTTCTTACTTCTCTCCCTCCTTCCTTCCCCCCTTTCAACGAAGAATGAGGGGTCTATTTATAGTTTTTTATGAGTGACATAACTAGTAAATAGGGAGGAGATCAAGGGCATTTTAGGAGTGTTTTGAATGGATGACTAATATCAACTCCTTTGATCATAGACTGCTTATCGAGTATTTGAGTGCCATAAAGATGTCAGAATTCAACGAATCACGGGCTTGTTGGATTTTGCTTGTCGAGCCGCTCGATTCGACTATAAGCATGTCACATTTGGAAACCGTTTGGTCATCCAATTTATAGTTTGAACCTTTCAAATGAGCTTTGGGTCTTCAATTTGGTCACATTTGGGCTCAAATTGAGTAGAATTTGGCGTTCGTTGGGTTTGTCTTTTCAAGACGCTCAATTTGACTATAAATTTGCTGAAGTCGAAGTTCAAATGGTCTCATATTTAATTTTGGAACCTTTCAACTCAATTTTGCCTTGAAATTTGTGCCCGCTCATTATTAATTTTTGATGATATATCACTAATAGAAGCTCAGCACATTCAAAATTAGTTTTCTATTAAAAGTTTATATTCTGGTTATGAGTAAATTGAAGTTCAACGGGAATTTTACCTTCAAATTAAGAATATTATCATAATTTTTTTTTATTTTAGGTTTAGACATAATTTTAGGCTCAGCTTCTGTATCAAATTGCCGAGACATGGTAATGCAATTTCAAACTCTAATGCCACAGGAGTTGCAAGATGTCTTATGCTCTAGGGTTTCGCTAATGTAAATCTAGGACAAAGATGCAGAGAAGATTAAATTTACGGTCCACAAACTTTTAATTAAGCGTTTAGATAAAAATCTAAGGTTTGTATCTTTTATGAGAATTTAAAAGCATGTAAAATTCACTTCAGATAAGAAACTTAAAGATAGTCCAAAAAGAGCCAGAAATTTTTGGTCAGATAAACCGTATGATGATTAAGATTCACACCAAGATAAAAATGGCAAGCTTGTAGTAGATTTGATTGAATTTCTATCACACATGTTAAATTGAATCACAAACATGTTAATGAAAATTTTGGATGGAAGTCACCAAAGAAGACCCAAACCTTCCATCAATATATGGAGACAGCTTTACTTAAAAATTGTCAATTTTTGCACCACATCTAAGGAATTCATAAACAACACACAAAAGTTTGAGATAAATTTTAATTTATTTTAAGATTTGATGATTTGTTTAAACTTTAAAGCATGCATCGAGATCCCTATTTATAACCATAAAATAACTAAAAGTGGCAACTTCTCGAAATCCCTATAATCTGTCTAAAACTAGAAGTTCCGATTTCCTGCTAAAACAACTATTCCCGGTTTTAGCTGACTCAGAAGCAACAAATTCAACTCTATTACAGTGCATAATCATAATAGTAATAATAAAATCCTTGCTACAGCGTAGAACAATAATAGAAGGAAACAAGCATCCGGATCCAACCTAAAGAGATGCACGTGAATAACATGGTAACATCCTTCCAAATCAGTGGTTAGACAAAAACATGACATGTGCGTGCACATGAAAAGCATGATAATATCCTTCCAAATTTGTGGTTGTACAGAAACAAAGTTTGGAAGCACATGGAAAGTATGGAAGCACATGGAAAGAATGGCAGCAGCTTTCTAAATCATCTGCTGAGTAGAAAATGGGGATTAGATGTGCTGATCAGTTAATTATAAACAACTCAACTAGATTTTGGTTTGTAGCAATAGTTAAGAAGAGTATCTACAACATCTCGAGGTCTTAAGTGGCCCAACCTGTGCTTAATATAAAAAAATGTTGAGTTTTTAGAGTTTGTAGGTCATAATTTGTTTCACTCAGGCATTTTTATTGGTTGTGGGAAACTTCAAACTGACTCGAACAAGGTGGAAGTCATCCAAAATTTATTCATGCCATGCATTATTTTAGAGGTACGAAGCTTCATGGTTGCCCCTTTACATGCCTCATAAGTACTAGTTGCTGTTGACTAGGGGTGTAAGTGAGCCGAGCCGGCTCGTGAGTCGGCTCGAGCTCGACTCGATAACGAGCTCGCGAGCCGAGCTTATCGAGCCACGAGCTCGAGCTCGAGCTTAAACTTGAGCTCGTTTGCTAAACGAGCTCGAGTTCGAGCTCGGCTCGCGAGCCGAGCTCGATTGATTATCTGAATTAAAAAAAGCTAAAATGATCAGAGGCGGCAATTCGAAATGGCAAAGGCGGGGCATCCGGCGGGAATTCCAAAAACCATAAGAGGTAATTTCAAAAACAATGAAAAAATGATACTATTTGTCATTTCCTGCAATAAAAGAATATATAATATTATTTTTATTTAATCTATCCAATGAAAACGAGTGACAGCTGCTTTGTTTTTTTGGGAAAGGCGAAAAGCTGAATCTTGTTTTTCCTTTTTTTTTTAAATCTCATTAAAAAAACTTCTGACAGCTCCTCTCTTCTTCCCATAAGAAAAAAAAATATTTTAAACTCTCAACCTCCTTCTGTGATGGCGAGCTCCATGCAAATGACGCGGATGGACGAGGAGGAAGAATGCTCGAAGGCTGCACGGACCGTCGAGACTCGCGAGCCGGCTCGAACTCATTAACAGTGGGACGAGCTCGAGTTCGAGCTTGACTTTCGAGCTTGACTCGAGCTCGAGCTCGCTTTCCGACTGACGAGCTGAGCTCGATAGTGTCAAAACTCGACTCGTTTACACCCCTACTGTTGACTACTGATCAGCCTTATCGGTCCCACCTCACGCACGTTTGCTTCCCAAACGAAACAATTGGTTGCCGCCAAACGACACAACCACTCCCTTTCATTTCCACGAAATTGCACGTAGGAGAAAGAACGACTTCATTCGACCATCACACACGAAATCTCCCATTGGCTATTCTCTCCCGATCTCCCTCAGTCACACGTGAGACCCAAGCTCCTAGGCCCTGACGCACCTCCGTCCCGCTCGAGCCCACTCCCTTCCCACTTTCTCGTTACTCTCAGTACCGCATGCAAGGAATGATTCACACCTCCATCCCGCACAAGGCCCTCGGCCCGGCCGCAAACCTGTGGCCCTGCCTCCGCTTACACATGTGAGCGACCATGCCAGCGCCTCTGTTCGCACGCGACCCGTGATTGCAGGCCCCAAACGAGCACACCCGCGTCGTGCTCCTACATTCGCTTGATGTTGAACCCAACCTTCTCTACCTGTGTGACCTAGCCTGTCCCTTGCCCTATTATTATTATTATTATTGTTAAAATTCTCACTAACACTAATGTAGCCGTCTTCGTCGCTCTCCATGTGCAAATGTATAAATCTCTTTCTCGTTTTCTTAAACAACAGGTATCAAAGACCCATCATTATATCTTTTGATCCGGCCGGGAGAAGAACGAGATATGAAGACCCGTACCATTTTATCTTTGATCCCACTAAGAGAAATGAACATACAAAGACCTCGCGCTTTCATATCTTTGATCCAGTCGGGAAGATTGAAAGGCAAGTGCCTACCCGACTCCTCTTACATTAGTGGTGGGATGCCGGGAGGTTGCCGAAATTTCAAATGATCAAAGATCCCCCATATAATTAATTTCAAATAAAGTTTTTTATTTTATTTTAATTGATTTTAAAAAAAATTAATTGTATCATTTCAATTGATTATATATATTAAAGGTGGGCCTTGTGGGGCAAAAAGATTATTCTTGGTATTGAGCATGTGTGCCTCAAAAAAATTGAAGGATAAGTTGCAAACCCCTTTGAGGATATTTCTAGGGTAGTCCTTGAAAATATAACACAATGAGATATTCAATTCAAAGGAGATACAACTTCAAGCAAAATTACTTCTAAGGCTTCCAAGAATCCGAATGTTTTAGAAAATTCAAAAGACAACATTGTTTACCTAACAAATGGAGAGAATGATGACTTCCTGATACAATCAAACCTCATACCTATAGTGACGAGAGTGGGGCAGTTGAAGGTGGTGAAATAACACATTTAAAGACATAGCCACAATGAGTGGTGGTAATGATTGAAGAGTTCAAAAGAATGGTGAAGGCAACAACATAGAGCATAATTCTAATGAAACTATGAATACTAAGCTGGGAGGAACAAAAAACAAAATTCTGATCTAAGAACAGGTTCTAAGAAAAATAATAATCCCAAACATAGCTCTAATGGAATTATAGACATTGATAAACTTTTAGCTAATAAGGACAAGAATTCTGCAAAATCTCAACCAGAACAATCAGAAAATGTGAATAACTCTTAGGAAACTATTGGAGATGAGCAACAACCTGAAAGTGAGAAGAATTCCAGTCAAACAAGCAATGATGAACAACAACAATATGATGATGTGAAGAATTCCAAGCAAGTGGAGAAATTTGATGATGATGATGCTAAGGTTAAGAAAGATCAAGAGATATGAAATTCTATGTCTGTGTTGACAAAAACTATGTGCTGGGAAATGGCTGCGAAAAAGTGAGATTCCCCAAACGAAGTGGGTATGGCAATCTATACAAAAATATTAAACAATACTTGCTATGAATAAAGAAAGCAAAACACCACCCTACTGCCATGAATATGACGATCCAAATATAGTATGGAATATTTATTTGCAAGCATGTATTGACAAAATGCCTAGTAATCCTATTATATGTGGTGTACATAGATCTGATGATTGGTCATAAAGGTTGAAGAAAACTCATTGGATAAACAACTCACAAGTTGTTAATGAAAATCCTGCCGCTGAGGATTTCCAAGAAGATTATAAGCATTGGAAAAAGATTGATAGCAGTTCATATATGAATAGAATGGGATTTAGCATGTCCTCCGATCTTTTATGTCAAGCTCCTAAATGCGAGATTTGAGAATGCTTCGTAGATTTGCTAAAAAAATGCTCAAACATCCTGATGATATCCATGTTGATAAACAATCTCAACCGAAGGGGATCTTGCATTTCAAAATACCTATGAACTCTAATGGAAATACAAATCTTTTAAAGTGATTACCAGAACGCCCTGATGATGATCGTGTTGAATGTAAATCTCAACAGGAGGGGTCAATTCTCAAAGCTTATTAAAATTTCAAAATCTAATATCTATCAAATACTAAACATTTAAATGAAAATTTGATTAAAAAAAAAACTTAAAACTAAAATACAACCACACTTCATAATAGTTTTGCGAAGATGATGAATTGAAGAATAACTTTAGCTTACATAGAATAGATGTCTTGTGGAATGCATTATTACAGTTCATTCTGATATGTCGGGGAGCCCACCTTGTGGGGTCCAGGAGTGTTAACATTCATTATGTAAGGAGGAGAAATTAAGGGAGAAATAATTAGGAAGTTTATTTAAGGAATGTTGACTGATTGAATTTAAATTGGGGAGGAAATTATGAAAGATTTATATAAGAAAAGGAGGTTGATTTGAATTAAAGTTTGAAGGGAGTTAGGAAGATTTTATTTAGAGAAAGGGGGCTGATTTGAATTAAGATTTGGGAGGAAATTATGAATGTTTTATTTAAGGAATGATGACTGATTTTAATTTAGATTTGGGAGAAAAATATGGTAGTTTATTTAATGGTAATTATGTTGTTTTATTTTTATTATGTTATTTATGTTTTTTTGTAGTTTTTTTGAGGGTTGTCCCTAGCGGTGTTTAGGGTTTGTGGGAGAGCTGATCTATCTGTCGAATAGTAGATCAGTGGTATCTTATATTTTTTTTGAAATATTGACAAAAATCAGCCCATATCGTCAAATTCATAAAATTTTCTACTTGTTATCTTGTTATTTTTACTTACAAAATGCATCAAATTGGTATCATAGAGAGGTTTTTTGGAGATAAAGACAACAAACAAGGTGGATGCTTTGGAAGATGAAATGGAGCAATTCAAATCTAGGGTGGAGAAGAAAGTCTCAACACTTGAAAGAAGATTTTTAACCATGGAGAATTGGATGGAGAGCCGATTTTGGGAGTTCGAGGAGATGATGAAGAAGCTTATTGAGATGTAATCCAAAACTCCATCGGCGGTTTCGATTGCTAACCCTAATCATGATTTGATCGGGATTCCTTTGGCCGAATCTATAAGAGAAAAGGATCAGACGAGAAAAGTTCGAAGAGGAGAGTTTCTTCCATCAAGAGGGACTGCTTAGGGCTCTGATGAGGGGTGGAATAGGGTTTCCAGATGGGGGACATTAAGTAGAGAATTTTATGGTGGAGGTGGTGGGGTGGCTGACCATTATGAGAGGCATGTCGGGCAAGGAGAGTGGGCGACTGAAGATGAAGGGGGTTGAACTGAGCCATGGGGATCGGGTTAGACAAGATGGGTGAAATAAATGTGAGATTTCTACCCTCGATACATGGGGGAAATATGGAGGAATCATGACAATCGTTACACTGGAGGGAGAAGTTATTGGGGGGGTGGTGATCCTAGGGTGAGGAAGTTGAAGATGCCGATATTCTAAGGGGAGGATGCCCATGGGTGGTATGCTAGGTGGAGAGGTATTTCGCGGTGAATGGGTTAAGAGAGGAGGAGAAGTTTATGACCATAGGGCTATGTCTAGAGGGGAAAACTCTCGCTTGGTTCTAATAGAGGGAGGCTAGATACTCGATCCACTCTTGGAAGGAGTTGAATGATTGTTTGTTGGAACATTTCCAAGCCATTCAGGAAGGAGACCTACACGAGAAATTTCTTGCCTTGATATAGGAGGGGCTGTCATGGAGTACAAGGAAATGTTTGAGTTGTTGTCGGGGCAGTTGAGGGGAATTTCAGAGGCAGTGTTGGAGGATAATTTCATGAAAGGCCTCAAACCCGACATACGGGCAGACCTCTAATTACTGAGGCCGAGGGGATTAAAGGAGGCCATAGAGTTAGCTCAGATAGTGGAGGAACAAAGGCAGATGGAGTGGACTAGCTGGAGCAGAGTCACTGGAGGCTCCTATAGGAACCCCTCAACTTCATTGGCACTGAAGACTCAAACGGTGTCATTTTAGCGAGAGGCACCAAGGGACAAGAGTGAGGGAGATTGCCTCGGAGCCAACTTCAAGCGCCTCAAGGAGGCATAGGTGCAAGATAAAAGAGTGAAGAGTTTGTGCTTCTGATGGGATGAGAAGTATGCACCCGGCCTTTGGTGCAAAGATCTCACACTCCAGGTCCTTATGGTTTGTGATAAGTGGATATCGACATCGAAGGGTTAGATGAGAAAGTAGAAAAGGGAGGGGAGCACCGACACCTTGATGTAGCGGAAGTGTCCCTCAACTCAGTGGTGAGATTTACTCCAAATCACCCTATGAAGGTGAGGGGAAAAATCATGGAGCGGCCAGTGGTAGTCTTGGTGGATAGCGGAGCTACACACAACTTCATCTCAAATCTGGTCGTGGATTAGTTGGGTTTGGAGTTGGAGGATACAAGGAACTTTGGAGTCATGATAGGGATGGGGAAGATGAAAAGGAGTGGGGGGATTTGCAGGAGGTTGGTGCTGACACTTCAGGGAACATATAGTGGAGGATTTTCTTCCCTTAGATTTGGGTAGCACTGATGTGGTTTTTGGGATGAAGTGGTTATAGATGATCAGGGAGATGAAGGTGGACTAGAAATCTTTGACTATGAAGATTCAGGTGGATGGGAAGAGGGTGGTGCTGTGAGTTGTCAGCCTGTGCAAAACTTTGGTTACAATGATACATGGAGTAGAGTTGGGCTACTTTGTGGAGCTACAGAACCTGAAGTAGTTGAGAGGATTCTTCAGTGTCATTGGATACTATCGGAAGTTTGCGTGAGTGTATGACATTAATGATCAACTTCTTTTGTCATAGGAAAGTAATATCTGCCTTCATGTTTCAAATATTATCAATGATATATTTTTATTTTTTATCTAACCATTTTTTCATTTCAGTCTGATAAGAGTCTTTTTTTCTATTTTTTTTCAATTTACCTTTGTTCTCTAGTCTGTCAAAGATATTCATCAGGTCAAATTCATTATCAGAATAATTGATTGATTCATCAGATGTAACTAAATTCATGTTTCAGATATTCATCATCAAAGATTTCACTCGACTCGTTTACATTATAGAATCAATCCATTATTCTGATGATGAATTTGATCTGATAAGTATCTTTTGATAGGATGGAGAACAAAGTCAAACTGAAAAAATAAAAAAGAGGACTCTTATCAGACTGAAATGAAAAAATGGTTAGATGAAAGACAAAAATATATCATTAATAATATATGGAACATGAAGATGATATTGCTTTCCTATGACAAAAGAAGTTGATCATCAATGCATTGATAAAATACTTTCTATCGGAGTCCAAGGAGAACCACCAAAGTAAATATTTTTGTTATGGTGTCTTTTCTCTACATAATACAAGAATATATGCTAGCTAGATTGAAGCATTAAAAAATATCAAAGCATCAAAGAAATCTTTTTGGAAAGGATTTGAAGACCTTCAGTAAGCACAAAAGGAAATAAGAGAAAAAGTATGATTAAATTATTATATTTCTTCTTCACTAATATGCTATGATAGTTTTAGAGTTCTAAGAAAGAAATGAAAGAGAAATAAATGGAGAATATTCATTTGAAATAAGAGCAATACAAGAGCAAATGCTAATTGAGACAAGAATTAAAACAAGCATATTCATAAGAAGATTCCGGCTCCGCAAGTAATATGAAAATTACCGAAAGAATAAGGATACTACCTGATTAGAGAAGAGAAATAATACATGAAATGATTTTTCATATTAACTTTGCATAATTAGTAGTAACCCATGAGTTTTTAGGATTATTAGATCAAGGATATTTTCAAATCAATGGAATTGCTATAACTAAAAAAATATACCACAATCTCTCTCAACCATTTACAAAAGAAACAGCAAAATATAATATTCCCAACAATCCTTTTGACATATGTTCATACTAGGTAAAATATGATATTTACATAGCTTACATTGTGCTTGATGTATATGAGGATTTTGTTTACAGAGACCTTAAAATGTCTCCTCAACTTCTGTTGACTTATGAATTCTTAAGTTCTTTCTGGATTGCAACTGATTGAAGAATAGATTTCTTTAGTCTAAAACTTCAAAAGATAATAAAGAAGGTGCTACCACTATCTATAAGAGCTATTTAAATAAAAATAGATTCCTCTTCACCTGAATGGATTGAAGACATAACTGAACCAAACAGACATATTTACAAGATCAGAACCATCGAAAGTTATATACTTCTTTAGTCTAAACTTTAAAAGATAATAAAGCATGTGCTACCACTGTCTATAATAGCTATTCAAATAAAAATAAATTCCTCTCCACCTGAATGGATTGAAGACAGAACTGAACCAAACAGATATATTTACAAGATCAGAACCATCGAAAGCAATAATGACTATGAACTTTTTACTTGCTAGATTTGAAAAAAATTATAGGATTTAAAATTAGATCTCTCTCTGACAACCCTAGTAAATCATTGAAGAGCAATAATGCAAAGTACATATTGATTTTGGATTCCTGGAAAAGATAATTGCATATACAAGTTAGTTGGAGAGTTTCCCCTCTGAAAAATTCTATTTGAACACTCCTTTGGCATAAAATTACTTCCATACTTTTGATTACAGAATCAAGAATGTGGACCTTGTTGAAACATATAAACTGATGAAACTAAATCAACCAATTGAATCCATTGAAGCAGTTTTTGACTTGCTAAAAGATGAAGATCATACATAATACTACTAAGGTACACATTTTCTAACTCTACAGGTAAAGCTCTAGAAGACGAAAATTTGGAAGTATGATGGGCCCCACAACACTATGCAGATGAATAGTACTACTACTATTCATATGTACGAAATATCTCTAGAAGATTATGATATACCCAACATCTATCCAATATGAAGAATCTCCATCATCAAGTGTTGAATGAAGAAAAAGTGAAAGGTGGCACAAAAGTCTTCTTTTAGTACTAGTTGTTACTATTTGACATTATTTATAATTATTATCCTTTAAACCTTGGTTTGGTGTGTTTTCCCATGGAGTTAAGTTTGTCATGATAATGTAATCGTGGGAGATCCTCTATAAATATCCCATGAATGTGTGTTTGTGAGATATAGAGGAGAAAAGAGAAATTGAGAAGTTATGAAAGTTAGGAAGGGAAAGAGAGAGAAAGAAGAGAGAAATATTCTCCTCTTATAAATAGTTGTCTGGTCCTAATAGAGTCCAAGTCTTGGAGTAGAGAAGAAAACTTCTCAAGGTTTGTAAACATTTTATCTTAAATCTATCTTCATTTTCATCTATATCTTTTTAAGATTCTGCCTTTACTTTTTCTTTTTCTTGAGTCTTGAAAGATTTATCTTTCTATCTTGGAGAATCTTTGTCTAAAAGATATTATTTTCAGTCTACGAACAGACCGGTTCAGTCAATGCCCAATTTGGTTTCCTTTTAAGACAAGAGAGGCCGTTTGAGAGAAAGTTATAAAATAACTTTGTTATTTTTGGGTCAACTGCTTGGATGAGGTTTTACAAAATGCTGAAATGATATCGTAAGATTTCAGACTGTAAATCTAAAGGGTAAAAGAACTACATAATAGAATCTTTATTTCATAAGAAAGCACGAAGAAGTATCCTTACTTCAGGTTGATATCGCAACCATCTTAAAAAAAAATCAAATCATGAGAAATATTCTCTTCGAACTTTAAAGTTTGCTTACAGAGAACTTTGAAGAACAGACCTTTAGAGGCTGTTTGATTACTAACCTTTGTTTCTTTCTTATATTTTTTTCCCGCTGCTTATTTACTTTTTATTTTTGCAATTTTCATTTTCTTTAATTTTTATGGTCGACTAAACCACCTACTTTTTAATTTCTGCAATTTAATTTTTGTACTTTAATTCCTGCCATTTAATTTCTGTACATTTTATTTAAGTATCTTTTTATTTTTCCCTTTATAAATTTTTTAACTGTTAATGGTTGGCTTTGCCACCTATAGCATATATATATATATATATATATATGTATATATATATATATATATATGTATATATATATATATATATATGTATATATATATATATATATATATATACATATATATATATATATATATATATATATATATATATATATATATATATATATATATATATATATATATATATATATATATATATATATATATATATATATATATATATATGTATATATATATATATAGTATTTTATGTTCTTCGATTAGGTTCTTGTTTTAATAATTTTTTTATATTATCCATACTGTACATTTACTGTTCATCTTACTTGTGTTAACTACTCGTTTAGTAACTGTGAGTGCTTGTGTTATTATCCGTTTGAGGGTTCCAACATCAGAGAAAACCTCAATTATATAGTTTGGAACACCAAACTATAACCCCTTGTGCCCTCCGACCGGATAGTTTTACTGCAAAAATGGCACTGCTATATTACTCTCACAGTCAAAGTTCGTATGTTCACTAATGGTTAAATGCTTATTGAGTAATAAATTATAAGGTGCACTCTAGAAGATATAAAGCTCTTTATTAAGTAAGGTTGACTTAAATTTATCACTTTAGACAAATATCCATCGTAGGACTACAAGGTATTCTTGGACGAAGTAACCCATAGTTGCCGATAAGGTTCTTTTTGTCAGGGTGGGTCGACTACCTCCTTGAATTCAGCAGACTTGAGATCATGACAATTCAGATTCACAAAACCATGAGATTTTGTTTGGGCTCGTCATCATAACCCATTTCCCGCTTTAAGTATATAGTGATAAATTTAAGTCATAAAATCCAAGATTCAAAACTAAAATCAAATCTTAAAATTGTTGCTATTATACGTTAGGTTATTATTGCGACCTACTTAATGACTAGTCTTAATTGAAAGTTCTCACTCATTATTGGGTGGGGTAATTAATCATAGATACTTGCGCATATGGGAAACCAAAACTCAGATCATAAAGTTTTGCAAAATGAGGGAGAAATATCTGATTAGGGTATTATCTAAAACCTAATCTTCCCAACTTGCAATACCCATTTGAGTTAGAAATAAATGCTTGTGTATGCTATAGATGTGGTTTTCGTCTACGATGGTTAACCAGCGGCTTATCATTTGAAGATGCTATACGGAGCATGCCAGGATTATTCCATCAATGATTAGGAATTTGTTGCCTTACATCACGTGATAAAGCACAAAAGACATTATCAGCTTAGAACAGGCGATAATTTTGCATACAAATCAATAATTATTAAAATACCTTTTGACACAATCCAACTTGTAATAAGACTGTCATATGGAGTGTGGTATCTCTACAGTAATTCAACTTGATGATCATGTACAAGAAAGGTGTGCAAAATAAGATGGCCAATTTGTGATCTCAATAGATTATAAGTGCAGCCACAACCTTGTTCGTGTTTATACAAGTGCTAATGATGCACGATGTGGAGTATTGTGCACTATATGCAGAAGATCTAGACTTCCAGGAGGAATAGGAGGTGGTTGAAGAGCTGGATAATAGTTAGAAGGTCATTATTGACCCTCTAATATGCTTGAATAGCTTCCATAAGTGGTTTCTTGGGCCTGACAACCAATTTGGGACCCCCATGTTCAGCTTGCATTAGGGCTAGACTAGAACAAAAAATTTCAGGCCATGATAAAGCCTGCTAATATAAACCTACATTTGTGGGAAAGGACTTCTGTGCTACACAATTATGTAAATCTCGGAATTGAGAGTGGCGGGATGTTTCAATGTGGGGAAAAACTATCCAAAATCTAAAACACTACGTCTACTGGCCAAAGATGCACATGTATGTGCAAAAAATCATGATGCAATGCTTTCTTTGTTGCACATCAAAGCCTTTCAATAGGAAAATGTGTCTGTAATTGCCTTTACCATTGCCTAACTACTCATGGGAGTTCATCTATGTGGATTTGGAGATTTCATTTAGTACAAAAGAGGATGGAAATACTGAAGATTTGGAGTTCCATCAAGTAACATGATTTGTGGAAGATATCCAAAAGATTCACAAGGAATTTGTTGAAAGTCTAGAGTATTCACTAGAAATATAGAACTATAAAAGCTTGTCATGACAAATACAAGACTAATTGCACACTCTAAGAAGGATATTTGGTTAGTTGCACTTAGGGAATGATAAATTGAAAGACGAAAGTCAAAGGATCATGTCAATTTGTTAAAAACCATTTGAAATAAAGAAAATGACCAAAATGGTCCCTCAATTCTTTGTAAGGGACCAAAATAGTCCCTTTAAAATGGGACTTTTTTAGTCCTGCCATCTAATGGTAGAGTTAATGGTGTTAAGTATGAGGAAAATTTAGTCTTTGTTAATTAAAATATTTAATAAATGTAATTTTTTAGAGATTATAATTTTCGTAAAAAAAAATTATTAAACTTTTCTTAAATAAAAAATTATACATAATTTTAGTTTTAATAATTATACATAATTTTTTACCCCTTTTCCACTTTTTGTTGCTTTTCGACTTCACCTCCTTCGCGTGACGGGTAGAGTTTTGAACGACAAGCTAAATAACTTCTTCGCCTCCTTCGACGACACCCTTCTTGTTGGATCTGAAATCACACTTTGTTGTTTGTCCGTTCGATCGGAAGTAACGACGATGACGGGAGCTTACTTGTTGGGAAGGTAGTCATCTTTCTGCCGTTCGAGTAATTCTTCGGCCAAATCGACTGCGATCGGAAGTAACGACGATGACGAGAGCTTGCTCGTTGCGAATGTAGCCATCTTTCTTCCGCTCATGAGCTTCTTCGGCCAAATCAAATGCAATCAGAAGTAACGACGACAACAGGAGCTTGCTTATTGCGAAGGTAGCCTTTTTTCTTTTGTTTGTGCGCTTCTTCGGCCAAATCGACTGCGATCGACAACGACAGGAGCTTGCTCGTTGCGAAGGTAGCCATCTTTCTTCCATTCACGCGCTTCTTCAGCCAAATCTACTTCGATCAGAAGATATGAATGACAAGAGTTTGCTCGTTGCGAAGGTAGCCATCTTTCTTCCATTCGTGCGCTTTTTCTTTCCTTGTTCCGATAATACACTCATGTTCATCTCACTTTTACATTTAAAATTGACGGTAAGATCAAAATAGTCCCTTTTGGAGGAGTTGATGGACCAAATTGGTACCTCAAAATAGTTGGAGACTATTTTCGTACTTCACAAATAGTTGAGGGACCATTTTGGTCCTTTTCATATTTGAAATGTTATAGAAAATTTATCACGAACTATTCCATATATTTTTATTTAGAATTGTCTTATTATATGTTGATTTACTTAGTTACCAATGCAGAAAATTTGAATCTATTAGAGCCCTTTTTACTTGAAGATGAGGAAGATATGAGAGGATTCCAACATTTGAAGATCTTAACATCAACCTTGAAGTTTCATTGAGAGTACCACATTATGGATATGAAGATCGGCTTGAAACAAGAAAGATTAAAGCCTTAAAGGAAACACATGCTCTAAGATAAGATAAGTGTTATTATAAATGTTGCATTTTAGAACATTTGTGCAGGTAGAGTGAGGATTTATTATTTTAGAATTGTTTTAAGATTCAGTACACACAAATAAGAGAGTTGTAAGAGACGCTAGAGTTTTATATGGAAAACTTGAAAAAAAGAAAAATCATGGGGTTTGGCCCATTTGAAATAATTCTATTATTGGTTTTCATCGGTTACAAATGCCACCCTTAATGTCGCAAAACATATTACGTGGTGGAAGTTGGAAGATCCCTGTGGCATGGGAGCTATCGTTAAAAGATTATTTGCTATTTGTTTGGCCACCAAAAAGTCTAATAAAACTTCTGGTGCTGATGCCAGGAGTTAGAATTGGTGTTGATTCTATTCATGATCTTAGAGATATTGTTTTGCATTGAATTTATTGGCATCAATAAGTGATAGTCAGCCAGCGTTGTTTTTAGTGATGCGACAATGGTTATAGTATTGCAGGTCAAAGGACTGTAGACAGTTGAAGGAGATTCGAGGAATGTAGTTAGCTGATGGTGGTCAGAAGGATCATAGTCGGGCAACGAAAGTCGGAGAACACAGTCAAGTGATAGTGGTCAGAGGGCTATAGTTGGAGGTTTGTAGTTGGGCGATAGATGACAGATGACTATTGTCGAGCGATGATGGTTGTAGGATCAAGTCGGACAATGGTGGTCGGAGGACTATAGTCAAGTGATGGAAGTTGAATGATTATAGTTGAGAGACGATGGTTAGAGTAGTATACTTGCTTTGGCTCCAAATGTCGTGACTCCCGATCCAACAGGACGTCGTCGAGGGAGCAAAGTCGATCGGCAATGAGGGAGGCGGAGAAGCTTCGGCTAAGGTAGGAAAATGCTCTCTCCTTTTTCCCTCTCTCTCTCTCTCTCTCTCTCTCTCACGAGCAGGGCTTAGTTTGGTCGGAGAAGGTTGGAAGAGGGGATTCATGTGTGGCTTGGAGTCGAGAGCAGGGAAGAGGTCGGAGGGCCTTTCGGTTTGGCCGTGAGAGCTCGGATGGAATTTGCGTGGGGTTTGTGAATGAAAGAGGGCGGAGTTACTGGTTGTGGAAGAGAGGTATCGGAAGAGCAATCGTGTGTGTAGAGCAGCCGAAGAAGTGAGACCTTGCTCCCATTTTAACGACACAAATGAGCGGGAGTTTCGCATACGGGAGAAAGAACGTGAGTTTGGCACTGCTGCAGAGGGATGGGCGACTGTAGCAAAGCAGGATTTGCGATGGTTTTGTCAGGATATCCGGCAGAGGTAATGATTTATGCATTTTTTTTATTTCTTTTGTTTGTTTCTGTTTGGCTGTAGATTATAGGTCAACAGTAATAAATTCAAATTCAAATTCAAATAAATTTGAATCATGAATTAATTGTATTTCCTAAAATATAAAGACCCAATTAGGAAGGGCTTTAATTGTAAGCATTGATGGGGTAAATCCCAAGGGGGGCCGGTGGCTAGGGTTGGATGGGTTGCCGGTTTTTGGTGTGGGGGGAAGTGGTCGGTTGGGAGATGGGGAGGTTGGGGTGTTAGCCAAAAGGAAAGGGGTGGAGGCCTGGCCGGTGGTGGGGAGCTTTGGAGGTGGACAGCGATTTGGAAGGGGGTGGTTGGGCCGTGTGGTGGAAGGGAAGGGAGAGAGGAGAAGAGAAAATAGGGAAGAAAATAACCATGAATCCGGACGCTTCCAAGGTTGGTGGGTGATCCGATTCCCTCTCCAAGGGATATCTCTAAAAAAACTCTCAAGCTTTCACAAGAACTCAATGTGCAGTAATTTGATTATAATTCATTCATTCATTCCAAAAGAAACAAAAGGGGGCTATATATAGCCTCATATAATGAAAGGGAAAATAAAAGATGACATAGCCCCTAGGGCTTACATATGATAAAACCCTTAAGTAAGGGTACAATGGGAAATGCTACTTAAATAAAAACATAACAAATAAATAAACCAAATACATATGAAGACTCAAAAATAGATTGGTCCAATCGTGGTCGTAGATCGTCGGCCACGTCTCTGATATATTTTCCATGATATTATGTCCCCATCATTAAGTGTTGCAGAGATGAGGATGCTCAGGTGGATGAGTGGCTTTACTCCTAGAAAGAGGATACAAAATGAGCATATACGTGAAAAGGTTGAAGTAGCTCCAATGGAAGTTAAGATTAGAGAGAGTCGCCTAGGTGGTTTGGTCACATAAAATGGCAGCCTTCTGATGACCGGGTTAGAAAAGTAGAGGTATTAGATTTGACTTATGTTAAGAAAGATAGATGTAGACATAAAAAGACTTAATTAGAAAAATATTAGAAATGATATTTCTTTATTAGATTTAATTGAGATTTTGACTTTTAACAGAACACAATGGAGAAAAAATATTCATGTTGCCGACCCCACGTAGTGGGACGAAGGCTTGATGTTGTTGTTATTATTGTGATTGAATATAACATAGAAAATAATTTATTATCTTAAAGGACAAAATCGGATTTCATTTTCTATGTCCAAAGAGTTTTTTATTTACAAAATATATTTGATTGAATATGATTTTTTTATTCTACAGTGCAGGTATATGGGTAAACTTCTATGATTAATTATATTCTAAGGATATTTGACTCTTGAGAAAAGTTTTGATTAAAACAATAATTTATATTTTATTATTAATATATTGACTAATATTTTATATGATTTTTAAGAAATTCATTTCAAAGATTTTGTTTGCGGAACTTCAAGAATGATTAGATCAACTTATTATTAATTTTGAATGAAAGTCAAATGAAGAGTTTATATTTTATAATTAAAATATTGACTAATATTTTATATGATTTTTAAGAAATTCATTTCAAAGATTTTGTTTGCGGAACTTCAAGAATGATTAAATCATCTTATTATTAATTTTGAATGAAAGTCAAATAAACAAAAATATGAGTACTTGATTCTTAGATACTCAGAGGTACTCAGCACAATCCTCTATTGAATTTTACATTTTGAGATTAAATTTATATTAAAGTTGATTATTTTATTTAAAATGTTAAGAAATATTCCAAGAACACAAAATTGAAATAATACTCATGAAGGTGAGGGATTTTAATGTAATTAAAAAGAACATCAATATGAAATCATAGATTTAAGATGAAAACCACCAATATATGGTAACTCGAACATAAATCTATTAAAGTGCATGGGATTTATGAACTTGAAACCTTATATAAGATTAAGTTAGCCTGACATTTTGCCTTTCAATTTTGTCTAAAAAGGATGGACTACTAAACTCTTCTAATCGTTTTTAGAATTATGAAATTTTGGTCTCAATGTATATGCAAAATAGATTAGGTTGTTTTGATTTTTTTTTTTTAAAAGAGGACTTACAATTTAGCCACTTAATTAAGTTGTCTGGTCATGAGGGTATGTATATGTTGAGTCATTATACAAATTTTTGTTATTTATTCTCTTATGTAAGGATTTTTATTTTTATATATGACTCATAAGGCTATGAAAATAATACTCATAAGTTAAGTACATGGGTTTGATGTTGGTTTTAAAAACACACTTTTATTGATAAGCAATCAGTTAAATATTAAATTACATACTAAGATCTATAATGAGGTTTTGCATTTCATTTTAGTTTTGAGAAGTTAGCTTATTTTTTTTATAAGTTACATAAGTTGATTTGAAAAATATTATACTATGATTGATTTTAAGATTATTTATATTTTTAATAAATAGAAAAAAAAGTTAACTTCATAAGAGCTTATCACCTAATGTTTAGGCCTCCCCAAAGCAAAGCAATTGATAAAAATTTATGAAATAATGTGTACTCAAAATAAACAAGCAATCAATCATTATAACTAACCATAAAATAATATAGAGGTCCCTTTTACAATTAGGAAAATAAAAAGAGTTGCTGAGTTGCCTACTTTATACAATTCAGTTAAATTTATAGATTGTCTATGAGTTTCGAGCTTTGGCTTTTGTTGTGTCCAGAACTTTACTTTGGGGTTCATACTTATGATTTATTATTCATTTTGCCATATCCCATAGGACTACATAACTTTTTAAAAATATACATGAATTTCATTTATAAAAAGAAAAAGAAAAAGAAAAGATTCTTTTTCTACAAAATTAAGAATTAGAAATCATATAATATACAATCAAACATCGTACAACAAATTGCTTGATACTTATAGTGCTAGGCCAAGTTTTCAACCTATTGCCATGCTGTTAGACCGGTCTGGCCGGTCCACACGGGACCTGCTTAGGCGCAAACAAGGCGGAATGTTTTCGCCTCCTGTTCTAGCTGCACGAACCGTAGGAGCTAACACAACATCTTTGGAATGTTTTTTTGAGGAAGTTTAGGAAGGAAATTTAATGTAGGGACTATTTAGAGATTTTATTTTTAATTGTATGCATTAAATAGTTTGTTTTCCTAGGGTTAGGGCATCTTGAATTTGGCTGAAATTTTAGATCTCTTATATTGAGGTTTTCTTTGGGCTCTAGTGGCGTCTAGATAATTGGGAGAGATCGATCCTCCTCTCGAATAGAGGATCAATTGTATCTTGTTATTTTTCGTTTCCCTTTCATCAAAAAATACAAATTATCTACTGTTTCGTACAACTTTGTGTGGATTTTTGTGGATAATTCTCGTTGTTTTCTGAAGATTGATAGGAAATACTTAGATATCTACAATTGTTTCTTATCAAATTGGTATCAGAGCAAGTCTTGTGACCGTTGGGGGGCTGATTTTGACAAATTTCAGCGGATGATTTTTGGTCGGGTAGGAGAAATTTGCTATTTTTGTGATCCAAATCTAGATTTTTTTAATCTACAAAGACTCGGATAGAGATGGCGGCAAGAAAGTGGATGCGCTAGAAGAAAGACTTGAATGAGAGATAAACCAAATCAAGACAACGATGGAGGATAAGATTTTCTCCATGGAAGGACAAGTAGCCGATCTCCTGGACATGATGAAGAAAATGCTAGAAATCCACAACCTAACAGCGGCTTCAGTGGCAAAAGTGTTGGAAGGGAAGAACACAAATTTTGAAATTCTTAGGGAGGAAGATGAGGTGAAAATCGTGGAGGGAGAAAAAGAAAATCCTATTTGAAGCCTTTCCAGAGGGAGGATAGAGGATGTAGGTATGGGGAAAGGCATGGATATGGAGGAGCAGAGTAAAGGGGTGTTGATCGGGAACATAAGGAGGGACATTATGGCCACCGAGGTGCTAAATTTGAAGGAAGGAGAGGGGAATTCGAAGGTGGTTTGGGTTATGACAGGGCAAGGGAAGACCGAGAAACACGAGGGCCAAACACTTAAGAGAGGGGAAGCTATGGTTGAATAATGGGAAACGGGGGAGATCATAAGGTGAGGAAGCTGAAGATGCCTATATTCGAAGGGGAGGATGCGGATGGGTGGATTTATAAAGTGGAGAGGTACTTCATCGTTAATGGGTTAACAGAGGAGGTGAAGCTGACAGCAGGCTTATGTTTGGAGGGAAAGGCACTGTCATGGTACCAGTGGAGAGATCAGAGGAGACCCATCAAGAATTGGGGAGAATTCAAGGACTGCATAATAGAACATTTCCAAATCGACCAGGAAGAAGATTTATATGAGCAGTTATTTGATTTGTTGCAGGAGGGATCAGTAGCAGACTACCGTGAATAGTTTGAGCACCTGGCCAGTAGGGTGGAGCGATTATCAGATACGGTATTGGAAGGGAACTTCGTAAAGGGGCTAAAGGTAGAAATCAGAGCAACAGTGAATGTTCTGATGCCTCGTGATGTGGGGGAGGCCATAAAGTTGGCACAACTGGTGAAAAATCAGAAGAATCTAGAGAAGGGAGCCAGGAGTAGCAGCTCAGGAGGCTCTTACAAGATGACAACCACTCTTCTAGTACACAAGGGGCCTGCATCAGGCAACATTAATGAGACCACTAGGGAGAAGCCAGGAGGAGGGAGTGGGAAAAATTTCAAGAGACTGACAGAGAAGGAAATGCAGGAGAAGAGGGAAAAAAGGGTTATGTTTCCAGTGTGATGAGAAGTATACTCTAGGGCATAGGTGTAGGGATCGAACTCTTCAGGTTCTCACTGTCTGTGATGACGAGGAAACTGAGAGAGGTGAGAGAGAGATGGATGACAAGTTGCATCTGGATGTGGTCTCCCTAAATTTAGTTGTATGATTCACTTTGAATCATACGATGAAGGTGAAGGGGGAAATATCAGGCATGAAGGTGGTTGTATTGATTGACAGTGGGGCTACCCATAATTTCATTTCACTCAGGTCGTCAACCAACTGGGAGTGAAATTTGTGGACATTGGTTATTATGGGTTGATGATGGGTACATGGAAGGTGGAGAAAAGCCAGGGGATCTGTAGAGGAGTGGTGTTGACCATCCAGGGGATTCAGGTAAAGGAGGATTTTCTCCCACTAGAGTTAGCAAGTATTGATGTCATCCTTGGGTTGAAGTTGTTACAAACCTTGGGGGAAACCAAGGACAATTGGGGAGCACTCACTATGGAATTAATGGTGGATGGGAGAAGGGTGGTTATAAGGGGAGATGCAGGGCTATCTAAAGTCATGGTATCACTTAAGACTATGATTAGGAGCCTATAAGAGGCGGGGGAAGATTATTTGGTGGGACTACACAAGCTGGATGTGATCAGGATGGAGGAGGGAGGTGATGTTTCTCTTTTAGTGCAACCCTTGATTCAGCAATTTGGTAAGATTTTTTAGTCACCTCAAGGGTGGCCACCTCCACGGGAACACGAGCATATCTCCACCTTGAGGACAAGGTGGATCTTTGGGAGGGGAGTATTGTTAGACCGGTCTATTGGACTCCAGCCAGTCCACGCAGGACTGTCTAAAGCGCAAACAGGAGGTGGATGAGGTGGAACATCTTCGCCTCCTGTTCTAGCCGCACGAACCGCAGGAACTAACGGAGCATCTTTGGAAGGTTTTTTGAGGATGTTTAGAAGGGAAATTGAATGTAGGGACTGTTTAGAGATTTCCTTTTGAATTTTATGCATTAAGTAGTTTGTTTTCCTAGGATTAAGGCATCTTGAATTTGGTTGAAATTTGAGATCTCTTAGATTGAGGTTTTCTTTGGACTCTAGCGGCGTTTAGAGATTTGGGAGAGATCAATCATCCTCTCGAATAGAGTATCAATTATATCTTGCTATTTTCCGTTTCCCTTTCATAAAAAATACAAATTATCTACTATTTTTTTGTGATTTTGTGGAGAATTCTCGCTGTTTTCTAATGATTGATAGGAAATACTTGAAATTCCTATCACATGCCTAATCAGGAACTTAGTGTATAAGTAGCGCTTACAAGCAAATGTTATTTGATAATAATTCTTTAATATATTCATCTCTTTTGGGCGTGGCCATTTGCAAAATAAAAAAATATTTATCTATATCCCAACACTTTTTGGCAAGCCCCACAACATAAACAATCCATCAAACAACCTGTTCACACCAAATATCATGATCACATATGTGAGAGAAGAAAAAATCATAGTTCTAGGACACCTAAAGGATTGTACTTCTAGTATGTTCTGGTTTGTATGTTTGTCATATTATTAATTGATACACTATGAGGAGGAAAGAGATTTAATTTTAATTCAGGGATGGTTTCACATTTTGTTATTTATGACTTAAACTTTTTATTTGAATCTTAAATATATTTCATATTTTTAAAATGTTATGAAAAACCCATAAAATGACCATAATGCTCATTTGGAGGCAAGCCTGTCATTCCTGTTGTTCTAATATTCAATGATATATATTTCACCTTTTGAGGTCTAATAGCATATTATCATTGCATTTAGATGAATGTAATTGAATTTTTATAAATTTTAATAAATTTTAATAAATTATATTAGTATTTGAATTTTGACAAGCGAAGAGAAGTTTGTTTAATTGAGTAAAGTAAACTTTTATAAGGGTTTCATTTATATCTTTGATAGATTGAGCAAATATGCTCATTTCATTCTCTTACGCCACCCATACACCGCCGTGTCAGTAGCATCCACATTCATTAGAGACGTGGTCCGCTTGCATGGCATACACGAGGACATTGTGTCCGATCGGGAGGTCTTTTTGAGTCTCTTTTGGAGGGAGTTATTTAAGATGCAAGGGGCTATCCTGAAACGGAGTACAACTTATCACCTCTAGACGGATGGCCAAATGAAGGTGATGAATCGCAGTGTGGAGACTTATTTTTGTTGCTTCGTATCAGATACACCAAATATGTGGGCCAAGTGATTGGCTTTGGTGGAATATTGATATAATACTTCATATCATACAACAGTCCAGACAACACCATTTAAAATCCTATATGGGAGGATCTAGCTCATCTAATACATTATGTGTATGACAACACACCAGTGTCATCAGTGGAGCAGTACTTGGGAGAAAGGGATTGAATTTTTGGTAGAATTGTAGGAACATCTACAGAGAGCACAATAAATCATGAAGAAGCAGACAGATGGACACAAGAGAAACGTATAGTTTGAGGTTGGGGATAGGATTTATCTGAAGATCCGACCTTATAGACGGAGGACTTTGACTTGACGAAGGAATGAGAAGTTCTCCCCCCACTTCTTTGGGCCCTACGGGGTAGTGGAGCGTATTGGTGCAGTAGCATATTGCGTACAGTTACCACCGACCTCAGTCATCCATCTCATATTTCATGTATCACAACTGAGATGAGCCATTGGAGATCACACACCCTCGTTTGCACAACGACCACACTGTTAGAGGATATGAATGTGATATTAGAACCATTGGAGGTGAGAGGGGTGCGCCAAGGAGACAAGGGGATTAGAGAGGTGCTGATCAAGTGGAAGGGTTTACCAGAGTATAAAGTATCATGGGAGCCATACAATACCATCTAAAAATAGTTTTCCTCTTTCCACCTTGAGGATAAGATGATTTTTTGTCTTTTTGGGAGGAGAGCATTAATGTTGTGGCTGACAGCATAGTTGGCCAAGCAAGTAGCAACCCTATTGTCCAGGTGGGGCTCAGGACCTCCTTTATCATCAATAAGAGAATAGGCTTTGGGGATGAATTCTTTGGGAAAGATATAATAGGCATTGTTTAGGAGATTTGGACTGTTTAGGGGGGTGGGGAGATTTTGGAAGGTTAGGGTTTATGTTGAGTTTTATTTTCTGCAGTTTTTTTTTTTTTTTGTTTGGTTGTTTGGATTCCTAGTGGCTGTTAGGAATTGTAGGAGAGATGATTCACCTCCCGAATATTGAATCAACTTGTATCTTCTATTTCTTTGCTTGGAGATTAGTAAATACAACCCCCTTTGGTGTTATTTCTTAAGTTTGTTATTTTTTATATTATTGCATGTTGTTTTGATCATCAAGTCCTATCATACATAAAAAAAAAGTCCTATCATACAACGTTACGTCCACTTCCGTCTAGATGCAACCCTTAGCTAGTTCCTTTCCTATTGACAACAAATAGTGGTCATCCATATCAAAGTTGCTTTATAGATCATAGGCATGACGACATACTCACTTGGTTACAAGAAAAACTAGAGAATCTTATCTTTTGCCCTGAATTTGGTGACTATTTGATAACTGTTGAGAATATACTTTGTAGGTGTTAACCCACAAACCAAATACAACTCAGGCTACACCCAATAAGGATGATGGTAAATTTTACCTTCTCAATTTGAACCCCCTTTCTCTTTACTTCAAAACCCTCACTAGGCCTAGGAAAATCAAATCGAAATCTTCAATAATTATTTTGATTGTCACGGTATAAATGAAGTTTCATATCAATCATCTCGAAGGGCTAAATAGCCTACGAGTGTCTCTTGTCCAATGTTGCTATATTGTCACACGATGAAGAAGTTTCTTATGATCTCAATCATGAATATTTACCCCTCAATATATAGAGCGCATGTTTTAGATATCTCGGGTCTATTGTTCAAAATGATGGTGAAATAGATGAGATATTATTAGTAGAATTTACATTGGATGGTTGAAGTGGAGGAATGAATCAGGTTTGTTGTGTGATAGGAAAGTACCCTTCAAATTTTAAGGGAAAATTTAATAAGATGGTTGTAAGACCTGCAATGCTTTATAGTTAGCCTTTAAAAGAGAAGCATAAAATTAAGTGTTTCAGAGATGAGGATGCTCGAGTGGATGAGTAGCTTTAACGAGCATACACGTGAAAATGTTGGAGTAGTTTAAGTGACATATAAGTTAATAAGAAAGAGTCGCCTTAGATGGTCTTCTTTTTGATGATCCTGTTAGGAGAGTAGATGTAGTAGATTCAACCTTTGTTAAGAGAGGTGGAGGTAGACTTACAAAGTCTTGGTTAGAAAATATTAAAAATGACCTATTTTTATTTGGTTTAAATCAAAATTTTATTCTAAATAGGACACAATGGAGAAAAAAGATTCATATAACCGATCCCACATAGTGGGATCAAGACTTCTTGTTGTTATTGTTGCCTAAATGATGTTGAGTTTATCTTACAATAATACTATTAAAAAAAAAAAAAAACTTATCAAAAGCCTGTCCTAAGTATGTAATGAACAAACCCAATTTATTTTTTCTGGATTTAAAATGTTATGGTTGCTTATGTATCTTTAAATGGGTTGGGGCTGAAGTCCAAATTCACTGCTATAGTGTATAAATATAGGGGCCTAGCCCAAATACAACTCAAAAGATATGAAGCGTAATGAAGGAGCTGTAACAAAACAACGGGAGCACTGTAAGTTGATGCGTAGTATCTTGCATTGATCGTCATGCAACGAATTTCAAGTAGCATTAACATATTTTTTCTTTTTATCAAATTAATAGAAGCATCATTCAAAAATCAAATGAGTACTTAATTTTGAAGACTTCTTCATATATGACCGGTACTTTTTTAGTGCTTGAAGCTTGTGCTGGTGCATGTTATTTAGGGTTTCGTATTTTTTTTTACCCCCATAAATTTTTTTAAGAATTTATGTCTAAGATCTAAATTTAATAATTATTTATATAACATCTTAACATTTAAATCATATAAAAAATTGCATATAAAGTTAATATTAATTATAATTTTGAAGTTATTAAAGATTTAAATATTATAAATAAAATTTGAAATTTAAATATTAATTATATAAATTCATAAAAATTTTATGATACATATATATAAATCACTAAAAATCTTCCTTTCTACATTTCTCAACAAAGATTGGTAAAATTAACAAGCGTGCACTTCTGGTATGGGTTTAGTTGTGACTAGCTTGCATCGCAACCGTTTAGCTTCCTTGCTGCCTTAAAAATATTTCTTGAATTTTTTTTTCAACTGGTTTATTATTCCATCATCCCAAGCAATTTCCAAAACATATTTTTTTTATCTTCATTTGTCCTTTGCCATTTGTGTGTTAAGGCCTGTTATTGTGGATCATATTTGAGCAAATTTTGAGCTAAGCTTGGATTAGATTGAGTTTATATATATATACGTGCATATTATGCAATTTTAAAATTACAAAAAAAAAAGAGTAAAATAAATTGCTTTTTGATAAAATATAATAGAAATTATGATTGAGAAAATAATGCATGTGTTTGGATTATTTCGAATTTACTATATTTGAAGTTTTTTGTTCTGTTATGATTTGTTTTGCTTTGTTTCCAGGATGGGTTGGATTCATATGGGTTGCTTGGATTGCTGCGAAGAAGAGCTTGGATGTAACAAAGCATTCAATTAGATACACTGGATCGGCAATTTCAAACTATTCTGCTTCTCGATTTGCCACTCATAAAGACTCCTTCAAATCTGAAAATGACAAGTATGATTAGCCTAATTTCATTAGTGTAATAAATAAAAATGTTTTCTATCTAACAATCTATTTCTCCTTAGTCTGCTTTTGTATTCTGAACCATATCTGTGTTTGAGAACCGAAACGATGCTTAGATTGCTTATTGTAGAACAGTTTTTTGGAATAGTTATATGCTTATTGTATAATAATTCACCTGACGTTATTCTGGGCATATAAAATCAGCTTGGAGCTTTTTAATCTGTTTTTTCTTTCATTAAATTTATACTTAGTATGTTTCATAACATAACTTCTACTTGTTATGCACAAATTATTGAGGAATTAAGTTAATGTGTCATACATAAAAATTATAGGAGAGTAATTTAGCATAGGTTCTAACAAGTTACAAATGTTTCTCAAAATCAATTTGGATTGGATTAATGAAGGGTAGGTCTATTATGGAAGCTATATATTTGTTGATAGGTTTGATGGAGAAGTACAGAGAGAGTAATGATGATTATATATGATATTTATTGATTTAAATAAAGTATATGACAAAGTTTCAAAAAATGTGCTCTGAAGAGTTCTACAAAAGAAAGAGCTAATAATGCTTACATTCAAGTTATTAGGAATATGTAAATATGACCTATTGTTTATGTTGTAATACAAGGTGGTTTCACTAAGTATTTTTCTATTTCAGGATGTTCTTAGTCATGGAAGGTTAGAGAGGGACTTGATGAAAATCTATACGCCCATATATATCAACTTTATGCCCATATATATGTTTTTTTACTTTAATTAGTCATGGATGTTCTTACAAGACATTTGTAAGAGGATGTACTTTGGTGTATGCTTTTTGCTGATGATATTCTTTTTGTTGATAAGGCTAGAGGGGGACTTGATGAAAATCTCAAATTATACAGGTCAACCTTAAGTCTAAAGGTTTTCATTTGAGTAGTTCTAAAATCAAATACATGGACTGCAATTTTAATATTAATAGATCTAGTGGTGGGATTGTTATAATAACCTCGAATTGACTTCCCCTAAATTCTTGAATTTGGTTAGCCAATCACCACAACGCTGGGTGGACAACTCTATGGTATTGAGCTCTCCAACAAATTGTGAAAAATTAACTATCATCGTGGCACTAGAGTTGGGCACTACGGCGTAGTGCTCTCTAATAGTAAGCACTGTGGTGCTAAGTCCAGACCACTGTGATGCTAGGTCTAATTTTTTTAAAATGAAAATATCTAAAATCATTATTAATAAAACCTCACCTCACTCCCATCCCCCTTTTATTTGTTTTTTCCTCGTGAAGGAAGAGAGAGAAATGGAGTGAAAAGAAGAAAGGAGAGAAGCGAGGTTCAAGCCTTTATTTTTTATCACTCCAGGTGGGAATAGTGTTTCAATCTTGGTAGGTAACCTTAACTCTACCTCTGTTTTTAATAATGTTCTGTTTTACCTATTTTCCTCTCTCATAAAGTTGATAAAAATGTAATATATCTTACTTTAATGATTTTTTATTACGTAAATTTTGATATGTAATATATATCGTTATTCTGAGCACTTTGACTTGTTAATATTAAAATTTTATCGGGTTGTTTTGTTAATATGCCATTTTAAATGAAACAAATAGTATAATATTGAGAATAAAATGACCAATAGTTAGTATATTACATTTGGACACGGTATATATATGTTATGTATACATTTACTATTCATTTAGTCAAACATGCATTTTTGACATTTTACAAGCTTATTGATGAGCATAATGATAATTATCTTTATTGTATATGATGTTTAATATTATGATCAATATAATATGAAATGTGTGTAAATGTAAGAAAGCGAGCTGGAAATATTTGACTAATTTATGTTGGTTGGAAACAAGTTACATTATATAGGAGGGTGAGCCGACATACTTTATTTTAAATAAGATTTACAATATAATTCTTAGTGATATGAAAATGGGAGGTATAAGGAGACTAACGTATATTATATGATACGACGAAGGGCTGGAAGTAACAACTTCTTACATAAAAGCTACCTGATTGGTTACTTGTGATATATGATATGAAACCGATTCTTAGCAATAAAACTGATATGATTGAGACTGATGCTTATAGGATTAGCCTACATGACATGACATAGAAAAAATACCAAAGATAGCTAGTTGTCCTATCTTGTTTGTAAATGCATATGACATGAGGATATATAATAAATCATCAAAGTGACATGATATGATAAGATAGGTAGAGTATACATGAAATGGCAGATACATGTATACAATATGACTGATAAGTGCAATATAACGACACATGATATACATGAACTATATGATATATGTGATATTCATTGCATATGATATGCATATATATACCAGCATATGACATCATAAATAAGATTGATATGACTGAAAAGACTAATACTTGATATATTTTATTTGATAAAAATAATGATATATATACATATGTGTGTGTGTGTGTAATATAATGAATATTCAATCAATGATAAGTGTAGTGATTTATATAAAATAAAATATAAATTATTTCGTAACTAATTGGTATAGGAAATGACAATCTATTGAACCTTTATATGACTAATGATAATTGATTATGAATTGCATTAATTATATTAATTTTTATTGCTCATATGAGATGACACTATGCTCATTGATTGTGACATGCTTTTACAATTATATATTTATATTGATATTAATCAAATGATTACATGCATACTACTTCTATTGCCTTACATTTATTATAGTTGTAGGGTCTGGTAATCTTATGAGCATAATGATAATTATCTTTATTGTATACGATGTTTAATATTATGATCAATATAATATGAAATGTGCGTAAATGTAAGAAAGCGAGCTGGAAATGTTTGACTAATTTATGTTGGCTGGAAATAAGTTACAATATATAGGAGGGTGAGACGACAGACTTTCTTTTAAATAAGATTTATAGTATAATTCTTAGTGATATGAAAATGGGAGTTATAAGGAGTCTAACGTATATTATATGATACGATGAAGGGAAGGAAGTAACGACTTCTTACATAAAAGCCACCTGATTGGTTACTTGTGATATATGATATGAAATCGATTCTTAGCAATAAACCTGATATGATTGAGACAGATGCTTACAGGATTGACCTACATGACATGACATATAAAAAATAACAAAGATAGCTAGTTGTCCTATCTTGTTTGTAAATGCATATGACATGAGGATGTATAATAAATCGTCAAAATGACATGATATGATAAGATAGGTAGAGTATACAGGAAATGACACATACATGTATACAATATGACTGATAAGAGCAATATAACGGCACATGATATACATGAACTATATGATATATGTGATATTCATTGCATATGATATGCATATATATACTAGCATATGACACCATAAATAAGATTGATATGACTGAGAAGATTAATACTTGATACATTTTATTTGATAGGAATAATGATATATATATATATATATATATATATATATATATATATATATATATATATATATATATATATATATATATATATATATATATATATATATATATATATATATATATATATATACATGTGTGTGTGAGTGTGTGTGTGTGTGTATGATTTATAATTAGTGAATATTATAAGTTAGATGTAATATAATGAATATTCAATCAATGATAAGTGTAGTGATTTATATTAAATAAAATATAAATTATTTTGTAACTAATGGGTATAGGAAATGACAAAATCTATTGAACCTTTATATGACTACTGATAATTGATTATGAATTGCATTAATTTATTAATTTTTATTGCTCATATGAGATGACATTATGCTCGTTGATTATGACTTGCTTTTATAATTATATATTTATACTGATATTAATCAGATGATTACATGCATACTACTTATATTGCCTTACAATGATTACATTTGTAGGGTCTGGTAATCTTATGAGTTATTAACTCACTTTATGATTTTTATATATTTTCAGGAAGAGGTCATGATCTAGTGGAGTAAGATAGATATGGCTTTTCTTAATTTTCTTTTATTTTTTATATTTTGGTTCATTACTTTATAGTAAGAAGTAGAGAGAGATAGGCTGATGTGTAGTGATTAATCAAAATGAATGTAGAAATGTTTTGATGTATACAATTTATAGCCGCTTCCATTAGTTTCTAGCTTTTAAAAAATAAGATTAATGACTTTTATAAATTAATTAAGATGTTAAAATAAATAATTCTTTTAAAATTTGATCTAGGACCATGATAGTTGATATCAAAATGAAGGTTATTGAAAAAATTTAATTATAACTAATGTTATAAAAATGATTGAAATGGGTAGAATGGGTAGTGTTAAGATTTATATTCCTTTGTAATTCATACCATGCATATGTATGATTAAATTATAACTTATTAGGAAAGAGAATTATACTAAGTGCAATGAATTCATCTGGTAATGGAGTACCCAAATGAACAAAGTACAATAACTAAGTGAGTTCTAATAGCATAATATAGTTCACTAATTTGATAGCTTAGTTAATGACTGATGCATAGAACAAGTAGATTAGGAGCAAGGAGATTGAAGAGGATAAGAACTTATAGATGTTTCACAAATTGAAACCCCCAATATTCAAGGGAGGTATAAATCCATAGGAAATAGAAGATTATTTACTGAGGATAAAGAAAATTTTTGATACTATGCAATATCTTGAGAAAAGGAAAGTATCATTGATAATATTTTTTTTTTGAAGGAGAAGTTGAAAGATGATGGATATGATAATAGAGAGAAAACTTTTAGGATAGGTTAAACTCATTGATCACCTATGAGGAGTTCATGAGTGTCATCAAATATTGATTCATACCTCCATCAGTATGCCAATAAATGAAGGAAGCTTTATGAGATTGAAATAGGGAAATATGACATTGATGTAATACAAAGGTAAGTTTATTATACTGGTCAGGCATGCACATCAATTGATTAATGTTGCTGAAGAGAAATGTACATGTTTCTAAGAGGGTTGAAGGATGAGTTGAGACACCCACTTATACCATTGAAAATTCATGAGTTTTTCAGAGTTATTAGAGAGAACTGGATTAGTAGAAATTGATTTGATTATTCCCCAATTCTTACATAACATGAATAAAAAGAGAACAAGTGAAGAGGTGACAAGAGCAAAAGTAGTGAAAATAAAAGTAGATTTGCTCGCGTCAAGAAAGGACCAATGATAACAGCTTGTAGTGTACATATGTGCCCTCGATGTGGCAAGAGGCATGCAGGGCAATATTACTTGATAGCAAGATAATTTTTTTAGAAGTGGTTAGTATTGACACATGATGATAGATTATCCATAAAGAGGATTTGGAGAGATATCTAGATCTATGATAGACCAAAATTGGCAGGGATATGGATAGAGACTTGTAGTGAGATCCAGAATGTTTAGTCAAGGTTATGTGGGTAGGATTACTATTAGGAATGAGAATGTGAGCGGGATTTAGAGGTAGCCCACACAGTCAGCAATGTATAACCAAGAGTGTATAACTTGAGTTAGCAGGAAGTGAGAGATGCACTAGAAAGGTCTAGTGGTATACTTCTCTATTTAAGATATTTTTTTATTATTGAATACATTGCATAATGTGTTACATGATTGATTGATTAATATGCATATTAATTCACATGCATAGACATGTGAATGAATGACTACATGATTTGATTGAGGATTGATATTACTAATGATCAGTGGTGTTGATTTATTTGTTAGTGGTTTATAGTAGGAAATATTGAGAGTGACATTTTTTTGAAGTGGGTAGATTATAATAAACTTGAATTTACTTCCCCTAAATTCTTGAAATTGGTTGGTTGAGCACTACAGTGCTGGGTGAACAACACTGTGGCATTTAGCACTCTAACAAAAATATGGAAAATGAACTATCGCTGTGGCATTGGGGTCGGCTGTAGTGGCCTTGTGCTCTCCAGTTAGAAGTGTTGCGACACTAAGTCAGGAGGACTATGACTCTAGGTCTAAAACCTTTTTTCAAATAAAAATATCTTAAACCATTTCTAATAAAATCTCACCTCACCGCCACCCCTTTTTCATTTTTTTTTTGTCAAGGTGAGGGAAGAGAGAGAAATGGAGAGAAGGAGAAAAGAGGAGAGAAAGTAGGGTTTAGGCCATTATTTTTGGTCGCTATAGTTGGGAAAAAGGGTTTCAATCATGGTAGATAATCTTAAACCTACATCTATTTTTAATGATTTTGTGTTTTGTCTATTTTCTCTCCTAAAATTAATAAAAAAATGTAATATCTCTTGCTTTAATAATTTTCACTGCATAACTTTTGATATATAATAAATATTGTTATCGTGAGTATTTTGACTAATTAATTTAACATTTACCAGGTGGTTTTATTTATATGTTTTTAAATGAAACGGATAATATAATACTGAGTATAAAATAATCAACAATAACAACAACAACATCAAGCCTTTGTCCCACTACATAGAGTCGGCTACATGAATCCTTTTTCTCCATTGTGTACTATTAAAAGTCAATTTTTCATTTAAATCTAATAAAGAAAGATCATTTCTAATATTTTATAACCAAGTCTTTTTATGCATATCTCTACCTATCTTAATATAAGTCAAATCTAATACCTCTACTTTCCTAATCGGATCATCGGAAGACTGGCATTTTATGCGACCAAACCATCTAAGGAGACTCTCTCTAATCTTATCTTCCACTGGAGCTACTCCAACCTTAGCATGTTTATGCTCATTTTGTATCCTATCTCTAAGGGTAAAGCCACTTATCCACATGAGTATCCTCATCTCTGCATCACTTAACTTAGTATTATGCTTCTCTTTTAATGGCCAACATTTGGCATCATAAAGCATTATAGGTCTCACCACCATCTTATAGAAATTTCCCTTAAATTTGAGGGGAACTTTTCTATCACACAATAAGCTCGATGCATTCCTCAACTTCAACCATCCAAATTGAATTCTGTTGATAATATCCCATCTATTTCACCATCACTCTAAATAATATATCCATGATATCTAAAATGGGTACTCTTATTAATGACTTTATCGCCCAAAGTCACAATCCTCTCACTATGTATATTACTACTAAAATTATTTTCCATACATTATATTTAGACAAGAGTCAATATATTATATTTGGACATGAAATATATGATATTCATATATTTACTATTTATTTAGTTAAACATGATTATTTTTGTGAATCATTGAGATTTCAAGTTTAGCATATGCCAAGAATTATCAAAGAATCAGAGCTTAAGAAAGTGTTGCACATGCTGGATAATATTTCAAAGAGTTTAGAATCTTTATTTTTTTGAGTTTGTTTTTATAATAAGTGTATATAAGCTTAACAACCTACACATAGACAAGGCGAGTGTGATTAAATCTTTTATTTTTTTCAAAAGTTCGTATTGAATGATCTTCATTGTACTATATGATCTGCTTAATTAATGTTTGATTGAAAAATATAGTTTTGAAAAAGTTTAATTTTCTTTGGAAAAAATTTAATTTCTAGAATTTTAAAATTGAATGTGTCATTATGAATAATATATCACATCGGGAGATGAACATATCATTCCTTAATTGGTTCAAATTTTAAAACTTTAAGTTTATCTTAATTATCATAGTCAAACTTAAGGGAAGACAACATATGATCCTAGAGGATCAGAATGATGTTTGATCAAATATTTGACTACAATAATCTAAATAAGAGATCATTAATTTCATAATCAAAATCAGGATAATATAATGATATATCTTTCCAAGGAAAGAGAATATCACATATTATCAATCATTTGGATATGACGATAATGATCGTTGATTTGAATTTCCCAAAGATAATTAATTAAAGTTTTGAAAAAATTTATTTTGAAAATATGGTATGGATTTCTAAATCTCCTACTAGCGCAAGCCCTCGTAGTTAATTACATCATAGGAAAACTAGAGTTTCCTACGAATACTCTCGATTAAAATAGCGGTATGAATTTTATTTAAGATTTCAAAGATTGATGTCAAAGGAGGTAAGGACTAGAATTTCAATAGGGATTAGTTCAAGTTTTTGAACACTTATTTTTGGAATCAAAGGAAGAAGGGTAGGAGGTGTTTTAAGATTCTAAATTACTTCAGAAACACCTCAGCCTATCATAAGTGTTGGGATTGAATTTGAATGAAAGAGATATTTGATTTGAATGGTCAATTTTATTAGAAGTTTGGGATTCAATTCCCAGAGGTTGAGGGCTTATAGTCTGAGCCTGCCTCAGAACTTAAGTCTAAATTGGGTACTAAAAAGTAACCCGAACCTAGCTAATGCAGTGCAAATTTAGACTTATCCCGGCCTGGATTGGGGAGCCAGCTAAACCACCTAAGCGCTTTAAAATCATGTATATGATCAATTAATGTTGAGTGGTAGGGACGTTGTTTAAGAAAAATTTTTGAGAATAGGGCCAACATCTAGAGCAGATCCTAATTAGCCCCTTTAACTTATGTTGGGTGTTTGATGTCTAAATAAATGCAATTAAAATTTTAGACTCGATTTAATTTGTTACTAATGTAATGCATGCTAGTCGACTCGATTGAATACATGAATCAGAATGAAGCAGTTTAAACATTTTTGGCTTAGAAAATAGATTTTTTCCTAGAGATTGCACAACACCCCCTTGACATATCGGCACCCTCATAGGCCAGGTGGTATGCCAGAACCCGCAGGTGGGGAGGTGCATAACAAGGTAGAGAAGGTATAATATGATGCATGAAAAACCCTCGTCGAGTCCGAGCTTACTTCTTAAGACTGTTAGAGTTTCTATCTTATCTTAAAAATTTTAAATTTAATTAATGTAGAAAAATTTTGACCGGTCCTTATGAGCTTACAATCGAATTCCAGGCTAAAATAAACACGACATGCAAGCAAAAAGATTAGAAAAGCAGATAGTTCTATTGCACAACAAAGTAAAAAAATCAACGAAATTAATTATTCAAATTGAAAGTCCATAGGCAAGTTCATTTTAATATTACATCCCAGAATTGCAGAAAAGTAAAGTGGTCAGGCACCACTGACAACGACCCGGACTTCTAATCCTAAGACTCAAGTGACTTTGAGATTCTTCTCGTTATCCATCTCTTCGTCTTCTCACGAGCATCTTGATTCATCGGTTCTAGATATCCAAATGAAAAGAAACTCCCCCTTGAACGGGGTGTTATCTTTCCTCTTTAGATATTTGAAAAGTATCATAACTTGACTTTCAAATGGAAGAAGACTCTCCCCTTTAGGGATGCCTTCTCATCTTTGAAATTCAAGTTGGATTTAAACATCCCAACTCAAATCACTTTGAATATTTTACAACCATATTATAATCAAATTATATTTTAAAAGAAAAAAATTCTAGCTCGATCTTGCAGGGTTATCCTAATAATCAACAATTATATACAATCCCAAGTAGTTAATATTTGAAATTTAAAATCCTAAATTACTCACAACATAAGGTACAAGAAATAAATAGACAATCAATCAATTCTAAGCTAGCAACCAGTATGCAGTGAAAACCACAAAAAATACGGCACAAAACTGCTGAAAAGTAACACCGGCCTAGCCTAAAACTAGAGTTAGTTGTCATAACAAACCATCTAAAATGTGCATAAAAGAATGTGTGGTTTGGATATGTCCTATGTAGGATATTTGATTGAAGTTGATTAAGGTTCTGGTTGGTTGAAAGACTTAAGGGAAATTTAATTGAAGTTTAGATCTTAATGATTTAATATTACTTGGAGTCGTGAAGTTTATTTCACTTTACTTGGAGCTAATTTAATAGCCTCGTAGGCCTGTGTTACCTAGTGGTACCCGAAATAATTAAGTGATTTAAGTTGATTAATGTTCGAAAGATTAATGAATTTTAATTAAGATTGGGTGATTACTATTTTTAAAGACTGGTTAAAGATTTATGGAGTTTTAAGACAATTTTCAAATTTTAGTATTTTTTTAATTATTTTAATCATTTAATTAAGGGGTCAAAAGAATGAGTTTTTAATTAAGAGTGTTTTCTGGAAAATTAATATTTTATTAAAATACTAGACCTTAATACAATCAGTTAGACTGTAAGTACGCTAAAATTGGATTTTTCTTAAATTAGTTATGAATTATCAAAGTTTGACTGTTTATTAAAATTTTTGAAATTGCTTAATTAGAGGTCCTTTGACTCCTTTTTATGGTTTTGCTCCAAATGAGTTCCCAACTCCTTGAAATTAACTCCAAAGGTCAGGAATGACCAAAGGGGAGATTCCCAAGTTTTTTGGAATTTTAAATTATTATTAATTAATTAAATTAATAAAATATTCAATTTTACTTAAAATTAAATTAAGTGCAGGTTTGTTGTCAAATTAAATTGGTGTTAATTTTCATTGATTAAGGATTCAATTCTGATCAATTAGAGATGTTATTTGTAATTTTTTAGATTTAAATTTGATTTATTAGAATTTCTGGAAAGTTTAATGCTTAATTAAGGGGTTAATCTTCAAAAAATCAATTAAGGGGCTTAATGATTTCCAAAACTTGTGAAAATATTTTTATGGGCTGAGAGTGTCATTAAGTTTAAGTGGTTCAAATTTCAACTCAATAGGAAGTGTATCCTAATTATTGAAAATTTTCTAAGTTCTCTCAACATGTCCTTAATTATTATCCTTAATGATGTCACTAAGTCTGATGGGTTTAAATCAATGTTTTAACTAACCCTTGAACAACATGTACCTCACACATCAGAACAATCAATTCCTAAATCTAAGAGAGCCTTAGACTATGTGGTGTGTGCACATCCTATACATGCAAAGATTAAAATTTGATTATTTGGAAATAAAACTTAAATAATGAGTAATTAACAAGTTAATTACCCATTATCCAATCCCCATTGAATCGATTTTATCAAGTCCAATCTCTGATTAAGATTTCAAGTCAAATTCAAAGTGTTTAAAAGAATTTAAATATGCATATAATTTTAAAATGAATTGATTTTAAAATTATATATAAAATATAGACAATGACTTGAATAAATCAAAATAATATCAAAATTTACTCAAATGGTTTTTGGAAAGTTCTCTGGAAGTTCAAAATAGATTAAAATAATTTTTTTTAGAAATATTTAGATTTATTTTAATTAAATAATAATTAACATAACCAAATAGTTAATATTTAAATTTACTTAAAATATATAAAATATTTTAAAGCAATTTTATTTTTAAGTTAAAGGCCTTGAAAATCTGAGCAGTTTGATATATTATATGGATTTTTGTGATTAAAAATGAATTTTTAATCATTTTTTGAAGTTTATGTAATTAAATGTTTTTAAATTTAAATTAAAACCCTTTAATTAGACCCGCGGCAGTCAATGGGACAGGTGGCATGCTCTGGTTTGTCCAGCAGAACCGCGCCAATGATTGGCGATGATTGAACAACGGCGCAATCATTGCCATTTGATCAAAATAGCAGCGGGCCCCACACGACAATCACTTATCCACGTAAGCGGCTCCTTTCAGCCATTGGATCACCCGCAGTTCAAAATCAAAGGCTTAGATCAGATCCTGCGATCAGATTTCATAAAGGAAGATCAGACGGTGGTATTTGATTCTGCGATTCTGGGTCAAGGTTCAAGATGCCACCGAACCAAAGAACTAGCCGTCAGATCGAAAGTCCGGTTAGAAAATACAGCGGGATAGCTTGATCTGGGCCGTTGATCTTACGATCAACGGCCAAGAAAACGTGTAGATCATGCACGTCCAAACTTGAAGCCCTGATCGAGTGAAACGACTCGTTCTCTTCGCACACTTGATGAATTTAAATGAAAATTTAAATAGAGATTTTAATAATGAAGAGAATTAACGGGGATTTAATTTTATGGCTTAAAATGAGCTTTTTAAAAAGATATTTAGACTAGGCTATTCTAACATAGGGTTTGAATCTTTCACCTCGATTTTGGACGGACTAAATCGTTTTAAGGCATGTTGCATTTGTAGGTTGTTCACACTCCAATTTGTAGAAGAAACCCTGGCCTGAAAAGCTCCTGGATCGAGAGGAAATCAACTTGGATGGGATTCACCTTCGGTTCGCTGAGAAGCTCATCGCCGGTGACTTTGATCGGTGGAGTTTGAGTGGGGAAGTGTATAAGAGGTTCAATATAGCTCAAACGAACAGATAGTTCGACTGGAGGAGCTCTGGATGGGGTGAGAGAACATTAGGGTTTGAGTCATTTCTCCCTTTAGGGTTTACCCTATTCAAATGATCCAAACTGATTTGGATGACCATGATTGACTTAGAGGGTTACTAAGATCAAGTAACCTGTCCCTGGGGTGGTTAGGAGCATAGGATCAAAGGACATGAAGGATATGTCATGTGTAAAGTGAGTTTTGTCTTGATTTAAAGCACATGGGGAGGATTAGGACCATTGGATCCTAATCAAAGGGCTATGAATAGCCATTAGAATGTTCTAGAAGCTGTTTATACAGCTGGAATGGTTTAGGGATGAAGAGGATTATATTAAGATGGATTTTGACCATCTTTGACCCCTCCAAAGGCCCATATAGACAATTTGACGAGTGGAACTTAAGAGTTGAATTGGATATGGAGAGTGTTTTGAGCTGCTATTGGAATGAATTCAAAGGAGTTTAAAGGGTTTGATTGACTATAGGACCAAGTAAGCAAAGCCCTGCATGGGGTCCTGGTTGGGTACCCAATTGGTACCCACGCTCTGTACTGGTGGGCTTTGCCCACCCACACCCACCTATGATGACATTCCAGACGTCATACCCATCCACACCAACCCACTTTCCAAGCTTATTGAATGCAGTATGCCATAGAATAACGGCCTAGAGATTTTTTCCCATTTTCTTTGACTACAAACTTTCAAGCCACATATCAAAATTTATCATGGTCGTGACGCGGTTTAGTGTTGTGCACTGTGTATTAAGAATTATTATAATATACAGCATGTTTATGATGATTAGTAATGTAAATTGGTTCTCCTCTGATCTTGAGTACCCACCCATACCCACCGACGAGGCTATGGGTGTAACCATACCCACCCATGCCCATTGGGTATGGGTGGGTATGTGGGTGCGTATGGGTATGGGTACCCAATGCAGGGCTCTACAAGTAAGTGAATGTATAATGAGATTTGGCCAAGTTTCAATGAGTTGACTTGGTCAAATCAAATTAGATTTGACCCACCACTGATTGGAGAATATTCAAGTCATGGAATGGATTTATTTTGAGAGCTTAATGAAGTTTGAAGATATTGGTTTGATCATGTAAAATGATTTGACCTAAGTAAGCCAAAATTGACTAAATTCAGGTCTAGTTGACCAAGTCAACTGATGATTGGGTCAAAGGGTCCAATCAAATCCAAATCACTAAGGGAAGTGATCAAAGAGACTTGAAGGAGTTTTGAATGCATCTAAGACTTGATTCAAAATGGAGAAGCTTAAGGGTTTGAACTGGTCAACTTGGGTTGACTTGGTCAACCCGGTCGACCTAGGGGTTAGGTCTGGATTTAATGGGTTTGAAGTGTTATTTGAAATTTGTTAGGGGTAGTTGCATTCAATTTGGAGGTCATTTGGTTTGAAATTGATGTTTAAACTCCATAAGGGATATTTTGGTCATTTAGACCCTGGTCAACTAGGGGTCAAAGTGAGTTCAAAAAAATTATATTTTAATGTTCAATAGGTCATAATCAAGTATCTGGAAGTGGTTGGAGGCTTTGTAGAGAGCTCCAAGGTCAAAATTCACTGGGTGGCAGATCCAGTGGCATAGGCCATAAATATTTGAAGGTTTTATAAATTATAAATTTTAATTTAATTTCTGGGATTAGAAACCTCAGAAAAGGCTCAAATTTAGAGGTTTGCCTCCAGAGACATGTCCTATGAGTATGCAACTGACAGACTCTGAATTAGAAGTCATTTGATTAGGTTTTGAAGTGTTTGAAAAATACTTGAAAAATGCTTTCAGGGTGGAGCCTTTAGCCTTGGATTTTGGATTTGAAAGTATGGATTTGATCATAGGGTCTGGATTAGATCTTAAGGTATGGATTGGTCATAGTGACCTCATACAAAAATGAAGTCAACAAATGGACCCCCAATATATGTGATAGAACAAAGTTTTATTGCACAAATTGGTGTTGGCCGAATTTAAAGGTTAAGTCTGGAATTTTGATCCTAAGGTAATGAAAAATTCATCCATGGGGAATCATGGTTTAAATTTATACTAGGGTAGTGCCACGGAGAGCATACTCTACCACTTGTGGGTCGAATCCTAAGGGATGAGAAAGTCTATCCTTAGGGAATAAGGGTTTGAATTGTTATTAGGGCAGTACCACGGAGGGCGTGCTCTACCACTAGTGAGTAGAATCCTAAGGGGATGAAAAATCTATCCCTAAAGGAAAAGAAAGCCTGGGTGATCGTATAGGAAGGAAGAATTCTTAACTATAGAATATCAGATTTGAGTTTTGATTCAAAAGGAAGGGAAACCTAACCTTAGAAAATTGAGTTTGTATTTGATTCTAAGGGAAGGAAAGACCTAACCCTAGAGGATTGAGCTTTGATTTGGTAGTTGGGTAGTACCACTAAGGGTGAACTCTACCACTAGTAGATCTGGTCCTAAGGGAAGGGAGTACCTAAACCCTAAGGAAGGCAATGCTGGAATGATCGTATAGGAAGGAAGAACTCCTAGATATACAAGATCAAAATTTGAATTGATACGAGGGTAGTGCCACGAGGGGCTTACTCTACCACTATTAGGTCTAATCCTAAGGAAATGAGGAACCTAACCTTAAGGAGAAGAAGATTGAGTGATCGTATAGGAAGGAAGAAATCCTAACTATAGAGGATCGAATTTGAATTGATACTAGGGTAGTATCACAAGGGGCGTACTCTACCACTAGTAGGTCTAATACTAAGGAAAGGAGGAAACTTAACCTTAAGGAGAAGAAGATAGAGTGATCGTATAGAAAGGAAGAAATCCTAACTACAGAGGATCGAATTTGAATTGATACTAGGGTAGTGTCATGAGGGGCGTACTCTACCACTAGTAGATCTAATCCTAAGGGAAGGGAGTACCTAAACCCTAAGGAAGAGAAGGCTAGAGGACCCTGTGGAAAGGAAGCATTGCTTCCCACAGAAGGTTGGGTTTGGAATTTGAAAACTAGGATGGTGCCATAGAGGGCGTACTCCACAGTGGATCTAATCCTAAGGAAAGGAAGCTCTGGGACTCACACCTAACCTTAAGGAAAAGAGGATGATCATGTGGGAAGGAAGAATTTCTTCCCACAAAGGATCGAATTTGAAGTTTGAAACTAGGATGGTGCCATAAAGGGCGTGCTCCATCACTAGTGGATCTAATCCTAAGGAAAGGAATGACTCACACCTAACCTTAAGGAAAAGAGGATGATCATGTGAAAAGAAGCATTGGGACTTACACCTAACCACAGAGGATCAAATTTAAATTTGAAACTGGGATGGTGCCACAGAGGGTGTGCTCCATCACTAGTGGATTTAATCTTAAGGAAAGGAAGTTTTGAGGCTCACACCTAACCTTAAGGAAAAGAAAGTAACTGAACTATAGTGGGGCCTAATAGGCTTAAATCCACAACTAGTTAGTCGAGATCCTAGGAGATATGAAGCATAGGGACTCACACCTATTCCTAAAGGATCAGATTTAAATTTGAAACTAGGATGGTGCCACAAAGGGCGTGCTCCACCACTATTGATTCTAATCCTAAGGAAATGAAGCTATGGGACTCACACCTAACCTTAAGAAGAAGAAAGTGACTGAACTATGGTGGGGTCCAACAGGCTTAAATCCACTACTAGTTAGTCGAGATCCTCTTAAATCCACTACTAGTTAGTCGAGATCCTAGGAGATAGGAAGCACAGGGACTCACACTTACTCCTAAAGGATCAGGTTTAAATTTGACACTATGATAGAGCCACAGAGGGCGTGCTCCATCACTAATGGATCTAATCCTAAGGAAAGAAAGCTCTGGGACTCACACCTAACCTTAAGGAAGATAAAGTCACTGAACTATAGTGGGGCCCGACAGGCTTAAATCCACCACTAGTTAGTCAAGATCCTACGAGATAGGAAGCACAGGGACTTACACCTACTCCTAAAGGACCAGATTTGAATTTAAAACTAGGATGGTGCCACAGAGGACATGCTCCATCACTAGTGGATTTAATCCTAAGGAATGGAAGCTCTGGGACTCACACCTAACCTTAAGGAAAATAAAACTAGAAGATCTTATGGGTAGGGAGCACTAAGACTCACACCTAACCACAGAGAATCGAATCTAGATTTTGAATTTAGGATGGTTCCATAGAGGGCGTACTCCATCACTCAAGGATGATCTTATGGAGAGGAAACATACTCTACACAAAAAATTGGGTCTAGATGATCATATGTAGAGGAAATTTGCTCCACATAGAGGATCGAGTCTGGAATGATCGCATATGGAGGAACTTGCTCCATATGGAGGATCAAGTTTGGAATGATCGTATGTGGAGGAAACTTGCTCCACACAGAGGATCGGGTCTGGATAATCATATGTAGAGGAAACTTGCTCTACACGAATGATCGGGTCTGGATGACCGTATGTAGAGGAAACTTGCTCTACACAGAGGATCAAATTTGAATTTTGAAATTTGAGATTTGAAAGTTTTAAATTTGAATTGATTTAATTTTGAATTTAAGGATGTTTAAATTTGAAATTTGATTTAACGATTTAAATTTAAAGTGTTTTGAATCTGAAACTTGATTTGATTTTGAATTCAAAGGATCTTTGAATTTGTGGAGTGATTTGAATTTGATTTGAATTAGTTTTGAATTTGGAGAATTTCATTTGATTTAGTTTTGATTTGTTTGAACTTGGAGAGTTTGAATTTGATTTTGTTTGGTTTTAATTTATTTGAGTTTGAAGAGATTTTTTTTTATCTGATTTTAGGTTTTGACACTCATCTAGCATGGTACTTCCTGAAGAGCCGCCTCGATGTTTGAAATTATCGAGTGGCATCCTTCATGGTTGATCAGTTAATGTTTGAAATTTTCTCAAATATTGTCTCTATGACAAGAGGATAGTCTTGTATTATTTCAACCTCCACCGATCTCTCGATAGGCTAAGATATGCATCCAAAGAACCTAGACCAAGTCTCCTGCTTGGAAGGTTCTAAGTCGCACTATCTTATCATGAGCTTAAACCACTCAGGCTTTGTAGGATTCTGAGTTTTATTGAGCCTTAAAGACAAAGCTCCGCAAGGCCTCGAGCTCCTCAAATTGGAGTTGGGCACTCTACTCAATCGTGGTTTGATTTTGAATGACAATTCCCAGCATTACAAAATACTCATCTAGTGGGGTTGATCTTGGACCCGGCATAGAGTGTAATTTTGTTGAAGAGGGCCTTAAAGGAAAAGATGCCTACACATAAGGACTTACACAATCCACAAGGACGGGATTTGAATTCTTTTATGGAGTAGAAGATTTGATCTTTCTATTAAGAAACTTCCTCTAGCTATTTGGACCATGTCAGAACGACATGTGGGAACAAATTTGCTAGAGCAGTGAGAAGTAAAATCAACTCCAACTAAACTGAAAGGATTTAAATTTTGTTGATCCAGACCAAGTTTCGTAGAAACTAAACTGGGGTATCCCTTGTATAGATTTTAAATTAAAATTGATTTAAAAGTGTTTAAGTTGAAGAGAGAAATTCAATCTTTTTAATTCTCTTGCAGATATTCTTCTATCTGATAGAAAATTCATGCAAGGTGAGAATCTGAATTCAGGATTTTCAAAGTCAAGTATTTAAAGTTGATTGGGTTTTTTAAGATTTAAAGATTTAAATGAAGGAAGCCATCTTACTCTTCTTTTTTTTTGTGACGCAGTTTGCATATCTTTTGACTTTTGTTGCACTTCATGCCTTTCTTGATTTTTGACGCATTCGCGCATCTTTTAATTTTTAGTGCATTCACGCATCTTTTGATTTCAATTGAATTAGAGAAGATGCTTCACTTTCTTCAAAAACCTTAAAATAATTGATTTCTTTTGGAATGCTGGGATTATATCTCAAGTTTAGAGAAGAAAATTCATTCTCTTATACGAGGAAGAATAATCCTCAAAGCACACCCAATCTTTTTGATGGGAATATTAACTTGACTGGAAAAATTTTGAACATATTCAGAGCATGCAAGAGATGCCTATTGAGATAGAGAACTTCAAGAAGATTAAGAAAATTTCATTTCTAAAGTCAACTTAAGCTTGATATAGATCTTCATTCAAAAGTTAATTCAACCCACGAAAGCGGTGGGAGGGAGGTACATCTAAACATTTGATGGAGTCAGCGACAACTCTCTCCTGCTTAAAATTTAAGGTAGAGGTCAATTTTCATTAAAAAGTAGAATCAACTATTTTGAAAATCTGGATCTAATACACTTGAGAAATTGATAAATTTTCCTTAAAGGTTGCAAGTCTAGGTGGCAAAACCCTTTTCAACATGGAATTGAATTCCTACAATCTCTTCGAAGTGAAATACTATTATAGGGTCCGCAGCATCCCTAGAAAGCACAACATTACTGTAAACAAAAGATTTATCGCGATTGGACTCCGTTGAAATTTAAATTTTAACGGTATCACTATCTGACATAATCTTTGAACTTCCCCCTCTCAAATTAATACTAAGCTGGTAGATAAGAGAGTGGCACCCCGAATGGTTTCTACTCCTCCTCTATAGATCATGTAGTGGGACACGTGTAGTAACGTGCCTTAACATCGTCTAGTAGAGTGGACGGGTTGTAACCCTCAACTGAGGGCCTATGACCTATTGCTGGTGATCGCTCAATTCTGGCTTGCTTAAGTCTTTCTGTGTAGTAGTCAAGTAGGTGTATTGAAGATCGCACTCTCGTCTCTACAACATCCCTCCTTTGTGCAAGGAGAGGGTACATAGAAGGAGCAACAGATTCTCGATTGACCTCAAATTTGACTTGCTCTAAAGTTTTCGACTCAATAGTTATTCTATCCTTAACAACCTTCTTTCTGACTCTTCGAAGGTAGTTTTTCCTCTGGCTCCTTGTGCTAAAGAGGTTTTTGGAATTTGACTTGATCTCAGATTGAGATGGTAACTCTTCTGTCGTTGTTGACTTTTGGTTGTCATCCTCCTGAGTAGAGGATACAGTAGGTAAATGAGCGACATCAACCTCCATCTTGGAGATGGGGGAGTCAACTCCTGACGCTAAAGTAATCTCAACTAAGAGGACATCCCTTTGAGTGCCAGCAGACAGATCTAAGATTCTTTCTCCATTAATTGAAATCTTGAGGTTTTGAAATTCCATCTCATACTAAATTAAATTGCCATTAAGAATTTCTTCTACAGGCACATCTCTATTCAATGAGAAGACGGGTTTCCTAGCCATTTGAGTGTTTGATTTCTTGGAATTAAGAAAGTGACTTGAATTAGTGGATTTGAAGTTGAATTTAAATTTTAAATTTGATTGATTTTATTCAAATTTTTATAATTCAATTGTGTTTAGTTTATACTGAACACGGTGGTTCATAAAATTGACGAGTGGAACTTAAGAGTTGAACCAGACTCTTTTGGTGCACCAATTGACTTGGGGCAAAATTTAAAAGTTCAAATTTGAATTTGAAATCAAATTTGAGATTGAATTTAAAGTTGAAATCAAATTTGGTTTTAAGGTTGAGATTGAATTCAAACTTAAAGTTGATTTTGAATTTGAATTTGAGGTTAAAGTCGAGTAGATCTTCGTCAAATTTTATGACTCAACATACTGACTTTCACTCAATTATGTAGGTTCACAATACTGATATAAAAAAATCCAAAAAATCAAGCTTGACTATTTCATTTCACCAATCGACTTGGGATGAAATGTCAAAAGCCTATATTTTAATTTTAAAATCAAAATTGAAGTTGAATTTGAGTTTGAAATTGAATTTGAACTTAAGGTTGGAATCAAACTTGAATTCAATTTCGGGATTGAATTTAAACTTAACATTAAATTTGGCTTTGAAGTTGGAATTGAACAGATCTTCTTCAAACTTTGAAACTCAATACATTGATTTTTATTCGAATGTGTAGGTTTATAAAAGTAACCTGAAGATCCTGAGAAGCTAGGCTAGACTCTTTCATCCTACCAAGTGATTTGAGAGTGAAATGTCAAAGCCCAAAATTGACTGACAGTTTTGGATTTGTATTGCATGTGTTCAACTACAACAGAATGTCATAAAAGACACATGGCAACGACGGTTGAAGTAGGTTTGAAAGATTTTCCTTCACTTTTGAAAATCAAAATGTTGAGTTTTATTTTCAACATAATGGTTAACAAAGATTAAGGGAAAATCTAGAGACCTTGACCTGACTCTTTCACTGCATTGACTAGCTTAGAGTGAAATGTCAAAATCCAGGTTTGAATTTGTATTGCCTATGTTAAACTATAAAAGGGTGTTGTATAAAACATATGGCAACGAAGATTGAAGTTAGACGATTTTGGAAAGAATTTGAAAGTTTGAAAATCCAACAACATCTCCCCTAATTTTGAAACTCAATATGTTGAACAAGCATTCAACATAAAGGTTAACAAATTTTTGGAAGGGGGGGATTCTTAAAAGTCGACCCGACTCTTTCACCCCGACGAATTGTTCAAGAGTGAAATGTTAAAGCTCGACTTTGCCAAAAAGATTCAAATTCTAGAATTGAATTTGAGCAAGAAGTCTATATTCTATCGCATGTATCAAATCATAGGGGTTACAATTTCATACGTAATGATAGAATATAGGGCTTAATTATAGTTTGAAAAAGGTCAAATTTTATTAGAGGGTTGAAACTATGATTTTGAAGCTGAAGAATTTTTTTTATAAATTGTGAAACTTAGCATGCTATATATTTGTTCGCACGCAAGTTTGCAATATATACAGGAGGATTTTGGCTTGACTCTTTCGTTCTACCAATCAAGTTGGAGGCAAAATGTCAAAGCCTGACTTAGTGGGAGGTTTCATACACTCACCTCTCGTTTGACATATCTTAATTGAGTTGGCCACACTCATCCAAGGGAGAAATGGGTAGAGGGACCAACTGAAAGAAAGGTAATAAAAATTATCGATGCAATAAATTTGTACCAACTGAAAGAAAGGTAATAAAAACTATCGATGCTATAAATTTGTACCACTATTAAAGATGGAGAGAGATTTTCCCCAGTAGAGTAGCCATTTTTTTGTTTAATTGAAAAATATAGTTTTAAAAAAGTTTAATTTTATTTGGAAAATATTTAATTTCTAGAATTTTGAAATTGAACGCGTCATTATGAATAATATATCACATCGGGAGGTAAACATATCATTCCTTAATGGGTTCAAATTTTAAAACTTTAAGTTTATCTTGATTATCATAGTCAAACTTAAGGGAAGACAACATATGATCCTAGAGGATCAGAATGATGTTTGATCAAATATTTGACTACAATAATCTAGATAAGAGATCATTAATTTCATAATCAAAATCAGTATAATAGAATGATATATCTTTCCAAGGAAAGAGAATATCACCTATTATCAATCATTTGGATATGACGATAATTATCGTTGATTTGAATTCCCCAAAGATAATTAATTAAAAGTTTTAAAAATTTTGTTTTTGAAAATTTGGTCTGGATTTTTAAATCTCCTATGAGTGCAAGCCCTTGTAGTTAATTACATCGTAGGAAAACTAGAGTTTCCTACGAATACTCTCGATTAAAATAGCGGTATGAATTTTATTTAAGATTTCAAAAATTGATATTAAAAGAGGTAAGGACTAGAATTTCAATATGGATTAGTTCAAGTTTGAACACTTATTTTTGAAATCAAAGGAAGAAGTGTAGGAGGTGTTTTAAGATTCTAAATTACTTTAGAAACATCTCAGCCTATCCAAAGTGTTGGGCTTGAATTTGATTGAAAGAGATATTTGATTTGAATGGTCAAATTTATTAGAAGTTTGAGATTCAATTCTTGGAGGTTGAGGGCTTATAGTCTTAGCCTGCCTCAGAACCTAAATCTAAATTGGGTACTAAAAAGTAACCCGAACCTAGCTAATGTAGTGCAAATTTGGACTTATCCCGGCTTAGATTGGGGAGCCAGCTAAACCACCTAAGCGCTTTAAAATCATGTATTTGGTCAATTAATGTTGAGTAGTAGGGACGTTGTTTAAGAAAAATTTTTGGGAATAGGGCTGACATCTAAAGCATATCCTAATTAGCCCCTTTAACCTATGTTGGGTGTTTGATATCTAAATAAATACAATTAAAATTTTAGTCTCGATTTAATTTGTTACTAATATAATGCATGCTAGTCGACTTGATTAAATGCATGAATTAGAATGAAACAGTTTAAAAACTTTTGTATTAAAAAATAGGTTTTTTCCTAGAGATTGCATAACATCCCCTTGACAGATCAGCACCCTCATAGGCCATGTAGTCTGCCAGAACCTGCAGGCGGGGAGGTACCTAATAAGGTAGAGAAGGTATAATATGATGCATGAAAAACCCTCGGCGAGTCATAGCTTACTTCTTAAGATCGTTAGAGTTTCAATCTTATCTTAAAAATTTTAAATTTAACTAATGTAGAAAAATTTTGATCGGTCCTTATGAGCCTACAATCGTATTCCAGGCTAAAATAAACATGACATGCAAGCAAAAAGACTAGAAAAATAGGTAGTTCTATTGCGCAATCAAGTAGATAAATAAACTAAATTAATTATTCAAATTAAAAGTCCATATGCAATTGACTTTTAATATTACATCTTATAATTGCAAAAAAGTAAAGTGGCTGGGCACCACTGACAACAACCCGGATTTCTAATCCTAAGACTCAAGTGACTTTGAGATTTGAGATTCTTCTCATTATCCATCTCTTCGTCTTCTCACAAGCATCTTGATTCGTCGGTTCCGGATATCCAAATGAAAAGAAACTCCCCCTTAAATAGGGTGTTATCTTTCCTCTATGAATATTTGAAAAGAATCCTAACTTGACTTCCGAATGGAAGAAGACTCTCCCCTTTAGGGATGTCTTCTCCTCTTTGGAATTCAAGTTGGATCTAAACATCCCAACTCAAATCACTTTAAATATTTTACAACCATATTATAAACAAATTATATTTTAAAAGAAAAAATTTTAGACTAGATTATGTAGGGTTACCCTAATAATCAATAAATATATACAATCTCAAGCAGTTAATATTTGAAATTTAAAATACTAAATTACTCACAACATAGAGTGCATGAAATAAATAGACAATCTATTAATTTTAAGCTAGCAACCAGCATGCAGTGAAAATCACAAAAAATACGGCACACAACTGCAGAAAAGTAAACACCGGCCTAACCTAAAACTAGAGTTGATTGTCCTAGCAAACCATCTAAAGTGTGTGTAAAAGAATGTGTGGTTTGGATATGTCATATGTAGGATATTTGATTGAAGTTGATTAAGGTTCTGGTTGATTGAAAGGCTTTAGGAAAATTTAATTGAAGTTTAAATCTTAATGATTTAAGATTAATTTTAAAATTAATTTTTAATTATTTGTTGGATATCACCTTTGTTTCTCAGCGAGGCCGCGAAGTTTATTTTATCTTCCTTGGGCCTATTTTAATAGCCACGTAGGGTTACCTAGTGATACTCGATATAATTAAGTGATTTAAGTTGATTAATGTTCGAAAGGTTAATGAATTTTAATTAAGATTGGTTGATTACTATTTTTAAAGATTGGTTAAAGATTTTTGAATTTTAGGATTTTTTTTATTATTTTAATCATTTAATTAAGGGGTCAAAAGAATGAGTTTTTAATTAAGAGCGTTATCTAGAAAATTAATATTTTATTAAAATACTAGACTTTAATACGATCAGTTAGACTGTAAGTACGCTAAAATTGAATTTTTCTTGAATTAGTTATGAATTATCAAAGTTTGAGTGTTTATTAGAATTTTTGAAATTGCTTAATTAGAGGGCATTTTTATGATTTTGCTCCAAATGAGTTCCCAACTCCTTGAAATCAACTCCAAAGGTCAGGATTGACCGGAAGAGAGATTCTCAAGTGTTTGGAAATTTTTGGAATTTTAAATTATTATTAATTAATTAAATTAATAAAATATTTATTTTTACTTAAAATTAAATTAAGTCCAGGTTTGCTGTAAAATTAAATTGGGGTTAATTTTTATTGATTAAGGATTCAATTTTGTTTAGTTAGAGGTGTTATTTATTATTTTTTGGGTTTAAATTTGATTTATTAGAATTTTGGAGCTAATCTTCAAAAAATCAATTAAGGAGCTTAATGATTTCTAAAACCAGTGAAAATTTTTCTATAAGCTGAGAGTGTCACTAAGTTTAAGTGGTTCAAATTTCAACTCAATAAGAGGTGTATCCTAATTATTAATTTTTTTTAAGTTCTCTAAATATGTCCTTAATTATTGTCCTAAATGATATCACTAAGTCTGATGGGTTTAAATCAATGTTTTAACTAACCCTTAACAACTTGTACCTCACACATAAGAACAATCAATTCCTAAATCTAAGAGAGCCTTAGAATATGGTGTGTGCACAGCCTACACATGCAAAGATCAAAATTTGATTATTTGAAAATAAAACTTAAATAATGAGTAATTAACAAGTTAATTACCCATTATCCAATCCCCATTGAATCGATTTTATGAAGTCCAATCTCTGATTAAGATTTAAAGTCAAATTCAAAGCGTTTAAAAGAATTTAAATATGCATATAATTTTAAAATGAATTGATTTTAAAATTATATATAAAATATAGACAATGACTTGAATCAATCAAAATAATATCAAAATTTACTCAAATGAATTTTGGAAAGTTCTCTCGAAGTTCAAAATAGATTAAAATAATTTTTTTTAGAAATATTTAGATTTATTTTAATTAAATAATAATTAAAATAACCAAATAGATAATATTTAAAATTACTTAAAATATATAGAATATTTTAAAGCAATTTTATTTTTAAGTTAAAGGCCTTGAAAAACTAAGCAGTTTGATATATTATATGGAATTTTGTGATTAAAAATGAATTTTTAATCATTTTTTTGAAGTTTTTGTACTTAAATGGTTTTAAATTTAAATTAAAACGCTTTAATTAGATCGACGGCAATCAAAGGGACAGGTGGCGTGCTCTAGTTTATCCAGCGGAACCGCGCCAATGATTGGCGATGATTGAATAACGGCGCAATCATTGCCGTTTGATCAAAACAGTGGCGGTCCCCACACGACATTCACTTATCCACGTAAGCGGCTCCTTTCAGCCGTTGGATCACCAGCAGTACGAAATCAAAGGTTCAGATCAGATCCCGCGATATGATTTCATAGAGGAAGATCCGACGGTGGTATTTGATCCCGCGGTTCTGGATCAAGGGTCAAGATGCCAAAGAACTAGCCGTCATATCGAAAGCCTGGTTATACGGCAGGATAGCTTGATCTGGGCCGTTGATCTTACGATCAACGACCTAGAAAACATGCAGATCATGCACGTCCGAACCCGAAGCCCTGATCAAGTAAAACGACTCGTTCTCTTCGCACACTTGATGAATTTAAATGAAAATTTAAATAGAGATTTTAATAATGAAGATAATTAACGGGGATTTAAATTTACGGCTTAAAATAAGCTTTTTAAAAAGATATTTAGACTAGGGTATTCTAACCTATGTTTTGAATCATTCACCTCGATTTTGGACTGATTAAATCGTTTTAAGGCATGTTGCATTTGTAGGCTATCCACGCTCCAATTTCTAGAAGAAACCCTGGCTTGAAATGCTCCTGGATCGAGAGGAAATCAACTTGGACAGTATTCGCCTTCGGTTTGCCGGGAAGCTCATTGCCGGTGACTTTGATCAGTGGAGTTTGAGTGGGGAAGTGTATAAGAGGTTCAATAGAGCTCAAACAAACATATAGTTCGGCTGGAGGAGCTCTGGATGGGGTGAGAGAATATTAGGGTTCGAGTCATTACTCCCTTGAGGGTTTTACCCTATTCAAATGATCCCAGCTGATTTGGACAGCCATGATTGACTTAGAGGGTTGCTAAGATCAAGACACCTGTCCCTAGGGTGGCTAAGAGCAGAGGATCAAAGGACATGAAGGACTTGCCATATGTAAAGTGGGTTTTGTTTTGATTTAAGCACATAAGAAGGATTAGGACCATTTGATCCTAATCAAAGGGATAGGAATAACCATTAGAATGTTCCATAAGCTGTTAGACAGCTGGGATGGCTTAAGGATGCAGAGGATTAGATTAAGATGTGTTTTGGCCATCTTTGACCCCTCCAAAGGCCCATATAAACCATTTGACAAGTCAAAATGCCACATAAGTTGATGAGGTGGCATGGAGAGTGTTTTGAGCTGCTGTTGGAATGAATTCAAAGGAGTTTAAAGGGTTTGATTGACTATATGAGCAAGTAAGTGAATGTAGAGTGAGATTTGGCCAAATTTCAATGAGTTGACTTAGTCAAATCAAATTAGATTTGACCCACCACTAATTGGAGAATATTCAAGTCATGGAATGGATTTATTTTGAGAACTTAATGAAGTTTGAAGATATTGGTTTGATCACGCAAACTGATTTGACCTGAGTAAGCCAAAATTGACTAGACTCAGGTCTAGTTGACCAAGTCAACTGATGATTGGATCAAAGGGTCCAATCAGATCCAAATCACTAAGGGAAGTGATCAAAGAGACTTGAAGGAGTTTTGAATGCATCTAAGACTTGATTCAAAATGGAGAAGTTTAAGGGTTTGAACTGGTCAACTTGGGTTGATTTGGTCAACCCGGTCGACCTAGGGGCTAGGTCTGGATTCAATGGGTTTGAAGTGTTATTTGAAATTTGTTGGGGGTGGTTGCATTTAATTTGGAGGTCATTTGGTTTGAAATTGATGTTTTAGACCCCAGGTCTACCCGACCGCCTATCGACATTGGAGTTCTATTTGAATGCCATCTGACGCCATATTTCTGCCTGGCCGTCGACTAACGTTGAATTTCTACCTGATGCCGGGCCTCCGTTCGTCACCGGATTTCTACCCGACGCCAAACTTCTACCCAACGTCGGACCTCCGCTTGTCGTCGGATTTCTAGCCAACACCAGACTTCTACCCGACGTCGAACCTCTGCTCGTCGCCAGATTTCTACCAAACGTCAAACAGACTTCTACCCGAAGCCGCACCTCCGCTCGTCAGCGGATTTCTATAAGACATCAGACTTCTACCAGACGTCGAACCTCTACTCGTCGCCAAATTTCTACCCGACACAAGACCTCCGCTTGTCACCGAATTTTTACCCGACGTCGGACATCCGCTCGTCACTAGATTCCTACCTAATGCAAGACTTCCGCCCGTCACCAGATTCCTGCCCCACGTCAGAATTCCACCAAACACCGGACTTCGGTTGGACTTCTACCCGACACCAGACTTCTACCCGTTGCCGGATATTCGTCAAATTTCTATCTGAAGTTAGACTTTTGTCCATCGCTGGACTTCTACCCTATGTCATCCTTCCAACTTCGGTCGCCAGACAACAGTCTTTATGACCTCCATCGCGCATCGACAATGGTCCTTCCGACTTATGTAGCCTGCCGACTGCAATCCTTCCAACTTATGTCGCCCACTAACTACATTCATTCTAACCTCCGTCACCCACCGACTTGGCCTTTCCTAACCAAAGAAACACGTCAATAGTGATTCTTCCTAGTTCCACCATGTAACACATTCTATATGATGTATATTTGCTACATCAAGCCAAGCCCGAATGGGTCCAACTCAAGGACTTTGAAGCTCATTTTGAAGGTTCAAACCACAATTTGGATTACCAAACGGTTTACAAACATGACATGCTTATAGTCAAATCGAGCTGCTCGACGAGACGAATCCAACGAGCCCAAGATCGTCAAATTCAAATATCATTAGAGACTTCAAATGCGTGATAAACGGTCGACGGTCAAGGGATTCAACATCGGCCGTCCATTTAAACCACTAGCAATTTACCACTGATCTTTCTCCTATTTATTGGTCATGCCACTCTTAGAAAACTATAAATAAACCCCACATTTTTCATAGAAGGGGACCCGAAATTGGGGGAAGGAGGCTCAAGAAAGAAGAGAAGAGAAGAGAAGAGAAGAGAAGGAAGCAGGGAAGAAAAGGAAGAGACTCCTTGTCGACCACCGCCGGACTTTCACTTGGTGGCCGACCGACGTCGGCCTCCTGCTCGATCACCAACTGATGTCGGAATTAAGCAAGGAAGCAAGAAGAGAAGAAAGAGAGCACAACTTGTCACTAGACTCTTCCTCGATCACCATCGGAATTCTACCCGACCTCCTATCGACGCTGGAGTTCTATTTGAATGCCATCTAACGCGGTATTTCTGCCCGGCCGTCGACTAACGTCGAACTTCTACCTGATGCCGGGCCTCCGCTCGTCACCGGATTTCTACTCGACACCAAACTTCTACCCAACGTCGGACCTCCGCTTGTCGTCAGATTTCTAGCCAACGCCAGACTTCTACCCGACGCCGAACCTCTAGTTGTCGCCAGATTTCTACCCGACGTCGGACTTCTACCCGAAGCCGCACCTCCGCTCGTCAGCAGATTTCTATCAAACATCAGACTTCTACCGGACACCGAACCTCTACTCATCGCCAAATTTCTACCCGATACAGGACCTCCTATTGTCATCGAATTTCTACTCGACGCCAGACATCCGCTCGTCACCAGATTCCTACATAATGCAAGACTTCCGCCCATCACTAGATTCCTGCCCCACATCAGAATTCCACCAAAGACCGGACTTCAGTTGGACTTCTACCCGACACTAGACTTCTACATGTTGCCGGATATTCGTCAAATTTCTATCTGACGCTAGACTTCTGTCCATCGCTAGACTTCTACCCGACGCAGTCCTTCCGACCTCGGTCGCCAGACAACGGTCTTTATGATCTCCATCGTGCATCGACAATGGTCCTTTCGACTTATGTAGCCTGCCGACTGCAATCCTTCCAACTTATGTCGCCCACTAACTATAGTCATTATAACCTCCGTCGCCCACCGACTTGGCCTTTCCTAACCAAAGAAACACGTCAATAGTGGTTCTTCCTAGTTCCACCATGTAACACACTCTATATGATGTATATTTGTTACATCAAGCCAAGCTCGAATGGGTCCAACTCAAGGACTTTGAAGCTCATTTTGAAGGTTCAAACCACAATTTGGATTACGAAACAATTTACAAACGTGACATGCTTATAGTAAAATTGAGCGGCTCGACGAGACGAATCGAACGAGCCCAAGATCGTCAAATTCTAATATCATTAGAGCCTTCAAATGCATGATAAACGGTCCACGATCAAGGGATTCAACATCGGCCGTTCATTCAAACCACTAGCAATTTACCACTGATCTTCCTCCTATTTACTGGCCATGCCACTCTTAGAAAACTATAAATAGACACCTCATTTTTCATAGAAGGGGACCCGAAATTGGGGGAAGGAGGAGGCTCAAGCAAGAAGAGAAGAGAAGAGAAGAGAATAGAAGGAAGCAAGGAAGAAACGGAAGAGACTCATTGTCGACCACCGCCGGACTTTCACCTGGTGGCCGACCGACGTCGGCCTCCTGCCCGATCACCAATTGATGTCAGAATTAAGCAAGGAAGCAAGAAGAGAATGAAGAGAAGAAAGAGAGCACTCCTATCACTAGACTCTTCCTCGATCACCGCCGGAATTCTACCCGGCCGCCTATCGACGTTGGAGTTCTATTTGAATGCCATCTGACGATGTATTTCTACCCAGCCGTTGACTAACGTCGAACTTCTACCTGATGTCGGGCCTCCGCTCGTCACCGGATTTCTACCCGACGCCAAACTTCTACCCAACGTCGGACATCCGCTTGTCATCGAATTTCTAGCCAACGCCAGACTTCTACCCGATGTCGAACCTCTGCTCGTCGCCAGATTTCTACCCGACGTCAGATTTCTACCTGAAGCCGCACCTCCGCTCGTCAGCGGATTTCTATCAGACATCAGACTTCTACCAGACGCCGAACCTCTACTCGTCGCCAAATTTCTACCCGACACAGGACCTCCGCTTGTCACCGAATTTCTACCCGAAGACAAACTTCTACCCGACGCCGGACTTTCGCCCGTCACCAGATTTCTGCCCCACGTCAGAATTCCACCAATCATCGGACTTCGGTTGGACTTCTACCCGTTGCCGGATATTCGTCAAACTTCTATCTGACGCTAGACTTCTGTCCATTGTTGGACTTCAACCCGACGCCGTCCTTCTGACCTCGATCGCCAGACAACGGTCTTTATGACCTCTATCGAGCATCGACAATGGTTCTTCCGACTTATGTAGCCTGCCGACTGCAATCCTTCCAACTTATGTCGCCCACTAACTACAATCATTCTAACCTCCGTCGCCCACCGACTTGGCCTTTCCTAACCAAAGAAACACGTCAATAGTGATTCTTCCTAGTTCCACCATGTAACACACTATATATGATGTATATTTGTTACATCAAGCCAAGGCTAGGCCCCCTAATAAAGTTACTCATTTGTAATCAATTACAAATACAAGTTGATTCATTCAAATTGAGTTAGACCCTATGATTTTTCTCCTTTTTCAAGTTTTCCACATAAAAATCTTAATGTCTCTTATTAATACCACACTCTCTTTTTATCTGATTCCGTGATATACCTTCATACAAAACTAAAACGTTAAACTTTATACTTCTCTACCACCACGAATATTCCATGCCGCAATAGTTATAAATTTATACACATAGGCCTTGTATGGAATGACTTTTTATTATTTTTAAAATAAAAATTTTAATTTTTACATAAAATATTACTTTAAGAAGCAACAAAAAAAATCATCTAGACATCCAAAATTATTTTATTATAAATTTATACAATTAGACTTTGTTTGAAATGACTTTTTATCACCTTTTAAAGTAACTTTTTAATATAAAAATATTAATTTTTATATAAAAATTTACTTGAAAAAGTACTTAAAAAATCATTCCAAATAAGGCTATATTTCCAACCTTGCTATGACTAACTAGAAAAAAAAATTCAAATTCTAAACTTGGAAGCTTGTATATATATACTTATTTTAATTTTTTTAAAGATTGTTAAGAAAGAGAAAGAAGCTTCACAATTCAAAGCCTTTGATGTAACCAATGAAACAGCATTTTTCTTTAATGGGAAATGACATTGTCACATTTAATTCCTCCTTATTATCAAAATATCCTAAAGGAGAGGAGAAATGAACCTAAAGTTATCAAATTAATATTAAGCTTGTGCTCTTTATCCAAGTTAAGAAAAATTTGGCTAAATATGCGAAGCAATGTAGTGGCCTGTACTAGTAAAATGTGCCACACACTAAGTTATGGTGACAACCCCGACATGTTTATTCAATCAAAAGAATCAAAATTCAATATCATATATTTCCACTCTTTCACTACATATAGTTTTTTTTTTTTAAATAAGGATTAGAAAATACATTTCTTCAGTCCCTTTTCAAGATAATTTTTCTTAACACGAGGATATGTTTTTTGAAAAGATTATTTATGAATATATTTAATGCTATTGGTGATATATTAACAAAAGTAATAATCTTATCATAGATTCAAAAACTTTCACATTCATCCCAATGTACACTAGGAGTGTCAAAATATGTTGCCGGTCATGTTCAGGTCAAATCCCAATTAACCCCATTTAAACAGGTCAACCCAAATCCAACATATTTTTATAAATAATTTAGATTTTTCAATCAGAACCCGACCCACCCACTCGGTTTACTGGATTGACCTGTATGATATATCATACAGTACAAAATATTTTTTTCCAAGTCAAAACTGATAAAACCACTAAATTGAGAGAAAGAGGGAGAGCATATAACGACATCACAGATAAAGCATAATTCAACAACAACGGTCTGATAAAACATCAAACAAAATAAAAATCTTTGGGACTCGAACATTCAAAAACTCTTCTAAACTTGTCAACAACATGGATTTAAAAGAAACAGATAGCAGAGAGCTATAAAATCATAAAAAAAGTGCTGCTGAGAAGAACTTAACTCACTGAGTCGCACCTAACCATTTGGAGAAGTTTTCAAACTCGGTGTAATCACTATCCGATATCATCGTCTTGTACCATGCCCTGCCAGCAGCCTTCACCTTTGCAGCTTCCTCCTATAACAAATGCCATGACACTTTCAATTCATTTTACAAGGGCATAAGCATTGTAGATTAGCAGGAAACAAGTTCAAAAAAAAAAAAATAAATAAAGGAAATTTATCAAATCAATAGAAAGAAATAATGTATAAGAAGACAAATGAATCGTCGGAACCATTTGAACGGAAAATGAACTTTCCTACCATTAAAAAACCTTAAGCTGATTTATAAATCAACTGTATCGACTAAATTCAATGAAAGCCTTCATTCTTTATACAACATAAAAACAAATATTTTCAACTAAAATAGCTTTGTTCTAAATTTTCAAAAATTTACAAGATAAAAAGGAGCTTTCCCAATCAGAAAGGTTAAATCGTAATGCCTAAACCCTGGACGCTATTATTTGAACTTTCTGGAGAGGCCAAATCAGTAATAGTCAACAATTGTAAAACTCCATTTTTTTGCTCAACTAAATAAACCCTAAGAAATCAACGAAAATATAACATTACAGTCCAAACGAACAAAATAGGAATCACTTGTCACTCTACGAAAATAGAATCAGAAGAACAAACTCGAATACTTGAAGAATTAAAAAACCAATACAAAAAGACATAAGAAATCTTTAGAGGATGCTCTACTATGGGAAGGGAGCAAGGAAAAAAAAATTGAGTGAGCAAGGTGTAAACTTCAATATCACTCAAGAAAACAAATATTTGATGCAGTGAAAGTATACAAAAGATAACAAAATATATGTTTAGCAATCAAGCATGTTCTTTAATATATATATATATATATAATATAACATAAATATATGATAATTTAAATTTATAAGTACAAAGTTAATAAAATTAATTTAAAACTCTTATCTCTTTCTTAAACCAAGTATTTTCTTATTATTTCTACTATAATTTTTCTTTTTTTTATCATATTACTATCAAAAAACATCAGAATACCTTATGCCATCATTGAGATATTAAAATAGGAAAGTACATTGAGCTATTATAATTTCAATGAGCAATGCTTCTCGCAAAAATAAAACTAGCATATTTACAATATATACATATCCCTAGAAGGTATACTGTACAAAAGAGCAGCTCCGTGAAAGTGAAGCTGCCAGAACACTTTTATTTAATTTACATCACAGAGATAATTAAAATTGGGTTTACTTGTCAATCTAAATAGTGTTCCCGATTTCAAAATAACAAAAATTATCTAGCAATCATCAGATTAACTTGACTAGATGAAATAGATTATATCGAACTACTAAATCATTTTCAACTCGGGCAATAAAAAATATGCCAATGAAATTAAAAAGACAGTACAGCCGAACTTAAAAAAAATCAAACCAAATAACATTACCTTAGTAAGCGAGCTCCTTTTCTTGTCGAGCTTCTCTTGCTTAGCCTTCACCCTCTGCTTCTCAGCAAGAAGAGCCATCCGCTTAGCTGTCTTGGCATAAGGATTCAACTTCAGCATGATGGCCAGATTCTTCAATGGGTTCTTCTTCAGTGTCCTTCTCCTAACATCCTTATTAATTGGTTTTACAACAGACTGAACTTCATCAGAATTAATAATCCTACCAAGATCAGCGTTAGTCATCTTCGGTCTAGGAAGCACATAACCCTTCTTCAGCTCTGAAGGGGTCTCGAAGGTGCCAAACACCTTATCCAGCTTCTCAAAAGCTGACTTAGTCCAAACAATGAACCTCCCTAGATGACCACCAGGAGCCAGCTTTAAAACATTCAAACGATCAACATGAGCAACATCAACCCCTGGGAGATTTCTAAATGCCTTCACGATCTTGGATCCCTCAGTTCCATACACGATCAAAGGGCCCTTCCGAGAGATGTAACGCCGGTTGCGCATCTTCCCCTTCCCAGGACGGATACCAAGCGAATCCTTGGCTTTCTCGGCATCCGCATAAGCTCCCACCTGGCAGATCATTCAAATTTTAGTTGATTACTGACACTTCATGCAATTATTGAAATTATTCTTAAAAGGGGAGGTAAATTCCATTCAATCTAGTAAATATATTGCATCAGAAACGAAAATTTATATGATTCCAATCTTTAGGGTTATCTTATTTATCAACGAAAGGAAGAAATTCAGGTGACATAACTCCCGACATAAATAAATAAAAAACAAAATATCAATCAGGAGCAAGAAGGAACTGCTGATTAAAACCTGCTTCAGGATCTTGATTGCCGTTGAGGTTTTCTCAATGGATTCCACAGAATCAGAGAGAACAAGAGGGATCTCCGGAACAGACTCGATCCGATGGCCGCGAGCAAGGACAAGAGACGGAACAGCGCTTGCAGCGAGCGCGGAAACAACAGCATACCGACGTTGGTTAATATTGACGCGGCGGTGCCACCGGCGCCAGATCTTAGTGGGGCCAAACATTCGGCCGCCACGGCACATGTTGCCAAACGCTCCTTGGCCGGCCCGATGAGTTCCACCGCCAGGAACACGGGGGATACGAGAGACAGCACGACCGGTTCCCCAAGATTCGGCGGAGGTCTGATGCCCGGCGCGCCTCGAGACAGCGTAGGGCTGCCGCTTGTTGCGGGAGAGGTTATCATGGACGAAGCGAACAACGTCGGGGCGAATCGTGGCGCGTAGTACGTCGGGTAGAGGGAGGGAGGCCGCGTCAGAATCGGTGGCCATGTCGCCGTCGAGGGCTTGAATGGAGACGAGGGGGCGGGTAATGGGCTTGGAGGCGGCCATGAGGAAGAGCGGGGGATAGACAGGCACATCGAAGTGGGGGTTGGTATTTATAGTTAGAAAGAGTTAGGGTTTTGCGCAGACCGGGTGAGGTTGTGACCGGAATGGTTAGTCCGAAATATTTTACGATTTTCTTTTAATTATTATTTTTTCCCTAACACTATATTAGAGCTGAAATTATATTTGACTCAACTTGATTTATTTTATTTAAAATTAATTTGATTTATATTAAAATATATATTTATATGTATGTCTTCACTAATATTAAAAAACTAAATTTCATAAAATTCATGATGCTTGTTGAGTGAAGAACTAACAAGCTATTTATTTCTTAGCAAAATATAAAATATTTGTTTTGGATGAAATTATTTGCAATGAGGAATAATATCTTATATTCTCATTGAACTTTAAATTATTTAAAACTAGCTCGAACTATTTTGAATTTGAACCTAGTTTGAACCTTGATTCAAACTTCAATTCGAACATTATTCATCTACTTTACATGGCATAAGTTTGTTGATGCTTGCCTTTAAGCACAACGTCATGAACTCCCTTCCTTCTTCATGTGCCACCATGAACTACGTGCAAACTTGTTCAAACTGTGAGAGTTCAGTACCACATTTGAATTATATTTTAATCAAGTCTAAACATGATTTACAATAAGGTTCAAATATTATTGTAGTCAAATTTGAATTCAAACCACTTTGCACCAATTTGTAGGACGTTGACTTCAATAAGTAATATATCAAGAGAATGTATTATTATCTAAATCAAACTTTCAGCCATGTTATTTCATGAAAACAAACATCATATATATTTATATAGTTATGTGCATTATGAGTCATATAAAATCAATTTTACCTATATATTTTCACATATATTTATATAATACTTTTCTATTGAATCCAAATTTCTCTGTGGATGATACCCAACATTACTAGTAGGTCTACTCATTGATCTAGAACCTATATGTAAGAATGTAGAGTATAGGGATAGTAGATAAAAAGAGCTATATGTCTCCAATAAACTGATATTCACTATCAGTAAAAGAGAAATATTAGAGTTATCCTCTAAATTGTCCCTCATCATCCCTTATTTATAAGATTTTGATTACTACAGAAAATACTACACATAGAAAAAGTAAAAAATTTACAAGTTACATGGAATACTCTTACAACTCATGCTCATCTAGGCTTGTATAGCCCCTTGACTACTCGAAGGAGGGAGAATTCAATGGGCTTCTTAGAAAGCTCCCCTCAGGTGAGCTAGGTAGCAGTGAGTAGGTTCCGGGTGAACTTGTGAGCGAGTCCTGACATGTGGGGGACCCACAACTAGCAAGCGATTTTGTGTTGCTACGTCTTGTATGCAAGATCTTGGGTAGCATTAAAGAGAATTTCTATCAAGATGCGACTAGAGTGGAGAGCTTTAGGCTGAGCAGTAAGTGTTAAATGATGTGTGACACCCCTTAGTAAGCACTTTCCTACAGCTAAGCTTGGTGAGCTTGAAGATAAAGTCTCTAAAGTAGAACTAGTGATTGAGGTAGCAACAAGTGGTAATTTGTTTGCCTAACAAGGGATTTCTAATTTTACATGTGCGAGGTTAGCTCTTTGGTAGGTTTATGTGAGTTAAGTTTGCTAACCGCCTTCAAATGAACCCGTCTTAAGGTTGAGTGTCCATATTATGACTTGTTAGCCACTTATTAAAAACCCATGAATTCATGTATAAGTATATATTTAGGGTTATTTAGTTGGATAAAAAAGGAAGACAATGTAAAGGGAATGTAGAGTAAGATGAATACTTTGAGTTGTTTGGATGAATTAAAAGTAAATACAAGTGAATAATTTTTTTTTTTTTGAAGTAATGAATGTAATGTAAAGTCAAAAAATGATGGTGGTTAGCAGGGAGGTGGCGGTAGTGGTAGTGGCTCCTAAGAGTTTTAAAGAAAGGGGTGCATCTCTCTCTTAGTTGATAGATAAAATAATTGAGCCCAACAATTCAGCCAGTAAGCCATTAGAGTTCTTTATCAATTTTGGGCTTTTTTATTTCAAGTATGTCTTGTACCATGTTAAGGTTGAATTCGATTCCATCGGGTGCTAGAAAGAACACTAATAATATTTGTGCACCTGCTCTGAAGGTGCACTTTAGGGATTGAGCCTCATGTTGTACTTTTGAGAGTGTGAAGAGTACCTCACAGGTCTTTGATGTGCTAGACAAGAGATTTTCTTTTTATGAGAAGATCGTCTACATAGACTTTAATGTTTCTGCCATTTAGTCATTGAAAACTTTATCCATCACTCTCTGATAGGTCACCCCAGTATTTTTAACCCGAAAGGCATGACGTTGTAGTAATGCGGCCCTTTTGGTGAGATGAAAGCAATTTTCTTGCAGTCATCGGGGTACATTTTGATTTGGTGGTAATCAAAGAAAGTGTCTTAGAAACTCATGATGGGATAACCCACCGCAGTCAACTAGAGTGTCAATCCTTGTTAGTGAATAGCCATCTTTGGGGTATGTTGAGCTCAAATTTGTGAAATCTATGTGCATTCTCCATATACTAATCAAATTATTGGACTTCTTAGATGATGTTTACGACGAGTAAATTTTTTTGCTTCTTCATAGATAGGTTCTATGAGTATAGTGGTAGTTTTCAGTTATTCTGTTTGATGGGGCGGGAGCCCTCTAGACATTTATTTTGTGACATATTACCTCATCATCGAAGTCGAGCATATATATTTCTATTCATGCAAACACTTTGAGGTTGTTATAGAGAGTTTTTATCAGTTCATCTTAATGTTCTCTGCTAAAAGAGATACTAATTCTAAAAGATCTGCTTGGTACATTTTTTATCACCAGCACTTCTTCGATAACTTTGGTTGCTTCAAGAATTGGTCATTGTTTCATGCATAACTGAAAAAATCTTGTTAAAGGTGTCAGCCAAACCTATTGCTCATAACTATTAGGTATGTGACCTGGCTAGGTCGCCTTTAACAGTGACATATTTTCCATTGGCCAAAACCTTGATAGTGACATGATATGTAGATTGCACTTCTTTGAAGGTATTCAGTAGTGGCGTACCAAATATGCCATTATAAGTAGTAGGGGCGTCGACCATGATAAAATCTTCCATGGAGATGTATTGATTGTTTTGTTCACCTAGGATATTGGTAGGATGATGATTCATTCGATTTGTTGTGCTCCCTTGAGAATCCCAAAAGAGATCATATGATAGGGTTGAGTTGAGAGGCGATCATTCTCATCTTGCTAAAAGCTACTTAAAAGATTATGTTCATCAAACTCCTTGTGTCTATCAGAATACTACTGATTAGTTAGCGATTAGGGTTGTGACGATAATAGTTTCATTGTGGGTCACACCTACTACTGAAGGTGATTATTGTGTTATCATCGGATTGTGAGTATGCTATAGTATTGACTTCAATAATTCTTGGCCTCTTTGAAAGTGTAGGGGTGTTTCTTAGATTGCCACATGTAATTGAGGGTGCCACTCCCTCGACATGGATTGATCGATTTCTCCTTGGCTTATTGGTTCCTTCTTTGAGTGGGGATTTTTTTATAGTCGCTCCGAATTGACAAGCATGAATTCTTTTAGTTTGTCTGTCTTTATAGGTTTTTTTGATGAGGTTGCATGGGTGTCAGCATTTCTCGATGCAGTGGACATAATCCTTATGGAATGCATAGTATCATGATGTATCTTAGCCTCTACCAAACCTCATAAGAGGTGGATGCCTGAATAATTCTTTATTATGGATTACGTTGATAAGCTTGACCATTCATACTCTCAGTACAATATAGGTAGGATATTCTTGAAGTCAATTAATGACATCTCCATGTGTTTCTATGGTTCTTAGTAATGATGGAGATTCTGGTCTTTGAAATCTTGGACGTGTTGGTACCTCATATGGATTGAGGTGTGGTTGGCTATGCCAAAGGTTTGACCCTCAATTTTTTTCATTTCTAACACTGAATTCATGTCTTCTTTGAGGGGAGATTCTTCCTTGTAATGACATTATGGCATGAGATGGTTGAGGAGAATTCGACCACTCGATTATATTCCTCAGCTTTGGCATAACTGCTGGTGGGTTCCAACAACTTTATCAGCATCTTTGATTTTTGCAAGCCTATTGTGCATCTGAAGGGACCTTTTTCAGCCACTGAGTTAGGGCTACTTGGGCGACTGCCATTTCAAGGTATTTTATGTCTAGCATGTATTTTTGGAATCATAGTACACAATTTCTTAGCGACTCCCTTAGTTTTTGTCTCATTTTTAGTATGATTTGTGAGCTTTTGGGGGATATTTGGGCACTAGAAAATTGTGGCCTTAACATTCACTTGAACTTGATGAAGGAGGTGATCACCCCAATGGATAGGTGAGTGATCCACCTTAGTAATGAATACTTCAAGGCAGTGAAGAAGAGATGAAACTGGAGCGCATCATTAATGTTGAGGAGAGAATTGATAGATTCAAAAGTAGTTATATGATATATGAGATTAGTTTTACTTCGATAAGTTTCGAGATGAATACATTGAACTTGGGAGGTACCCTTGCACCAGAGATTAGTCTAGAAAAAGCATTGGTCGATCCTAGTTTGGCTTCTTTAGTTCTCCTGGCTATTGGACTTGATTTTTTGTCCCTCACCTTGGGGTGAGTGAGGATGACAGTTGGATCTAAAGAATGAGCTTCTTTCAGAGGCTCTTGACGAGCATTGTAATCAGATAGACCTTTAGTCGCACTGATTGTTTGTAGTGGATGGTTAGCGATAACGAGGATGTCAATAAATTTTAAGAGACGCTACTCCATTTCTAGCAATTCACATTGACTGGTGAATTCAGGGTTTATGATATTCTCCAAGGTTTCAGATTGCCTAGTTGGTAGTGATTTTATGGTCTTCAGTATCTTCCATGCTCACCGCACTTGAGAGGGTGTTGAATCTCATTTTATTTCATTGCAATCTCACTCCTTTAGTAGTTTAAGATGAATACTTTCATCTTTAAGAACTCCAGAGCAATTTTTTTTATATAGCTACTTAACTGAGTATGTAGGATAAAACAATAAAAGATATAACTAAAACCGAGTTTTACAGAACAAGATCGAACATTGACTGATGAAATGATACATTTAAGATTCAAAGGTTAAACTCCGATCGAACTAGTAGGGGTGCAACGATATAAAAAAATATTAAACTTATTTAAATAATAAAATATTTTAAATAAAAATGATTAATGAGAATAATATATATAACTTTTATAAAAAAATAACACATCTCTACCATACTTAATAGTCAAACTGATTCAATTTCTCTTTAGTTAAAGGGTTAAATGATTTAACCTCTATTTTTTTAAGAGTTGATCCTAATTTCCTTTAAAAATAATTTTAGTACAAAAATTAAAATTTTTATACCAAAAAGCTGGTTTAAGCAGAAAAAAGCCATCCCAAACGAAACCTTAGGCTTAATAAAGTTCTTTTGTAGGTTAAGAAAAAGTGATGATAATAATTACTGCAGGTTAAAAGATGTAAAAAGAAAGAACAAGGAGATTATTTTGTGCGGACACCAGATTATCTGAAAGCGGATTATAACACGCCACGTCGCCCAATACAGCCACAGTACACAACAAAAATCTGATTCACCTCCAGACAACGTAAGTATCCGCACCGAATAATTTCACAAGAACGAGAGCTGATTAATCTGATATAATATGATATATTATATAATAATATAATAAAGTATATCAATCAAATTCTTTAATAGCATTTGTATATAATATTAAGAATCACCTGAAATATCTGGTTATATAAATTTCCTATGGCCAAAACACACGAGCTCTCGGGTCACAAGAACTAATATTCTAGTTTATACATCAAAAGGGATGCAGAAGAAGAGAACAAACAACAACAAATATAATTTCAAATAATCAATATTTCCTTATTTTAAAATTTAAAGTCAAAATCTTAACTGATCTTTCAAATAATGTTTACCTGAAGCAAGATCCAAAATTTTTTTTTTCTAAGTTTTATGAAGCTGCAGAAGATCTGGCGTTGTGGACCTTGAATCTCTATAATCAATGCTGATTGTAATTTTAGAATTCACAAATGGAGGAAGAAGTTTTACTCGAATGGCGTATAGTTTACCAGCAGGCAAATCTGCAAGTATCGATATGAACTTTCTGAACCGCTTTCTTCAGCGTTAGCTTGGCTCAGGCGCGACGAGTTTCAAGCTCCGCATCCACTCACAGAAGCTCTGATCATCAGTATGGAAAAAACTCGCCTTCAATCTCGCTCTCTGACCCGCTGATAATGTGTGTAGTTGAGGGAATCTTGCTTCCTGAAATAAGAAATAATTTCCAGTAACTGAAAGAAATGCGTGGAGAGCACTTGTTCAAGAATGTAAGTTAAATTTAGGTTTGATTAAGGAGAAATTATTTTGTGCGGAGACCGGACGAAAAAAATCATTCGAATTAGATGTGCTTTTGCAAATACTCAGCAAAATGACAGCAAATATGCATTCCTAATTGCATTCAATTAGTATAATATTTGCTGTGCTTTTACAAATACTCAGCAAAATGGTAATAAAATGACAATTATGAATGCATATTTGCTGTCATTTTGTTAAGTATTTACAAAAGCACAGCAAAAAGGCAGCTAAACGCAGCAAATCCGGATGGCTCTCACCGTCCGGTCTCCGCACAAAATAATTTCTCCTGTTTAGGATGACTACAGTTAACTATTAACTATAAAGTTGTTGCAGGATTGCTGTGAAAAAAGTAAATCTTTTTAAAACGTTAGAGATAATTACAAAATATTCTTTCAATTTAAAATTTTAGATAGTCATTTTCTTACATCCACCAAACTCACATATTTAATTGTAAAATGCTGCTCACCACAAATATTTTTGATAAGTATTATAAAAGAAATTAACCAAATAGAAGTGTGACGATAGATTGAAAAACAAAGCAGTTAAAACACTGCCTCAAGCGGACTCTAAGCATGTTCTCTTAAGTTGCTGCAAAAACGAAAAAATGGTGTCCTGGAACCAAAGACTACCATAGGAAGGTGAAAAAGACGAAGATAACCATACCTGCTCATAAGGCGGATCCTTGTGAGCTGGAATTAGACGAGAAACAAAGTATCTAGCCTGTGAGCTTCCCTCCTGGGACAAGTGAAATAGATATAAGGCAGCTGATGAACCATGCCTAAAGTGACAAGGAAATAATAATAAAAGCAGCAATAAGTAACTAAAAAAGGGAAAAAAAAAGGGATCATACATTGGTGTTATCACACACTAACACTGGTGTTGATCTATGTTGCACCGATACAGATACGACACGATATGGATACGGGACACATCAAGTTTTAAAAATACAGGATACGGATATGGCACGAACACGATATTATAATTTATAAATCATATATAAAATTAAGAAAGCAATCAAAGCATAATATTTGAAATTACAAAAAAAAAAAATTGAAGTAACATCATTTGTAGCCTTTTGGATTATAATATCAAAATAAAAGTAATCATTATATGTCTATGTCTAGTACAACAATAAAAGCATAAACATAAATTGTCTAGCACATGAAGTTTCAACTATTCAATAGAAGGAATGATATGATTAACTTCTTCAGTGGTTTGTCTTTAAACTTATATATCATCTTCAATAAATATCATAGCTTCTAATTTAGGCTCATCAAGTGAAAGATTAGCAATTTCTATATTCCCATATCATCAAGAGACTCAAATCCATCTCAGAAATGAGAGAACCTCGCTTGTAGCCACGGAAGTAAATACGACGGGTCTATTTTTGAATTTTTTTTTTATTTTCAGATTTTTTTATTATGAATATGATAACACCATTGTTTTTTTTACCTATGCCAACATCTCATAATAAGGCATCTTTTGACAGAGAACATTCAGATATCTGGTAAATAGGCCTTGAGTCCACTTTGGGATTTCATTATTCTGTTTTTGTCTTGATAATCCACCGAGATTACTTTGGCTTATTATTGAAGTACTAGTCAGAAGTTCTTTAAATTCAAGTTATTTTATAGAAAAAGGAAACTTTGTAGATTGCATTGTGCATCAAAAACAGTAAGTATAAATAAAAAATCCAAATGAAATTATGATCCTAGGATAAGGTTGTTGAATTTGAAAAATAAGAAATTAATAACATTTCAATATAGGTTAGTAAGTAAGCCAATTTGAAATTTTTTAGTTGAAGTGAAATATGATGGAAAATTTCATTAAGATAATTGTCGTAAAAGGTTTAGGAAAGTCCAGAAATCGATCATATAATGATAAGGAGACTTAGTAGACCATGGATGTACAAAGAATTAACAACAACAACAACATCAAGCCTTTGTCCTACTATGTGGGGTTGGCTACATGAATCCTTTTTCGCCATTGTGTCCTATTAAAAATCAAATTCTCATTTAAATCTTATAAAGAAAGATCATTTTGATAAAGAAAAAAAAAACCAATTTTAAAAGGTAGTAAATTTTAAATATTATTGAAGTTTATAATGATTATAAGCAAGTGACATTTCACAACGAGAGGGGATGAGTAAAGCAAAATTTATAATTTTTTAAGATTTATATAATGGTCATTGTACTAAATAGAATGAGACAGAGAGAATAACTAAGTAATAAGATAAGTCATGAGAATTTGAATAAATTAGATACATTAAAAGTGAAGATCATAGTAACTTGTTTAAAATGAAGATATTAAAAAAAAGATAAAAATTTTATTTTGAAACATAAAGAATAGGTTAAAATAAGATGCATACTAAGATTTCGAGAGTTTTTGGCGATATTATAATGATATAGTTAAAAAATCTTCTCAATGAAATTTTAAAATCAAGAGGATGTCAAATGATTGCAGAAGAGACATTTTGGTACCGATATTAAAAAAAAAGTTAATGTTTGGATTATGCAAACTACATAGAAATCAAATTTATAAGTCATATAATGAAGCTATGGGAGAGAATAATACATTAATTATAGAGGATATTGTGGTGATTTAGTTAAAAAACTTTTAATAGAATTTTAATGACTAAGATGATACCAAATTATCATAGAGGTATCATTTTGATATTAAAAAAAAAGTATCATTTTGATATTAATATTTAAAACTAAACTAATGTTCTAGATTATACTAACTATATAGGAATCAAATTTATAAGTCATACTTTATAGGTATGGAATTGAGTACTAGACAATAGGCTTTAAAAAACTACATCAATTTCAAACAACAATTTGATTTAATGCTAGATAAAAGTCTATGATGAAAGTGATAATAACAAAAGTATAGATAATATAAAAAGGACTTTCATATCATTTTTATTGATCTTGATAAGCCATATAATTGAGTATAAGAGAATTGATTTGGTGTGCTTTTAGGCAAAAGAATATATGCCAAAAATATATTGATGTTTATAAAAATATGTAAAATAAAGCGCTGCTTGTATTAAAAATAGTCATGGAGTGACCTAAGAGTTATTAGTTATCGAGAGGTTATATCAAGGGTCATAATTGAACACATCTTTTTGTATTGATTATTAAGATGTTTACAACAAAAATTCAAAGTAAAATATCTTGATGTATGCTTTTTGTAGATGACATAATTTTCATTAGAAAGAAATCCATTAAAATAAGAGATAAATTACAACAATGGAGTGGATGTTTGGAAGATAGAGATCTTACAATTAATAGAATATACGATGTGTAATTTTAGCATGACATATACTAAAAACTATTATTTAATATTATTAAATAATCAAATAATACCCCAGGTGATGGGGACATCAGATCATCATGGAGAGTTTATCAGAGACGCGGCCGTCGATCTACGGCCACGATCGAGTCTTTATATTTTTGAGTCGTTGATGTATTTTATTTTCATGTAGCTTGTTATTTGCTTAGGTGGCATTTATGAGTCATTGTATTTTTATTTTATTTCATTTAGTTGCTTATGTGCTTTCTTTCCCGTTGTACCCCTCTTGTGGGAGTTATCGTATGTGAGCCCAAAGGGCGTTTGTGTCTTTGTTTCGAGTCATGATTGTAGGAGGCTATTTAAAGCCCCATTTTATTCTATTATGGTTAATGAATGATTATTGGAAAATTGTGTTTTCTTGCTTGGAGCATAGTGAGAACTTGTGAGTTCTAGTGGAGAGCTTCCTTGGAGAGGAAGGAGATTGGCGCATCACCCACCAACCTTGGATACGGCCGGGTTCGTGGCTTTCTTCTTGTATTTTCGTCTTCCTTCGCCACCTTCCATCAATCGTTTTTCGTCCCGTCCAAATCCACCAAACTTCCATGAATTTCCTCCCCACCAAGCTCCACTAAAATTCCCCCATAGCCCCGGCCACTTTGCCCAAAGCCTTTCTTGCCGCCGGTCTAGCCCCAATGCCGCCGGCCACACCCCACTCCCATTCACCTTTGAGTTCCCTGATTAGGTTGGAGACCATCTGTGAAAAAATTCTGAAATTCAGATTCAATCAAGTTTGAATTTCAAACTCTTTCCTAATTAAGTCACCTATTTTAGGAAAGTTTTCACTCATATCTATTTTGAACTTTTAATTCAAATTGGATTTGATTAAATATTTCCTAAAGCCTAAAGCCCAAATTTAGGAGATCAAAATCCTTTCATTAATTCCCCCTCACCCAGGTATCCCGCCGGCTCCCTCTATGGCCAAAGAGGAAAGTATTTCCTAATTGACTATTAGCCCACTTTGGAATATTTTCAAATTCCCCCTTCCTCACTCAGCCGAAAATTCCCTCCACCTATACTAATTATGTGATTTCCTAATTTAACTATTGAATCAGGAAATCAATTTCCTCTCCACCGTGGATCAACCCGCCCTCCCCCTCCTGTTTCCTGGACGTGCCTTACCTGGCCGATCCTCCCTTCTCCTCAACTGTTCAATTCCTCTCCTTAGGCCAAGCCATGGAATTGCCTTGAGTCCTCTTCCTCCAAGTACCACCCTTGCATAAAAAAATCTGAGAATTTTCTCAGATTTCAGGAGTAAAATCTGAGCTTAAAATCAGGTGTTGATGTCAGCCTTTGGGAGAAGAACCTTAGCCCCTTATTGGAGAAACTTCTTTCTCTACAACAAGGATCGAGATTGCTGACGTCAAGTGGAAGATCTTCATGTCTTCTTGAGCAAAGGTCTTTCTCTTCTCCATTTGTATTCGATTTCTTCTAACTCTAAATTCTCAATTGGTTAGATTGTAATCACGAAAGCTCCTTCGAATTGCTCTTGTCAAGCTTAGTCATTTGTAGGAATTGAGTGTAATCTTCTATGCATCCTACGTCTCATTGTTAGATTAGGGATTTAATTTGAAGCCTACTGTTTGCGTTGTGTGATGTTCTTATTTATCTTGAGAGTTTCAAAATTCAGAGCATGTAAATTCGCTTAAGCAAATCATTTCCTTATTTGTTTTGAATCTTCGTTGAGAATTGCTAAGTAATTGTTTCCGGAATTTATTCTAATCTAAGAATTGTGCAATGCCTAAATGACTACATAATCATCGCATCTAATTAGTCCTGCATCACCAGGTCTAATAAATTTAAGCATCTTGGATCTATTATATAAAAGAATGAAGATATTGATGATAATATAGTTTATAAGAAAAGGATCAAAATGATCCTTCAACTCTTTGTGATGGACCAAAATGGTCCCCAACTCTTTTGAGAGACCAATTTGACACCTCAACTCTTTAAAATGAGATATTTTTTATCCTAACATCCAATATTAGAATTAATTATGATAAATATAAGGGTATTTTGGTTTTTTTTTAATTAAATATTTATTAAATAGGATTTTCAAGTAATTATAATTTGATATTTTAGATTTAAATATGATATTTATTGATTTACAGAAATAAAATACAAATATATGTTATATTCAGCTTAGTCACACATACTTTTACTAATTTTATTTTATAAAACATGACTAAACTTTTTTAAAAATAAAACTAAAATTATTATTAATTTTTTTATTAAATAAACATTTAATAATTTTTTTAAGAAAAATGATAATTAATTAAAAAAATATTTAATATATATTTAGTTAAAAAATAACCAAAATATCATTAACTCCAACATTAGATGTTATGACCAAAAAGATCACATTTTAAAGAGTTGAATGACCAAATTGGTCCCTCAAAAGGGTTGGAAACTATTTTGGTCTCCTACAAATAGTTTAGAGACTATTTTGATCATTTTCTCTTTAATTTATAGACTCAAGGCTAAATGATTAAAATGATACCATGAAAACTTAAAGATAAATTTTATAAACATATAAATAGGCCGTCATTATTGTAAGAATCCAAGAGTTGAGCTATAAAAAGTCAGATATTTGAGTGTAATAGAAATAAGAATGTTAGAATGAATGTAAAACAAAATTAAGAAAGATAAATTAAGAAATGATTATATTAAAAAAATATTGAAGATACTATGATTGAAGATAGATTTAACTGATTTGGACCTGTACAATGAAGGGTAAAAAATGTGTTTGTTAGATGAGTTCATAAAATTAGTGCTGAAGAAATAAGAAGAATAATGGTAGATCTAAAGTTAAGTGAATCCTTGTATGCATGGGAGCCTATCGATGAACCTATGAGAGCAAAAGGGAATCATAAATGATAATAGCATTCAGCATACATATTGAGCCATGACACAGAAGATTCATTTCAAGGTATTAAAAATCACAGAACCGGAACACATGAATTGCTGTTTGCAACAGAACCTTTATTATAAGAAGTTAGGCGATGGCAGAATGCAAACCAGAACTAAATCAAACTTTGATTTTAAAAAAAAGCAAAAGCATATATCATAACAAAAAAAAAATCTGCAATATTTGATGCCATCCCTCCAAAACGCAATAGATGATGATGCATTTTACCAGTAAAAGAAAAAGATTGCAAGCGAGTGAAATATACGAACTTTGAAAGAGAGAATTCTTGGAGCAGGGAAACGTTGTTCGCTTAGCTCTTCAGCCAAAGTTCGACAAGCTGCTAAGGCCGCTGCACTTTTCCCTTCTTCCGCCGAAAGTTCATTTCCCTAAACGAATAAAGCATGAAATATCATTTAAGCACCACAACATTATTGTTACTCTGCAGAATTAAATTACATGATGCTCCCAAATATAATCTGTCAAAATAGTAGTTTACATCAGAATTCCTAAATAAGAACTTAAATTACCATTACACTAAAAACAGCTAATATCACATCAGAAATCTATTATCTGTCATTCTATTTATGCATAAGAAAATCGACCAAATTCAAGGATTATAAGGAGAGGACAGAAATCTACCATATAATAGATATGATCAACCCACTGATAAGATAGATATAGCTGGTACACATTTGACAAGAAATTTGAAGAATGGGACACAATATTGAGTTGGCAAAACAATCAAATTTTACAGCATAAGAGAACATGATCTAATTATAAATCAATATATATTAAAAATACACAAATTACTTAAAAAATGTTTCATAATAAGCAGTCAACTTTTAAATTAAATTATCCTATTGCAACATAAATTAGTACACCTAATAAAAAAGTATTCTTGTGATTGCGTACTGTAGATATTCTGTGCAGACTGTCGCTCTCTACTATTATTATGGCTATAGTTGCAGCACCACAGCAATTCCGTAAACCTTGGAGAAAGTAAAAAGACGGGAAGCAGCATAGTGCATTTCAATTAAAGGTCAAAAGGCCGCACTATATATAAGACCTATAAGTGTTGGAGCCTGTAGCCCAACGGGCCCAATCCCACTAGACTTTGGGTATTAGTTGTACGAGTGATGAACATGACTGGCCTAAAACTGATAGTGGGTTAGCGATCACAGGGTGGCAACATACTCTTTCCATAATAATCACTATCATAGTGATCAGGCATGCCTACAAAGTGATCTGCGAAGTGCATGAATGAATTTTTTATAATAACCACTACTTATATTAAGAAAGGTAGAGGTAGACCTAAAAAGCCTTGGTTAGAAAATATTATAAAAGATCTTTCTTTATTATATTTAAACGAGAATTTGATTTTAACAGGGCGCAATGGAAAAAAAGATTCATGTAGCCGACCCCATGTAGTGGGACAAAGGCTTGATGTTGTTGTTGTTGTCGTCATCTTAAATTTCTTGAAATTAAATTTATATATAAGTATGTTTTGACCCATATGTCACCTCCGCATGCATACAATAGTGCAATTCCAGCAATTTCATTCTATGTGCTATAATTCTCCAATCATATGCCTAATTTGGTCAACAATATTGTATGATCAAGCGAACTGTAATACAATATTGTATGTTATGTTTCTCATTGTTCAAATCATGCATGTCATGTGGAAAAGGTTGATCACATGAGATAATTTACCATAAGTAGTATGTCTAATGCCTAACATGCATAACTTGCACAATGATGGAATCATCGGGCTTTTGATTAAGTGTTCCAACATGTACTTTGTGGTGTCTTATAGTTTCCTATGTATACATATTCTACCTATGTTCCTTCACACTTGCATGGTAAAGATATCCTGGTATAATTAGGTATACATATCGACAAGACTATGCCTAGTTCTATGATTTATAACAATGTCTGTTGTTATTGTCTACATGTTTCTCCTATGATGACATTTTTTGATGTAACTTGAAGAATGCCTATTGTGCATAATTGCATATTATATATATTGCTATCCTTTGTCCTCATTTATTATCTTCAGTTACTCATTGATAATAATATTATTCATTATACACTATTAATGTACTTAGCTTGCTTCCATAGCATAAGTATCATCGCAATGTTAATCTAGTATTAAGTCAGCTATTTAGTATTTTGAAGATTATTACATAAAGAACACAAGACTTTATATACCTTGTACATCATTTCATATGGCTCCTAGACTATTTGGTTTGAGGCATAGTTAACTAATCTATGTATGGTAATTGTACTTGTATGATATATTGATATGAGATATCACGATGGTTAATCTAATGAATGCATGCATGCACGCTTTGCAAGTGAATAACTTATAAATCTATAATACCGCACATTAATAATTATGATAAAGGTTCATGTATCATGCATAGTATTTAATGTTTGTATTATAAGTTTTATTAATTATTGCTATATATGTTAGTTTATACTACTCCTGTCATAATGTGCTACTCATATAAACTATAAAATTGCCAGATATACTACATAATTGATGTGGAATGTGGAAAACATACATGAAAGGGATGTGGAATACATACATAAATGGAGGTATAAGATTGGAATACATACATGAATGTTGTGAAATTAGCTGACGAACTCGAAACAACTACTTTGATATTTATGCCACTAAAATATATCAAAATATCTTCGAAAATATTAACACCATCTAAGAAAATTTTAATATATAATCGACTATCTAGCTAAACAATGCCTTACCAATATGAATAATGTGTGATTAAGTAATTATTTTTGTATTAATACTTTCAAATATCTGATAGTTGTATGCTCATTATAATTTCGTGATTTATTTTGGATTAATAGCATAGCATTGCAGATATGTTAATATCATGTCATACATATATAGATTACTCAAGGATTTGATAGTGCTAATCTCCAAGCATCATGCATTGTATTTAATGTTTGTACAATAAGTTTTATTAATTATTGCAATATATATTAGTTTATACTACTTGGCTTTTCATAATGTGCTACTTGTATATACCGTGGAATTGCCAACTATACTCCATAAGTGTTGTGGAATGTGGAATGTGGAATGCATACATGTAAGGAAGGTTTGCTAGCTTAAAGGTTGATTGGGTTTGTTATGTTTCCTATGCAATAATGTGTGCCAACTAACTTTCTTTTCAATCTTTGGGGTAAGCTCTATTACAAAAATGGAGGCACAAGATTGGTTGGGGTATGAAATTAGCTGACAAACTCGAACCGACTACTTCAATATGTATGCCACCTAAAATATATTAGAAATCTCTCCGAAAATGTTTAACACTATGTGAGAAAATTTTAATATCAAATTGACTACCTAGTTAAACAATACCTTAACTATATAAATAATGAGTAAATAAGTAATTATTTTTATATTAATACTTTCAAATATCTAATACTTATATGTTCATCATAATTTTGTGATTCATATTGGATTAATAATAGCATAACATGGCAGATAAATTGATATACTATTGTGACTTGTGTTCCAAGGTATATATGTTCCACTGCTAATATCATGTCATACATATATATATATATATATATATATGTGTATATATATATATATATATATATATATATATATATATATATATATATATATATATATATATATATATATATAGATTACTCAAGAATTTGATGGTGCTAATCTCCAAGCATCATAAGACTAATGTTTTGTTATATGTTCATGGTAATATATCATCTATTGTATTGCCAAATTTTGTGCATTTAGGGGTGCTAATGTACATTGATCAGCATACTGTTCTGAGTTGATCACTACAAATACATGTGTGATTGTAAGAGCACTTAGAACTATTCAGTATGTTTTTATATGTACCTTCGTTGGAATATAACTACTTATATGAGTTATTGTATTGTTTATGATTTCTTTGATATAATTGTTGTGTACTTATCACTAGTATTCAATACAATATGGCCATTGAGTTTCCATTCTTTGATTCTGTGATCCTACTCTGATCAATTATTCTGACTTGGTCTTCAACATATTGAAAATTTGAAATTAAACAAGGTTCTACAACTTGATTCTACAATTATACTTGAATCGAATTGATCACATAACTAACTAATTCTTACATATGTTACTAAGTTAAACTCACTATCACATATTACCATCCAAAATTGATTGAGCAGAAATGCTTTGACATAGCCTGATTTCTGATATAATCTCCATGCATATTTTCTATTTTTCATGTATTGAATATTGTGGTAGGTTAATGTGAAGACTTGCTGCTCACCATATTTTATCTGTATTGTTGGTTTTCAAAAAGGGCCAAAGATCTTTAGACTAATTAATAGGTTTCTGTAGCGGTTATGGTCCATTTTTATTTTTCCTGTGGTGATCTAGATATGAATGTACTAGCATTAAACTTGCATCTAGCATCTGATTTATTGGATATAGCAATGATGATGTGTAATATAAGTTTCTAATAACTAATATAAATTTAATGTATATAGTTTTGGTGATGGTATAACGTTGATCAGGGTGATATATATTTACTCTTTTGGATTATATGCAATACAATAATGTGATATAATCTTTTGCTGGCTTAGCTTCTATATATGTTTTCATACTGGGTTAGTGGCTCTACATTAAATCATCTGATGAATATGTGAAATAATTGAGTGCTCTAAAAGATTCTGTATTTATAAAGATAACTAGTTTTATTGTGAGTATTATAAATGGCTAATTATCTGAATAGAGGCTCTTGATTATTGGATCTCAACTTAATATGATTCGCTTCCATGCAACTGTCATATTAGGTTGGAGCATGCAAATGATAACAAAGCAATGGTTTGAAATTATGGATTAAAATAATGGATCAACAATATAGATTAGTAAAATGGATATCAATATATTGTTTAATTTCTCATCGATCAATAGGTTGGTCTTTGGATATTTGAACTCGAAGTAGAGATGAGGTAACGATAAGAACTTGCCTGTCTATTTCATTACATGATATTCTGGTATTAATTCATCTTATATCATGTATCTGAGACAAGCATATTCATTTACCAAGTGTTAGGATTGTATCGTGCATCCGAAATGGGGTCATCAAAGTCATAGTAGGATGCAACACTATAATGGTGGAGTAAGGAACCTGGTGAATCAAAACAGAATAGTCTTCAAAATTAATAATATTATTGTGCAAATAAAGAAAGACTCTAATGCAAATAAACCACAAAAGGATATGACAACTCAAAGAATGACTAGAGATGTGGTGAGGTTGGAAGCACTTTTAAATGGTTCCAAGAAAAGCCATAACAAAGATGTCGAGTGTGAGAATTTGTGCACATTGCAAGAATAAGCACTTAAGGAAGCGTTATCTTTCCACAAGACAATGTGTTCTTTGTGGAAAATTAAACACAAAGTGAGAGAATACCCAAAGAGAATGCAACAAGGTAGGTCAATTTGGGATTTTGAAACAACAGGGGCACGCTTAAGTTAGTGGGATAGTTGGCACTCGGCTAAACATACATTATTTATTATATAGAGATCATGTAGCCCTTGCTTAAATTGAATGTCAGATTAGTGCAAGTGAGAGTTTTTGAGAACATGTTTGAGGATATCTGGACCTAAGAGTATGTATAATAATGGTGGAATGGTATTAACCATCAATATATTTAATTAGATCCTAAAATGATACAAATAAATTGTGAAGAATGAGCTACCAACATGAAGGACCAATCAACAATCATCAGAGTCTATCAAAGACGAAGAAGAACTTCAAAATAATCAATATTGGTAAAATAAAAAAGTGGTCTATAAATATGTAATGAGCTTTATTTTATTTTTGTTCTTTTAGTGAGATAGATCAGGTCTATCTATTTTATTATAAGGTATGGTGCTCTTATGTCACTACCTTCATGCCATAGCAAGAGGTTTCTTCTCAGCTTTTCTTCTCTCATTCCCAGGGTCCAACACTCAAATTTCTGCCATCTTTTTGCCTCCCACCTACCGGCTAGCAGCAGTCCACCATCTGGGGTCCCTCCTGCAAACTGCAAGCCATCTACCTTGTGGCCTGATTTTCTTCTTCCACTCCAACAGCAACAACAGCATCCCTCATCCCTCACCAACAGACAACAGTAGCAACCTACTGTTATTCTTCCACTCCACGGGTCAGCCTTCAACTACAGCCACAAGAATCTCCTTCTACCACAGATTCCAGCCAAGAACCTATCTTGACGGGTCATTCAGCCCCAATAGCCATCCTTCCACTAAATCGCCACATCTTGCAGCAGCCTGCAAAATCCTTCCAACGATCATCCGCTTGTTTTTCCAACAATATTCAGCAACCTTCAAAGATTCAAAAATTCCCACCAGGCCGCATTTTGCCTACACATGCACAATAATTTTTCAAGTAGACATCAAGTTCTATGTTTACTTATCCTCGCTTAATTTTTTTATTATTTTTATTCTACATATTCTACTCGGTTTTCTCTTTTAATTTTCGTACAGGTTCCAGTTCTTGAATAAAAAAAAATTCATTTTTTTCCAAAATTCATCATCCGTAACCAAGATAAAGAAAATTGATTTGGCCGAAGTTTTCTGCTCAATGCAAAGTAATCACGACTTGTTTAATTTTAAAAATTCTGATAATTGAGAAAAAATATAAAGAGGCTCGTAAGGAATCTAAGAAAACAATATGCGATGCAAAGACCTTAGCTTTTAGTATACTAAGGAGGGAGAAAGATATATGTATAAGTTAGCCAAACAAAGAGATATGAGTAGTAAAGATTTAGTTCAAGTGAAGTGTATTAAAGATGAAGATCAAAAAATACTTTTCTTAGAATATGATATTCAACAAAGGTGGATAAGATATTTTGCTAAACTTTTTTAATGAAAATTGTGAAAATAAGATTGACTATAGTAAACTTAACACCCTAAATGAAAATAAAGATTTTCATTTTTATCGGCGTATTAGTAAAATCGAAGTTAGAGAGGCTTTAAAAAAAATGAAGGGTGGAAAAGCTGTTGGACCTGATGATATTCCAATAGAGGTGTGGAAATGCTTAGGAGATGAAGGTATTTCTTGGCTTACTAAACTTTTTAATACTATTTTGAAGACTAAAAGATGTCAGATGAGTGGAGAATGAGTGTGTTAATTCCTATTTTTAAGAATAAAGGTGATGCACAAGATTGTGTGAATTATAGAGGAATTAAGTTAATGTGTCATACTTTAAAACTATGGGAGAGAGTTATGGAGCATAGGTTGCAGCGTGATACTAATGTTTCTCAAAATCAATTTGGATTCATGCCGGGTAGGTCGACTATGTAAGTCATACATTTATTAAGAGGTTTGATGGAGAAATATAGAGAAAATAAGGAGGATCTACATATGATATTTATTGATTTAGAAAAAGCATATGATAAAGTTCCAAGAGAAGTGCTATGGAGAGTTCTTGAAAAGAAAGGAGTTAATAATGCTTATATTCAAATCATTAAAGATATGTATGCATGAGCGATTATTTGTGTTCAAACACAAGGTGGTTTGACCAAGTATTTCCCTATTTCGGTTGTGTTACATCAAGGATCCGCCTTAAGCCCATATCTTTTTGCTTTTGTCATGGATGTTCTCACTAGACATTTGCAAGAGGATGTACCTTTGTGTATGCTTTTTACTGATGATATTCTTCTTGTTGATAAGACTAGAGAGGAAGTTGAATGTAAACTTGAATTATGGAGGTCAACATTAGAGACTAAAGGTTTTCGCTTGAGTAGATCTAAAACGAAATATATGGAGTGTAATTTTAGTAGTAATAGACCTAGTGAGAGGATTGTGACTTTGGGCGATCAAGTCATTAATAAGAGTACACGTTTTAGGTATCTTGGATCTATTGTTCAGAGTGATGGTGAAATAGATGGGGATATTATCAACAGAATTCAAGTTGGATGGTTGAAGTGGAGGAATGCATCGGGCTTGTTGTGTGATACAAAAGTACCCCTCAAACTTAAGGGAAAATTCTATAAGATGGTAGTGAGGCCTGTAATGCTTTATGGTGCCTAATGTTGGCCATTAAAAGAGAATCATAATATTAAGTTAAGTGTGGCAGAGATGAGGATGCTCAGGTGGATGAGTGGCTTTACCCTTAGAGATAGGATACGAAATGAGTATATACGTGAAAAGGTTGGAGTAGCTCCAGTAGAAGATAAGATTAGAGAGAGTCGCCTTAGATGGTTTGGTCACATAAAACGGCGGCCTTCCAATGACCCGGTTAGGAGAGTAGAAGTATTAGATTTGACTTATGTTAAGAAAGGTAGAGGCAGACCTAAAAAAACCTGGTTAGAAAATATTAGGAATGACCATTCTTTATAGATTTAAACAAGAATTTGACATTTAATAGGACATAATGGAGAAAAAGGATTCATGTAGCCGACCCCACGTAGTGGGATAAAGGCTTCATGTTGTTGTTGTTGTTGCAAAGTAATCACGACTTGCAATTTGCCAAAATCCAAAAGTCTCTCCAACTAGTCGACGTTCAATTTGCTTCTATTGCCACATCCATCCAACAATTTCAAACTTTAATGGATTCCGTTGATAAGTGTCTTGATAGCTTATGCACTGACCGGCCTCATTCCTTTCGCAATCAAGATCATGCTTCCTCTATCAGTATCCTTGGATCTGCTGGCCCCTTTCCTACTTCATAATCAATCTTTGTTTCTTTAGGTTTTCCTTATCTTTAAACTATGAAAATTGAACTTCCTCACTTTAATGGATCTAATGTGGAAACATGGAACTTTAAAGCACAAGAATACTTCGATTTTCTTAATATTCCTAATTGTCAACTTGCTCTTACTCCTTAACCCATCAAACAATTTAAAATTTCAATAGGCAATGGTAATTTACTATTATGTACAACTAAATACACCAATATCACAATTACTATGCAAGGCTATTAGGTCACTTTAGATTTATTCGTTCTTTCCATCCATGGTGCCAATGTCGTCCTGGGTATGCATTGGCTACAATCCTTAGGATCAGTTTTACACAATTATAGAGATTTGACTATGTAGTTTAGTTATAAATACCAACCACTTATACTTTCTAACGAACCACAATTATCCTTAAATCTCATTTCTTTCAACCAATTGCGTGCTCTCATTTCTCATTCCCCAACCATCCATTTATTTACTATTCAACCCCATCATCTAAATATCAATCTTGCACCACCTTACTCTTCAGACAAATATCTAGATACTCTCCCTCAACCTCTTCCTACTCCCATTTTCACATTATTATATAAATTTCAACACTTATTAGCCACCGCAACCACCACGTACCATCGACCATCATATCCATCTTCCGTCTTTATCCAAACATGTCAACATCCATCCTTATCATTATACACATTATCAAAAGGATGCGATGGAGCAATTAGTTGCAGAAATATTACAATATGGTATTATTCGTCAATCATCATAAACCCTTTTCTAGCCATGTCTTTCATGTCAAGAAAAAAGATGGCACTTACAACTCCCGATATCCATCAACTCACTTCCCCAACTATCAAAATGTGAACACTCTGCTTCATATTATCAAATTCAATCCAATATTCTCTATTTTCAAGGTCGAATCTATATCAGTAAGTCTTCTTCTCTAAAAAATCAAATTCTCACTGTATTTCATTTCACACCTCTTGCCGGCCATCAGGGTATTCTCAAAACTATTAAACTAATCTCTACAAAAATTTTATTGGCCTGGACTCCATAAAGATGTCACTGATTTTATTAATAAGTGACTTGCATGCCAAGAAATAAAAACCTTTACCTTGCCTCCCACCAGCCTATTAACTCCTTTACCCATTCCATTACAAATTGGGAAGATTTATCTGTGAATTTCATTACTGGCCAACCTAACTCAAAGGGGTACACCACCATTTTAGTAGTAATTGATATTGTTCATATATACTCATTTTGGTCTATTAACTCCTAATTATTCTGCGTCTCAAGTAGTTGAAATTTTCACCAATATCATAGTTAAATTGTATGGCTATCCTAAAGCAATTATCTCCGACCGTGACAGCAATTCTTTAAGCCATTTTTGCCATCATCATGGCACCACTCTTCACTATAGCACTGCATATCACACACAAATGAAGGACAAACTGATGTCCTCAATCATTGTTTTAACAATATCTTTGTTCCATTATGTTAACTACTCTCGATTATGGTCTATATTTTTTTGTTGGGTTGAACTTTGTTATAATACTTCTTTTCATATGGCTATTCAAATGATCCCTTATCAAGCTCTATATGATCAATTACCTCCATCAACTCCCATATATCTTTGTGGTACTTCTGACATTTACGCTGTAGACACCTCATTAACAAACCATGACACCCTTTTACAGCACCTTCATCAGAATGTCTCAAGCTCAAAATCACATGAAAATTATGGCAAATCGTTATGAAGGGATTTGCAGTTCTCAATAGGAGATCTAGTCATGGTTAAACTACAACTTTTCAAGTAAAATTTCGTTGTCCGCCGAACACATTCCAAATTAGCTAAACGATATTTTGGAACTTTCAATTCAAGAGTTATTAGCCCCGTGGCTTACTTCCTAACCCTTCCTCCTAATAGCAAAATTCATCATGTTTTTCACATTTCTCTTCTTAAATCATTTAAAGGAGCCCTTCCGTTGACTCAGTTCACACTATCAAATCTTACTTATAATGATCAACCACTCAATGTTCCTTATGCCATTTTAGCATCCTGCATTATAAAGCTTTGTGGTCAACCTCACTGCTAAGTCTTGTTGTAATGGAAATTAAATACACTGAGAATGCCACATGAGAAAATTTTACAACACTTCGTCCTTTGCTTCCTCAACCTTGAAGATAAGGCTGTTTTTCAATATGACGGGAGTATTAAAACTCAATATATTTTATTGGATCCTAAAATGGTACAAGCAAATCGTGAGAATAGGCTACCAATATGAAGGGCCAACTAATAATCAACACAGTCTACCAAAGAAAAAAAAAACTCCAAAATAGTCAAGATTGGTAACACAAAAAAGTGGTCTACAAATATGTATGTGCTTTACTTTATTTTTGTTACTTTAGTGAGGTAGATCAAATCAATCTATTTTATTTTAAGATATGTATTAGATAGACTATATCTATCATGTAAACTTGGTCTAACTAAGTAGTATAAATAATCCATATTGTAATCAAATAGCATGAATGAAAAAATATTAGTTTCCTCTCCTTCTTTCCCTTTTAGGAGTCTACACCTACTTTAAAGGTACCTCACTTTTTGGCCTCCAAGAAGCATATCAAATGGTTAATAGATGGCATGGGTCTATATAGCTAACTTGGTAGAATGTTGATAATTGGATTTGTATTTATTTGGGTTACCATCCTTATTATTGGAAGTAGTGTGACTGATTGAATTAATTGCTTGGATATGATACAATTATTTGAATCCTTAGTAGAATTCTTACTCTATCAGATTAGTATGGATTAAAAAAACATCCACAAAGTGTTAGTAATTTGATATGAAATTTCAGAAGTATAGTAAAACTGAGTTGGGTTCGAGTTTGATCAATTTCCAAGGATGTCACACAAGCATGAAGTATTTAAAACTAATTCATTCATTGTAATTAATTTCAACAAACTGAGGTGAATATTTGTTAAAATGATATATATTGAATTATTAATGCATGAGGCTATCTTTTCCATTGTATGCTGAATTGTATATAAAAATTGGCGATGTTTTGGAGTCTAGAAACTAGTATCAATTTGTTTGACCTAGCTAGATTATTTTTAAGTTTGAGTAGGATTTGGTTATGTATGTAAATCATCGATGTATTTCATAAATACAATCATAGTTGGATAGATCAGTTGGCTTGATGATAAACTTTTTTGTATTGGAATCAAGGTTTTCAATGAGGAGTGACAATAATACTAATTTGACAAGTTGGGGATCAAAGGAAGTCGTCATTATTAAGATTGACTGCATTTAGAAAGAACATTCTGAAATTGTAATTTATTTCTGAGGTGGGGAGTGATATGACAGCTGTTCAATGAAATTGAGATATACTCCTCAAATGTTTGATATCTGATAGTCAGCAAAACAATAAAATATTGTGTTGTGACCTTAAATGAAAGCGAGTTTTGATATATGAGTAATTATACTTAGTAGCATGGGATTATCTAATTAAGATGTTCTTGGTTTGGACTGCATGCTCTAAGGTTTAGTCTGAATAAGAATTTGGAGAACAACATTTGATTGATGTGGAAGCTTAACACCCACAAATATAGTGACCCGATATTCCTATGTAGCCTGAACTGAACTATGTTTGAGAGCACCTCAAATTTTATGAAAATTCAATTTCATATATAAGTATGTTTTGACCCGTAAGTCACCCCCATATGCATACCACAATGTAAATCAAAATATTTTTCTCTACATCAATCATAAGTATGAAGCTCTAACCGTATGTACAATTAGGTCAACAAACTGTTAATGATTCAATAAATTTTGATAGCACTTTCACATAGGCGTGGAAGATAGCACTTTCTAAAGCTGAAGAACGTTTATTTTGCAAATAAATTTTGCCAGTGTTCGGGACTCAATGTCGTATCTTATGCAATTTTTTCATAATTTAAGAGTCTTGTATTGATTTAGGCAGTAGTTCCTATGCTACTTAAATTCCTACTAAATTAAATAACTTGGTCAATGAACATTTTGCCCCTGCATTTCTCATCTTAAGCCATTTTCATGCCATTTCTCCATTATCAGCCATTGGCAAAAGATAAGGAAAAGAGAGAGTAGAGAGAGGAGAGAGAGAGCTCATGGAAAAGAGAGAGTAGAGAGAGGAGAGAGAGAGCTCATTTTCAGAGTCCTTGGATCCAATGTAAAAATCAAGTCAGTTGGGAAACTTGATTTACTCATGGTATAACAATGTTCTCCTTCTTCAAATTTCAGTAAATCTTAAAATTCTATCAAACAAAAATAAATCTTAAAATATTAGAAAATAAAGCAAACATAGTATGTTGTGTTGCATCAGTTTTCATATACATGATAAAACTCTTTTCATAGAAAGTTACGCAAAAGCCATTTGCCTAGAAGTCTAACGGGCATAGTGGAGGTGAATGAATTGCTTCATGAACAACCTTTGAATCTTAAGCATGTGTAGGGGTGTCAATATTTGACACGACACGAAAACCCAACCCAGAAAATCCGGGTTGGACCCGACCCGTTTGAAAAACAGTTCGGGTTCGCAGATTCGACCCGTTTAAAAAAACGGGTCGGGTTCAGGTTGACCCGGCGGGTTGCCGGGTCAACCCAAAAACCCGTTTAATTTTAAAAAAATTGAATTCCCACTGCCCCAGCTCGCGCTGCCCGCTGCCCTGCGCGACGCGCTGCTGTCCCGCGCGGACCCGCGTGCCGCGCTTGGGCGCGCTGCCGCCTTGTCGAACCCGCGTGCCGCGCTGCCGAACCTGCTGTCGCCGTGCCGGTGCCGAACCCGCGTGTCGCGCCCGCCGTCGCTCGCTGCCGCGCTGTCGTCACGCTCCCGCTGCTGAACCAGCGTGCCGCGCTCGCTGCCGATTCCTAAACCCTAAACACTGCCGGGTTGCGGGACGAGTCGGGTCAACCTGACCGGGTCGGGTCCGGGTTGAAATGTCCGATCCGTTGCAAAAAAGGGTCGCGTTCGGGTTGACCCGTTTAGATCCGGGTCAACTCAGGTTCGACCCGAACCCGACCCGTCGACCCGAATTGACACCCTTAAGCATGTGCAAAGTGGACATAAAAAAGCTAGATGTCTCAATGCAACATGTTTTCTCAAAACAAATCGATAAAAATCCACTACTCATATTACGGTGGGAAAGCTAATAACACGAACTCAATAATCGTTATCAATGAGGAAGCAAAAAAAAACTTTGGAACAAGTGGATCAAAAATCACTTTTAGAGAAGTTGGTAAGAAGAATAAAACATGTGCATCTGTTAGACCGGCCCAGGATGGGCCGGTTGGACCGGTCCAGCAGGGACCGGTCCGCGTCTACGCGAGACGCACGCGAGAAGGCCGAACGGGCGGAAACGGCTCTGCCGTGAGCCGTGAAGTTTAGGAGGGAAATTTTGAACGTAAAAGGCTGTTTTAGGAAGTTTATGATTGTCCTTTATGATTAATTTTGTATAATTAGGAGTTTGGGGGGGGAATTAGCTCCTCATCTTGAATTTGAGTTTTCTCTTTGAGATCTAGGTTTTATTTTGGGCTCTTGGCTTCGCCGGAGACTTTGGAGAGTACGTTCTTCCTCTCGAATCGAAGAACAAATTGTATCTTTGCTATTTTCATCATCTACTAGTAAAATACCGGTGTTTTCTCCTAGTCTCCAGCAGTTTTCCTCGTTTTTTCTACTGTTTTGGGCTGATTTCCTGCTGTGGACAGCAGTTCGCCTTGAGATTTGTTGCTAAAGTGATTAGGGAATACTTGAAATCAAGTATTTCCTATCAAATTGGTATCAGAGCACCGATTCGGGACCACCGGCGGCTGAAATTCTGAAATTTCAGCAAGATCGTCGTCTCCGAAAAAAGTTTTTTGTGGATCCGTTAAAAGAAAGATGGCCGGGAAGAAGGTGGAAGTTTTAGAAGGCGAGTTTGGTCAACTGAAGACAGATCTAGAGGGGAAATTCTTGGAGATCTCTACCAACAATTAGAGGTTGGAAGGGAGGTTCGCGGCGATGGAAGAAATGATGAAGAAATTATTGGAGATGAAAACCCATCCAGACACATCGGAAGTGAGAGAGACCACTGACGGCCATGGCATAGGAGGAAATCCGAACCCAATCCGGGGGAGGAGGAATCCGGAAGTGGAGATTCTTGAAAGTGATGACGACATGCCACCTCTAGAGCCACTCTCTAGAGAGGAGATGAGCATGGGGAATGACCGCCGAGGTGCTGATTTTCAACGTCGAGGTGCTGATTTTCAGCGTCGAGGTGCTGAATTTCAGTGTCGAGGTGTGGATTTTGGAGGCAGGCGGGGGGAATATGAAGGTAGTGCAGATTTTGGAGAAAGGAGAGAAGAATATCAGCGTCGAGGTGCTGAATTTCAGCGTCGAGGTGCTGATTTTGAAAGGGGAAGAGGAGATTATGACGAAGAATTCGGTTACCAACGTTGGAGGGAGGATTGGGACACTTGGGGAGCACCTCCTCTTCGAGGAATGGGAGGTTATGGAGAGTTCCGGGGTAACGGAAGGGATCCAAAGGTGAGGAAGTTGAAGATGCCCATCTTTGAGGGCGAAGATGGCCATGGTTGGATCTACAAGGTGGAGCGTTACTTTGCTGTCAACGGGTTGACAGATGATGAGAAGCTGACGGCGGCAGGATTGTGTCTGGAAGGGAAGGCATTGGCATGGTATCAATGGCGAGACAGGAGAGAGCCTATCAGGACTTGGAGAGAGTTTAAGGATTGTTTATTAGAACATTTCCGAGCCGATGGGGGAGGAGACTTCTATGAGCAGTTCTTTGCTCTGACTCAGGAGGGGACCGTGGCCGACTACCGAGACAGATTCGAGTACTTAGCGAGCTGTTTGGATCATATCTCCGAATCAGCCCTGGAGGGAAATTTCATGAAGGGGCTCAAACCTGAGATAAGAACAGCGGTCAGAGTGCTGGAGCCAAGGAATTTAGGCAAAGCGATGGAGCTTGCACAACTGGTGGAAGATCAAAAGAAGTCAGAAAGAGGAGCTCGAGGCAACTACTCAGGGGGATCGTACAAGATGACTACTGCGGTATTACCCTCCAAAGGGGTAGCGCCGGGGGGTCAGAAGGAAGCACCCAAGGAAAAGACTGGAGGAGGTAATGGGGGACAGTTCAAAAGGTTGACAGAAAAAGAAATGCAGGACAAAAGAGCAAAAGGGTTGTACTTCAGATGCGATGAGAAGTACATGCCGGGGCACAGGTGCAAGTACCGCTCTCTTCAGGTTCTCCTCGTTTGTGAAGATGAGGAAGACGAAGAGAGAGGTGGGAATGACTCCGAAGTGGAGGAGGATGAGAAGTTGCATCTAGATGTAGCAGAAGTCTCCCTGAACTCTGTAGTGGGATTCACTACGAGTCACACTATGAAGGTGAGAGGAGAGATAGCTGACCGTGAGGTGGTGGTGTTGATTGATAGTGGGGCCACCCATAACTTCATTTCCACCCAGATAGTGGAATCGCTGGGGATGGAGTTAGTGGACACAGGTGGCTATGGGGTGATGATGGGCACGGGAAAGGTGGAAATGGGAAGGGTAGTTTGTAGAGAGGTGGTGCTGATGATTCAGGGAATCCAGGTGAAGGAAGATTTCCTTCCTTTGGAATTGGGGAGTATGGACGTCATCTTAGGGATGAAGTGGCTGCGTACATTGGGGGAGACGAAGATTAATTGGGTGACTTTGAGGATGGAACTTGTGATAGGGGAGAGAAGGAGAACGATTCAAGGAGACGCTGGGTTGACCAAGGCGGGGGTTTCTCTCAAATCCCTAATCCGAACCATTCAGCAGGAGGGAGGAGGCTACCTGGTGGAATTGCATAGTTTGGAGGGGGGAGGAGTGGAGGAGGGAGTAGCTATACCCCTCTCCGTTCAGCAGTTGATTCAACAGTTCCAAGAGGTGTTTCAGCCGCCTCAGGGATTACCACCGCAGAGGGAGCATGAGCATGCTATTGTGTTGAGGGAAGGAGTATCACCCATCAGTGTACGTCCTTACCGTTACCCTCAGTTCCAGAAGGATGAAATTGAACGGTTGATTAGAGAGATGCTGGAGGCAGAGATCATCAGACCCAGCATCAGCCCTTTCTCTAGTCCCGTTCTGTTGGTAAAAAAGAAGGATGGCAGCTGGCGTTTTTGTGTAGACTACAGAGCCCTCAATAAGGAGACTGTACCTGATAAGTTTCCTATACCCGTTATCGATGAGCTCTTGGATGAATTAAGTGGGACCGTGATCTTCAGCAAGATAGATTTGAAATCGGGCTACCACCAGATTCGAATGAGGAAGGAAGATGTTCCCAAAACAGCTTTTAGAACTCATGAAGGCCATTATGAGTTCTTGGTGATGCCCTTTGGCCTCACCAATGCACCTGCTACTTTCCAGGCCCTGATGAACAAGGTTTTCAAACTTTATCTCAGACGGTTTGTGTTAGTATTCTTTGACGACATCCTGATATACAGCAGGACAGAGGTCGAACATTGGGAACATTTAAGAACGGTGCTAGAGGTTCTGCAGGAGCATCAGTTGAAGGCAAACTTGAAGAAATGCTGCTTCGCTCAAGCCAGTGTAGAGTACTTGGGCCATGTGGTATCAAAAGAAGGAGTGGCAGCTGATCAATCCAAAATTGAGGCGATGCTAAGGTGGCCACTACCGAAAAGTCTGAAGGCGCTGAGGGGATTTCTGGGATTGACAGGTTATTACAGAAGATTTGTGAAGGGGTATAACACCATAGCCTGGCCTCTTACAGAGCAGCTGAAGAAGGATGGCTTCCTGTGGGGAGAAGCAGCCACCTCTGCTTTCGAGAGCCTGAAGAAGGCAATGACTACAGTGCCAGTACTGGCTTTGCCAGATTTTACTCAGACATTCATTGTGGAAACAGATGCATCGGGGTACGGGCTGGGTGCAGTACTTCTGCAGAATAGGAGGCCCATCGCTTATTTCAGCCAGGTATTGACTGCTCGGGCAAGGATGAAATCAGTATATGAGAGGGAATTAATGGCCATCGTGTTGGCTATCCAGAAATGGCGACCTTACCTACTTGGAAGACACTTCGTGGTCAGGACCGATCAGCGGAGCCTGAAATTTCTTCTGGAACAACGGATGGTGACTGAAGAGCATCAGAGGTGGCTATCCAAGCTACTGGGGTATGACTTTGAGATTCAGTACAGGCCAGGAGTGGAGAACAAGGCGGCAGATGCTTTATCTAGGTGCATGGAGGAATTACAGACAGTCGCTCTGTCCGTGCCCTGGATGCTGGATTGGGAGGCCATCAGAGAAGAGAGCGCCAGAGATGAGAGTTTGGGAAAGATCAGAACTGAGTTGCTGAAGGAACCAGGTAGCCACCCAGGATACTCCTTGGAGGGAGACAAGCTGTTGTATCAGGGGAGATTTGTGATGCCCTGAACGTCGATCTACATCCCAAACCTACTCCATGAGTTTCATGGGAGTGCAATAGGGGGCCATTCAGGCATACAAAAGACATACAAGAGGCTAGCTGGGGAGTTATACTGGAAGGGGATGCATAAAGATGTAGAGGAGATGGTAGCCAGATGTGAGGTCTGTCAAAGGAGTAAGTACCTAGCTATGTCACCAGGAGGATTACTACAGCCTTTAGCCTTGCCGGGTAGAGTATGGGAGGAAATCTCTATGGATTTCATAGATGGACTGCCCCGTTCAGAGGGGTTCACAGTGATCTTAGTAGTGGTGGACAGGTTGAGCAAGTATGCCCATTTCATTCCCCTCCGACATCCCTACACCGCAATAACAGTAGCATCAGCCTTTATCAGAGAAGTGGTCAGATTACACGGGGTGCCAGAGGCGATCGTATTAGATAGGGACAAGGTGTTCCTTAGTCATTTCTGAAAGGAGCTATTCAGATTGCAAGGAACAGTGCTCAAGAGAAGTACAGCCTACCACCCACAGACGGATGGACAGACGGAAGTAGTCAACAGGAGCTTGGAAACGTACCTCAGATGCTTTGTTTCAGAGACACCAAAGCTATGGGCGAAGTGGTTATCCTGGGCGGAGTACTGGTACAACACGTCATTTCACTCGGCTTCACAAATGACCCCATTCAAAGTGTTGTACGGACGGGATCCCCCACACTTGGTACACTTTGGGAGCAGTAGTACTCCTGTTTCTTCAGTAGAGGAGTATTTGGAGGAGAGGGACCGAGTGTTAGAGGAGTTAAAAAGGCACTTACTGAGAACGCAGCAAATCATGAAGAAACAAGCAGATGGACATAGAAAAGATATCCATTTTGAGGCAGGGGATAAGGTGTTCTTGAAGCTCCGCCCATACAGGCAAAAGACAGTCGCCAATAGGAGGAATGAAAAGCTAGCTCCAAGGTACTTTGGTCCTTATGAAGTGATAGAGAAGATCGGGGCAGTAGCATATCGACTGAAATTACCCCCATCGGCGACTATACACCCAGTTTTTCATGTCTCACAGCTGAGAAGGGTCATTGGTGATCACATCGCCATTCCCGAGCTACCGCCGACACTTACGGAGGAGTTAGAGGTGATCCTGGAACCCTGGGAGCTGAAGGATGTTCGCCAGAAAGAAGATGAAACTAAGGAAGTGTTGATCCAGTGGAAGAACCTTCCTGACTACGAGGCCACGTGGGAGCCATACGAGATGGCGAAACAGCAGTTTCCAGATTTTCACCTTGAGGACAAGGTGATTTTTTGAGAGGGCGGTAATGTTAGACCGGCCCAGGATGGGCCGGTTGGACCGGTCCAGCAGGGACCGGTCCGCGTCTACGCGAGACGCACGCGAGAAGGCCGAACGGGCGGAAACGGCTCTGCCGTGAGCCGTGAAGTTTAGGAGGGAAATTTTGAACGTAAAAGGCTGTTTTAGGAAGTTTATGATTGTCCTTTATGATTAATTTTGTATAATTAGGAGTTTGGGGGGGGAATTAGCTCATCATCTTGAATTTGAGTTTTCTCTTTGAGATCTAGGTTTTGTTTTGGGCTCTTGGCTTTGCCGGAGACTTTGGAGAGTACGTTCTTCCTCTCGAATCGAAGAACAAATTGTATCTTTGCTATTTTCATCATCTACTAGTAAAATACCGGTGTTTTCTCCTAGTCTCCAGCAGTTTTCCTCGTTTTTTCTACTGTTTTGGGCTGATTTCCTGCTGTGGACAGCAGCTCGCCTTGAGATTTGTTGCTAAAGTGATTAGGGAATACTTGAAATCAAGTATTTCCTATCAGCATCATATCCTATCTTCAAATCAACAAAGGATATCTCAATCTCATGATCAGATATGATTTCCAATTTGCTAAAAAATTATCTCAAACAGAACCTCAAGTTTATCAACAGGCTAAACTACGAATGATTGCTCATGACAATTATCAAGTTCATTTGTAGAATCTGGATTATCACAATAATAATCTTCCTAGAATAACTCAAAATAAGGATTAAATTTTTAAACTTGTGAAGGTGGAATAGATGTCTTAACTTATGAAATTGATACATGCCAAGCTAGATCTAAATCTTATTAAGAAAAATTCCAAAGGAGAAGTTTATGAACTTGAATAAACATGGCAACAAAATAATAAAGTTGGCTCCATAGTGAATATTGAGAACAATAGTGAATATTGAGAATTTTGAAACTCCATCAGCATACTTTAGTATTTTTTATGCATCTTCACATACAAAGTATACATCTTTAACAATTCAATTTTGAAGTTAAGAAACCATGTAAAAAAATCCAGAATGCTTGACACTATGGTTTAAGAAAGTGATGATACCAAATTATTGTAATTATTCTTTCTTGTGATATGTGATTTGAGGATGAGATGGAGAAGAACTTAGTGTCCTACGGGACTGCTAGATGAAGCCCTCTATGGCTTGAGTGATTGGACCGAGAGAGCTGCTGGAGGGTGGAATTGCAGAAGAAGGCTTGGATAATTGTGGTTGGGAAGGTGTCTGCGGTCAAAATGTTGATTGAAATGAAGCATAAGCAAAGATGAGACAAAAAAAAATTAGCACAAGTGGGACTGTAGCATACAACAAATGCAGAGGACAAGCGATCATGAAAGTTGGTTCATGCAAAATCAAAACATGCGGGTAGTGTACGACGTAATTTATGTAGGAGAATCCAATAAGAGATCACAAGTTGGTGCATAGTCATCTAGCTCATGCCAAGTTAGGTGGATGCGAGAGCGAGGGAAGGCAAACAAGTGGGTGATGAGCATGAGAGAAGAACAACATGTGTAAGTAAGTGAGCGCAATGGAAATGGAACCAAGGAAGGAGAGCGACATGATAAGAAGCATTTAATTGATTCTTCAAAAGTAAGCTGCAATAGAAGATGTGGACAACTGTAGTGACAATTGTGATTGCCAGACTAGATCACAGTTTAGTCTTTTTATGGAAGGCAATGAAAGAAAGGGATCCCAAAGTTGATTCTTGGAGAGAAATGAGAGGATAAAAGATAACGTTTTAATTTTAATTTATCAAAATACAAGCCAATCGCCACCATTTATAAAAATAGGTGTACATAGATAAGATTAAAATTAAATATAATCCTAGTTCAAATTCAAATCTAAAAACTATCCAATGGATAATTCAACCTAATTTCAACTAAAATAAACCTAGAAATCCTTAAAAACTGAAATAAACAATGAGATATTAGCTAATAAATTAAATAGAATTTCTTGTGTTGCATCACATTTACATAATATCTTCAAATCATGCTCAGCCCTTGTTCTTCAAATTGATACAATGAAAATAAAGTTTAAAATCACAAAGCTAGAACAAGCGCTACCAAAACTGAGAAAACAAAATTCATCTGACATGCCTTCTTATCAGAGATCTTTAAGATTAAAAGTGATGCAGGATGAAAGAAAGGCAAATAAAGTACAACTCAAAGAATTAAACGGCTGCAAAATAAGTGTGAAAGAAGAAAAGTGATTTACTGATGTACTGAGCGCATGTTGTGAGCAAGTGACAACAGACAACAATAATGGGGTTATAAAATAAAGATCAAAATCAAGTGAATTCAGCACATCAAGTAAAGTGTGGGGCTAGAAATACATACCAGCCATATGAAGACATCAGTTCCGTGATCGAGCACAACAGCAGAATTTGACTGCATGGAAAGATCATAAGCTGGCAGCTCTTCAAAAGTGCCTCCTTCACGATGCATCAAGCAAAGAGGTGCCAACATACGTAGAGACAATTCATATGACGCATTCAAGTATAAATTTCTCAAAACAGATCTTTCATCTTCATGTCCAACAATATTCCCAAGGAGTGGTCCTCTTCTAAGATGAAATAACATCTCAGGCAATGTAGATAACTCCTTCGGGAACCGAACAAGCTTGGATTTTGGTAACAGTAAACCAAATTTTGAAGCAATATCCTTAATTCTCTCATCAACTGTTATTCTCATATCAATTGCATCAGCAGCAGTTTTGGCATGCAGGAGAGTCCTCTTAGCAATAAGCACTGCAACCACATTTTCCTGGATGCTCCCAAGATATTGTGACACACTATCTACAGTGGGCAATCTCATTGTGATCACTCTAGAGATGTCTGCCTGATAGACATTCCAATAACGAACTGCAAATTGAAAATAAACATAATCATTTCTAATGTCGCCTTTAGTTTCCATGGATAAGGAAAAGCTCTGCGTTTCTTCAACACTATGCATCTGTATACAAATTGAAGAATCATTTTTGAATGTTTCATGAGCATCTGCAGGGGCCTCTTCCCCAGGTCCAATTACTTGAGTCACTAGAATATCATCTGAGCAACGTATCTCTAACAATCCATGTGAACCAGCTGCACGCATTGATGCTCTCTGCAAATTAACACCAAAAGCCTCCCCAAAATCATCATGAAGCAAAAGCACACCACCAGAGCTCTTCGCCAATGGCTGCAAAACTGGAACTCTTACGGGACAAGTTCCAGCACATAGTATATCAACTATGATGTTGTTACGATGCGCCCCTTGACCAAGATGTTCCATCCACTTCATGGCTGTTTTCTCCATGTATGGATAGTTAGGGTGGCTCAAAGAGCTTGGAACTGACCCAGGGCCATAAGTATTTGGACCACCTGCACATACCAAAATTCTGCAATTACCTCCAGGTCTTTTAATGATACCACGAGACATATCTGCAGATGGACCTTGTATGATAGCCATTGCTGCCTCAACAGCTGCACCAAGGCAACGGTCCCTCACTGCTTCTGGCAAATTAAGTCTGTATGGCCTTAGAGAGGAAAAAATGGTGTGCACTACGGAAAGTGATGCATGCATTGGTGATAAGTATATTCCAGTCCCATAAATCAATGTTTTTAATGATTCTTCAGAGGGTGAATTACCGCCTGGAAGCACATCAGCTGATGCTACTGAACCCTCCGAAAAATCATAAATGGATATTGTCCGACCATAAGTAATAATACCAATTCTCATATTCTGTGGAAGAGAATCAACAAATGCGTGCAAAGAGCCCTGCAAATGTTGGAGATGGGCTTCATCTAAGCACTCATCAATGACAAGAAATATAGGAGCAGACATCCTTGAGTCTGAAACTGGAACATATCCTGGTCTCCTGTTTCCAGACTGAACATAATCAATTGTCGGGGAAGAGAATTCCGGCAGGTGACGCAAGTCTTCCTTGCTAGCGGCAATATATTCCCCATCACTGCTGTTCAATCTCTTACAGATTACACATTGCCACTGACCAGAACTAATTAAAACCTCTGAATAAATGTTTGAATAAGCACCACAATTCTGGCAACGGTAAGCATCACGTTGAACAACTTGAGGGCCAGGATTTATCTCCTTCCCAGGGGTCACCAAAGCTCCAAATCCCAAGCTAGATACATTTGCTTGCTTTTTACGTTTCAACACCTATCACAATTAAAAGAGAATGATGATTATAAATAGGATCATAAAACTAAAACAGAAGTAACTAACTAGAGTTAGGAAGAAATGATAATTATCCATCAAGAAAAATCTAACAATTTCTTTCTTTCAGGGTTGCATAACTGGATTTTTTGGGGAAATGCGACAGACAATAGCTAGTATTATTACCCTTTATCCATATATCAAATTGAATAAACAAAATGTATGAATTAAATCATCTTAATTCAATAGAAATTAAGAAAAGAACAGTACCTTGTGAGCAGAGAAGATTACATATGGTGATTCAATAGTCTCTTCAACAGCGGATGTATATTGTAGCGGAAATTGAGTAGTTCCATTCGTGAAATTTGGCGGTGAAGATGTGGGTAGGGTCGAACCAGATGAGAAAGCAACTGGCTGTGGACTGGCAGGTGAAGTCTGGAAGGGAACAGCTGCCGGCCTTAATGGCGAAGAGAAAATAGGAGGGCCTGGAGGAGTGCTAAATTGAGTTGGTGGATTGCTGCTTGAAACACCACTACCAGTGTCTGGTGAGCCTATCGATCTAGAGGAAGGTAAGAGAAGCTGGTCCTGCAGGGACCTCTGAGGTGAAAGTCTTGTAGCTAGTGGAGAGGAAAATGGAGGCCTAATTATTCTATTCTCAGGGCGAGCAGTTGTCACGCTTGGGGGTGAAAAAGAGGTAGAGTACTGCGCAGGAGCTTGTGGTGGGGGTGTATCCATAAGCCCAATCAGTTACTGCCATAAAGTTAAATTCAGAATTCAGAATTCTGTAACGATGCTTTCAATAATTTCCATAAAACTCCAAGGTTGGAAAAAAAAAACACACTTCAACATAAAGCATTTCCACCAAATGATATTTTGACTTGAGAAATAGGGATTCATTGCATAATTTGACGCTAGCATCACAGATCATTTTCCAAAGAACCGCAAAATTTGCACATCACAAATTTATGTAAGCCTGGTTACAGTTCCAAAGCAGAAAAACGAATTCAGCAAACCACAATACATTAGATTTATAAGTAAACAATACGAAAGCAGCAAATTCATTCCCATGCCCTTAATTAAATCAATAAAATAACAAAAAAAACTTAAAATCCAAATCTTATTCGCAAAATCCCGGAAAATAGGATCGAAATGCCATATCTATTCACACATTACCTTCAAACACCTGGGATCCATCGAGAAACGGTTGATTTGCGACAAAAGATACTACATTAACAACGAGCTGTTACAAAGTCATATAAACCGCGAAGATGAGGGGTGTTGATCAGGACGACAGTGTTGAGATTGACAAAATACATATATAAATGTAAAAATAATGAGTTCAAACATGAGATCAACTCGATTTTAGGTATTAAACAAGAATCAAAATAATAGCAGAATGATGCGCACCTGTTACGGAAGATCAAGGGATTGGACTCATAAACAGTAAGCGCTCTACTTCTTTGGAAGATCGGAAGAGAGTCCAGAGAGAGACGGACACAGCGCGAGCTAGGGCATTTGAAAGAGAACGGTGCAAGTCGGCTAAGCTGCACCTGCCCTTCCTGAAGAACAAGTGGACTTCCTGATTCCCGAAAAGTGAAACACTGGTTATGTTTATATTTGAAAAAATTATTAAGTACGGATTCAAATTCATTCGGAGACCAATAAAAATATGCCGGACATCGCTTCAAAAATATTCCGTGCTTGATACCGCTCGATAACGAGCATGGAACCGGATGATTCTCCCATCTGGTGTATGCACACAATTATCTCCCCTATATTTGACACACCCGAGAATCAGCCTCAGTCGACCCAAAAATTTCGAGTTAGGGTCAACCCTGGGCTCTGGTTTAACAAATCAATTCGTTTTAAAAATCGGGCTGGATTTGGCTTGACCTGTAAAGCTGAAATTGACCCGTTTTTTATCCATAAAATCGAGATTGACCATTTTTACCCGAAAATTAGAGATTGATCCATTTTTTATTCGAAAACTGGCAATTTTTGGTCGGGCCCGAGTCATTCGGGTCATATTGGGTAGACTCGGACTCGAATCGGGTCGGGTTTGGGTCTGAAAAACCAACCCATTTATAAAACGGGTCGGATTTGGGTTGACCCGAATAGTGTCTATCAGTTCTAGGTTTGACCGGAACTTGACCCGTGATTCGAAATTGACAGCCCTAAATATAACACAAGAAAAAATAAATAAAATAATCATTCTCATGGCTTAGATGTTCCACTTATTCACTAATTTAAGTTAAAAGAACAATAATAGAAAATACAAAATTTTCATATGAAACATTTTAAAAGAAAAAAAATTAAAGTTACTCAAGTTAAATTGATTTCACTTGTGTGAGTTGCATGTCACATATTATATATTTTATGTCATAATTAAAAAAAAAACATATTAATATAATATAATAGACATAAATTATTGAAAAATAAGTTCAATGATGGAAGTGGAGAGATTCTTTGAAGTTTCCATTAAAAGATACTAATTGGTTTGTTTTGTTAATTTTCTTTTAGTGAGGAGATGCCAATTATTAAGGGAGGCATCGAGTTAAGTAGAGTTGATTGGTGGCTATGACATGTGCTAAGCTTGGTGGCGATAATGAATGTTGGCATTGGTTTTAATTGAGGGTATTGATCTTGTTGGCGATTTTGGTGTTACTTCATTAGCGACAAGGAAACATTGATGTTAATGTTTATGATCGTCAATGATGTTGATGATAAAAAGTATGTTCATGTTAGTGTTGGCATTCGAGCATCAATACTACAATGACAATAACGAGTGGCTATGTTATTGGAGCTTGGTGCCAATAAGAATCGTCATTGTTGGCAACAGCGAGAATCTAAGTTTGTGTCAATGATAAATGTTGGTGTTGTTGGGGACAAAGAGTGTCGGCATTCGAGTTATTGAAGATGACCATCGGTGTTGCTGGCAACAACTTTATTTGAGAATATATGTATTGACATTTTTGTCGATAGTGGGCAATGATGGGTATTAATGTTTTCAATAGCAATCATCAAACTTATTTGTGATAGTAAGCATCGATGTTAGTATCAATTGTAATGCATGTTGTTTAGGAACTTGCTTGACTTACCTAATCTGGTATGAATTTGAATTTGCTACGATTCATTTTGAAATACTAAATTTTATATTGTTTAATTTAAGCCCAAATAAGTTTAGAAATGAAATAGATAAGGAAAGTAAGACATCAAAGGGCTTAAAGGCCTAATAGTGGCCACGCCAAGGTGCTGTCCTCTCTGTATTGTGTTGAGAATTGAGGGAGTGTTGGGTGTTGTCACCTCGACATTGAGCTCTCGGTTTAGAGGAATCTGGGATAATCTAAAATATTCGATCCGAGCATAATGACATTGCAATGTTGAGCATCACAGTGCAAAGCACTAAAAAATATATATTTTATATAAAATATCAAAATAAAATCCCCCCCACCCCCACCGCCCTCCCCTCCGCCTTCGATTAGCTGCCGAAGAAGAAAGAGGAGAGAGAGATTTAGAGGACTTAGCTCGGGATTCATCTGTTGGGTTAATTAAGGGAATTGTCGTGCTTAAGATAGGCTTCTAATACCCAACTTTTTTATTTCAATTATGGTATTTATATATAAGGGATAAAGAGTAAAAATGTACTTTAATGAGTATAATTAATATTTTATCGTGTAACTTTTAGTATGTAGTAAAAGGCTCAATTCTGAACATTTCGACTATAAGACAAAAGTTTGCACCGGTTGATTTCACCCATGTAAAACTTTGAGTATTTTATATTAAGGCCATTAAACTTGAAATCCATTATAATTCCCAAAAAACCTTAAAATAATATTTTGAAGCTTAACTGTAATTAATTCCTTAAATGGGTGAATGTTCAAAAAACTAGGATAAGATATATGTGCATCATTCTCTAAACTGTTGTATACCTGCATTCATGAGCATGCTCAGCTTACTATGTATTTGTTATTTCTGTAAAGTTCTACATATACATTTGTGATCGTATGACAGATGTTTTGATGTGAGATACTGATAAAGTGCATTATAAATTCTATTATGCTGGTCCAACTTTTTGTTATAGTCTACTTCTGATTTTGGCCCCATATGTCCTCAACGAATGTGCGAGATTATTTATGACCCCATCTACTTTATGCGGGTGTGGGAGATTTAAGGGAGACATAAGTGAAAGTGGAGTTATAAGGGGATTTAGAAGGGTCTCCTTCGCTTAGAGAAGATAGACTGTGGGAGGCATAAGTAGAAGTAGAATTATAAGCATGCATTGGAACTTGCCAACCGTTCTATACATAATCTAATATTTTATAAATAAAATGAATATTATGATAAATATAAGGTTTTTTAAGTTGTGTTCCTATTAAATGGAGAGGTAGAGCGTTGGTGGGTAAGAAATTTAAAAGGAAGACAAATTTAGAGATTTCGTAGGAAGAATTTATGAAGACATTCAGGAGTTAGTTTGTGTCACCATTTGTCTGATAGCATATGTAGGAGTTATTTGTATGATTAGTTCAAGGGAGCATGATAGTGATATAATATGAGGTGGAGTTTACAACTCTTACCAGGTACGTCTCCAGCTAGTCAGCACTCCTAAAGAGAAATGGTATTGGTTCCTTAGAGGTCATCAGAGCAGTTTGAGGGATCTATTAGTTTTATTCCATATTCATGATTTCTCCGAGATTTTAGAGAGAGTGAGGGTGGTGGAGAATAAATTGGTGTCCACCCAAAAGTGTTGGGAAGCTAGTAGGAAGAGATTTGGAGAGGAGCCCTTTAGGAGTAGAGTTAGCGAGAAGAAGTCCACGCTAGAGGGTTATGACTGGGAGGGGAGGAATTGCGATATCTATGAGTGTAAGAGAATCGATATATGTAAGCAGTGCTACTATATATGGATGATTTTATAGGAGAAGGAACGTGGGTCAATGTTATATATTTATTGGTCAGTGTTTCATGCGTAGTGTAATACCCCCTAAAGTTGTATGCAATTACACATGTTCTGACCCAAACTAGTAACGACAGTGTAATAGAATTTTTGCATTAATATCTCTTGCATGTGTCTATGACTGCTCAAAATGCATGTAAGTATTTGAAACTATTATGAATAGAGCCCTAGGGGTCTATTTACATGGATGAAAAATAATAAGTAAATTTCATTGGGAGCATCACTACGCTAGGGTAGGCAATACTACGATATTGAGCTTTTTATCTTTTTGGAAAATTAGTTGAATGCTGTGGCACTACGGTCGACATTGCGACATTGTGATCTCAAATGGATAGTGCTGCGGAGTTGAAGAGCGAGCACCATAACGTTATGCCCAAATCTTATAAAAATACCAATTTCCACTCAATTTTTTTTTATCAAAATCCATTTTTACCTTGTGGACCTCCGAAAGAGCCCCACTACGGCTGCAAGATTGCAGAGGGGTATACGATTGCACCAACTCCAAGGGATAGAGACACTCGCAGGCCGCCACGCTCCTCACAAATGGGCCAAGTGGAAGGGACAAATTGGACCATACATACGATTAACCATGGAGGATAGCGGCTCTTACCTACGCACCTCGATGGGTAATAATATATATGGCCTAATCACAGTCATGGGTTTCCCCCATGAAATACATTAGCTCAAAATGGGATTTTATGAGATGGTGGAATTCAGTTTTCTACGGGCGCAAGCCCCCGTGATTAATTACATCTCAGGCCGGAGCCTGAGAAGACTCTTGATTAAGAATTGTACATTATCCTTTCCAAAATGGGATTGTCACATAAGGTTAAGGCTAGGAAGTCATATCCAAAGTGAAGAAAGGTCCAATTTGGCTTAGATAATATATGGGGTTCACACCATGATCCGGAGGGTCTAGGGTACTAAGGAGAACTAAAGAAAAGAAAGTCAATCAATCGATACATGTGTGAGAGAAAAGATGGAGGTGACGTCATCCATGTGATGCAAATAAGTAGGATTTATAGTTCCTGAAGAATAGGGAACTTACCCACTATTTAAAGCATACTACGAGACTGAATATACTAGCCTTGAATCCTAAATCTAGGTTGGATTCAGTGTTCAACAAAACACCAATATCCGTGTCCTAGCTAATGCAGTGCAAAATCTGGACTTAACTCGGTCTAGATTTGGGAGCTAGCTAACCACCTAATCACTTTAAAACCATGATGTCAGGTCATTTTATGAAAGAGGTGGGTGGTATAGTTTTTGGAAATTAAGGCCAACATCTAGAGGGTTTTCTAATTGGCCTTGTATTTATATTAGATAAATGCTCATAGCTAATGCAATTAAAATTTTATTTCAGTTGATTTCTAATGCAATGCATGCTAGTTTAGAAGGTCTCAAATAATGAATGCATAAGACTTTAAAAATATACTTAATATAAAATAATTTTTAGAAGTAGACTAGACTTCCTCAGGTCCGATACCTCATCCTCATAGGCCAGATTATCCAGACTTTATCCGCAAGCGGGGAAGTGTCTCATAACAAAGAGAATAAGAGATGCAATAATATGCGTGCGATCCTGGACGATTCCAGCAGTTCCCTAGATTCATTAAGTGTTTATGTTATTTAAATTTAAAATTTTGAATATTGATTAGGAGTAGAAGAATTTTTATAGTCCTTAAAGAGCCTAATGAAATCCAGGCTAATATAAAATCAGCATGCAAGAAAGAAAACTAGAAAAAACATGCAATTTTTACTGCACAAGCATAATAAACACATCAATATAATCAAACTAATCAAATAAATGTCCATAGGTCAATTGCCCTTAATTATAACTCAGGGTCTGCATGAAAGTAAAGTGGCCGGGCACCACTGCCAATAACCCAGATTTCTAAGCCTAGGATTGACTTAAATGACTTTGAGTGGGATATTAAGTCTTCAAGTCTTTAGACTTCCTGGACTTCTTCTCCTTGGAATCCTTGGAACTCTTCTTCTTTGACTCCTTGGATATCTCCTCTTTGGATTCCTCGGATTCGTCATGGCTTGAATATCTAAACGAAGAGACAATTCTCCTAAAAGGGGTATTGCCTTTTATCTTTGGATATCTAAGGCCATCCAAACTCGATCTTCCAAATGGAAGAAGACTCTCCTCTTTGAGGATGTTTAATTCTTTTAGAATTCGAGTTGGATAAGAATATCCACACTCAAAGATATTTTCATAACTCTTCACAATTATTACAAATTATTATATTAAATGGAAAACAGTAAATCTAAAGTCACATACAAGGTTATCCTAATAAAAATACCAAGCAGTTTATATGAAAAATAAAGATGCTCAACACAGCCACACTTGGCCACTCTTAATCACTGAGAGATAAGCAGTTTATGAAGCACCTGTAGCACTTATAATAATTATTTTAGCCCTCATTTATTTAGGGGGGCTGAGCAAGCACCTGCATAAAATATCATTTGAAATCATGATAGTTGCCTCCCTTCTTATTTAGCATTGCATGAGCATGGCCACCTGTAAGAAAAGTAATATATATATATATATATATATATATATATATATATATATATATATATATATATATATATATATATATAATCCCTAACCTAGGGGTAGATCCAATGTACATCACATCAATTTCGCAGAGTAAAGTAAAGTAAGCAAACACAGCAATTTCATCACAACATGCAATGAAAACTCGAAAAACCTGGCACATAGCAGAAACGGAAACACCGACATAGTCTAGATCTAGAAGTGATGCCCTAGCAAATAATTCTATGCGTGTGTAAGGTTTTTGTGGGTTTTAGGTAGGTTATGTGTAGGATAATTAGTTCAAATTGCCTAAGGTGAGGGTTTATTGAAGGCTATAGAAGGAAACTTTACATAAAGTTCAAATATTAATGAATTAGAGTTCATTTTAGTTAATTTAGTTTGTTAATCCATTTTTAATGCTTAGGGTGATGATATTTGAAATTCAAATTGTATTAGCCAATTTTGAAAAGTCCTAGGTCATCCTAGGCACTAGGTTGAGGGGGTCTAAAAGATCACTATGAGAAATAGGCTAGGTTTGGGGTTCCTAACATTTTAGGTAAATACCAGGGCTTAAGATGAGTAGTTAGGCTTTGGGTTTGCTAGATTTGGAGTTTACTAAGTGAAGTTATGAATTTCTAAAGTTTTGGGCAATTAAGAGAATTATTAAAACTGCCTAATTAAGAGTGATTTTAGAATTTTAATCCATACCAGCCCCAAACTGATTGGAATCACCTTCAAAAGTCAGAAATGACTTAAGAAAGTGATCCCAAGTGTTTGGGTAAAATTTTGAATTTATAATAACTTTTAATAATTTATTAGGTGCAAAAAGATAATTTTGATTAAAATTGAAATTAAGGATCATATTGAGTTCAACCTAATGAGCCCTATTTATCTCAAGTTAAGAATAGAATTCTGAATAATTCAAGCTATTGTGGGTATTGTTTTGAGTTGAAATGGATTTATTGTAATTTTTAGAAGGTATCGAGACCCTGTTTACCAAGTAATTAGAATTGGTTAATTAAGGGGTCTAAAGAGCCCTAAAAATTCCTAAAAAATTTTAAGATGTTTCAAATGTCACTAGGTTTAAATGTTGAAGTTTTCATGTCAATCGGTGATCTACCCTAGCTCCTAGAATTTTTCTAAGTTTGCTAGAAGGGTCCTCAATTTTTGTCCTTAGGGTGTCACTACTTTGTAGGGATTTAAAATGAAATTTTATGCTAACCCTCAAGGTAATAATGCATGGAGTACACAAAAATAGTAAACACACCATGTCCTTAGATCTAGGAGAACCTAAACTAAGTGCTCGTGCATCATACACATGCAAACTATGAAAAAAAGAAGAAGTAAATACGTTTAATGAAATGAATAGTGAATGATTGGGACTCAACCATTCACTAATCCACTCCCCCATAATTACTCTTCACATGCATAATCTATGTTTAAAATTCCATAAATAGTGGATCTCCTGAAAATTAGGATTTAAAATATAAGTAATTTTAAAATACTTATAAATATACAGATTTTTGAAAATAAGGCAATTCAAAATAAATCAATTTGTAATAAGTACATATAGGGGAGATCCATTGACCACTATAACGAGGTTTCAAAAAGATTTGAAATTAATTTTTAATTTCAAAATAATTATTATAATAATTATTATAATAATTATTTAAATAATAACTAAATAATCAAATAATTGAACATAAACAGAAATATACCAAAAAAAGCAAAATGGGCTCCTAAAAATAATTTTCAATTGAAATTCATAATTTTCTAAATAAAACGAGGGGTTGTACGTTAAAATCCGATTTAAAACAAAGAAGTTATGAACTTTTGAAGATTAAAGATAATTAAGAGGTTTTAAAATAATTTAAAAATAATTAATATTTAAAAATAGTTATTAAAATGCAATAAAATAAAAGTTTAAAACTTCTAAAATTTAACAGTAATTTAAAATATAATAATAATATTACTAATATTCAAAATAATTCAAATAGTCATAATAGTAAAAAAATAATAAGAACATAATGATCAAAATATCTGAAATAGTAATAATGAAAATACAAAAAAAAAATATTAATGATGAAAATAATAATAAAGTATTAATAATAATAATAATAATAATAATAATAATAACAACAATAATGACTTAAAAATAATACTAATAAGAATAATTATTATTATTATAATGGTTTTAACATAATGATGATAATAATAATAATAATAATAATAATAATAAATATAATTAAAAAAATAGCTTTTGCTATTTTTAAATAATATAAAATATATTAAATATTTTTAATTAAAAAAAATTTTAAATCGAAGAGGATTTGAATACGAGCGATTTGATATATTGCACATATTTTTAGGCTTAAAAATGAATTATTGAAGAAAATACTTAAAATTAACTTTTAAAATCATTTAAATAATATATACTGAGTCGGATCGGCAGCTGGGACATATGGCGGCCCAGGGTTGTATCCCGAGACCGTGGCCAATGATTGGCACCACTGCCAATCATTATACCATGATTACGGTGGTTGAAAGTTCGTTAGGGATGTTAAGCCCTATAGAACTGGCCCAAGGCTAATCAAAGGGGTGGAGAATTAGCATTTAAAAAAATTCTTTAAGCAAAACACGAATACATACCGAATCACCACAAAAATAAGTGCGGAAGAAAATAAATGCGAAAGTAGTAAAAAAATAAGAACATAAGGGTTTATAGTGGTTCGGTCAACTCGACCTACATCCACTCCCCGGAGGCGCCCTCCGAGTATTGCACTACAAACGTGACTCTTCTTTAGCCCCCACAGCTAGGCGGAGAAGCCTTTACAAACACCTCTTTTTGCCACACCTGACAAAGCAGAGAACCTTCCTCATTTTGCTTCCTCCTGAAGCAGGCATAGAACCTCGATCACTTGGAGAAGCCTTTACAAACACCTCTTTTTGCCACACCCGACAAAGCAGAGAACCTTCCTCATTTTGCTTCCTCCTGAAGCAGGCATAGAACCTTGATCACTTGTTGAAACTTACCTCTCCCAATTCTTCCAAGGACAAGAGACTCTAGGAAAGAAGAAGTGGAACAATGCTTGGATCAACCCTTGTGAATCCCCTCACAAGCTCCCCCTCACAAGATCCTCTCTCTCTCTCTCTCTCTCTCTCTCTCTCTCTCTCTCTCTCTCTCTCTCCCCCTCTCTCTCTCCTTTAGGTTTTCTCAAGTCAAGATAGCAGTCAAGGATATTCAAAAACATTGAACAAGAGCTCTTAAATAGAAGAGCTTTAAAGGAGCTCATTAATTGCAAGTTGTTGACTATATCGTCTAGGATGATATGGAAATCGTCCTGGCCGATCAGTACAAATCCCGTGAGATCGGCCAGAGCATCGCCCTGAATGCGAATTGGATGATTGAAAATTGGCTTGATCGTCCAAGACGATCTCACGATCGTCCAGGACGATCAGTTCAAATCAGACAAAAATCGTTCAGAGCATCGCCCTGAATTCAAGTTGTCCGATCTAGATCGTCCAGCACATCGCCCTGAATTTGTGCTGGCCGATATTTATCATCCAGGAGCTACTAAGGATTTTAGAATAGATCATCCCGGCCGATCTTGAGATCGTCCAGGACGATATGATCGTATCAATCATCCTTAATTACCTCCTTGATTGTCTGATCAATTAAGGCATAATTGTGAATATCGTCCAGGCTGATCAAAATCATCCTGGCCGATTACACAAAGTACAGAATACCTTTATTATTTATGGCGGCAATTTCTTTCTTTTTTGAGCCTATCGTCCTGGCTGATACAAGTATCGTCTAGGCCGATTTGCTAATGACGGCTGCCTTAATTAAGAACCCATGATTAGATTTTTTGTTTTAAGTCAGATCGTCCAAGACGATGTAAATATTGTCCAGGCCGATATGAGTAAAAATTGGAATTTTAATTCTCTCAAGTGTGTTTGTGTAGGGTTTTACTTTGCATTAGTCACACCAAAGATTACAATTGACTCAAGAAGGGAAAAAATAAAATTACAGACTGACTCAACCCTAATCTACCCATTCTTTGAGCTGGCTCCGTTTTTCTGTCCGATCTTTGATTCTTAAAAAGTCAGTAGTAAAAGATAGTCCAAGACAAGTAAGAGTGTTTGCCAATCATCAAAACATAGTTCATAGACCTGAATTTGTAATAATCTTCCCCTTTTTGATGATGGCAAAACACTATGACAAATATTTAAAAAACATCAGTGTAACACACGTAATCAAAAGTGCAAGAAACAACCTAAAACTACTCCCCCTTTTGAAATCTCAAAAAGGAGAGAATTAAGAACAAAAGCAAATCACAAGACACCCTTTTTTTTTACCAAGGCATGAAGATGATGTAGTATTCTATGTGATTGATTTTAAAAAACTTGTGAGTTAATGAGTTAACAACATCAATAATCTAAAGAACGGTAGAATATCCGATCATGATTACCCTTAGCTCGGACTTTCTCTTAGGGTATAATTGTTTTTTGAAATTAATGACCTAACTTAAAAAATTAATTGGATATGAGAAAAAAAGAATTCATTCATCACTTGGTTTAAAAAAAAATATCTTATAGAATAATGAACTTCAGTAAATTTGTCACAATCACAAAATAATCGAAATTAAGTCTTTGATACATGAAAACTTCTAAGTTTTAAAAGATTTGAAAAGAGAGAATAGCTTGCCTTTTAGTGGGCTCATTTTATGCCTCTTATCACTTTGATTGGCTCTTTGAGCATCTTGATTTTTGATACACTTTCGTGTATATACTTTTCTTTTCAATTTAACGTCATTGGCCATTTTTTTTATTTTTACAAGCTAAATTCTTTTTTTTTCAATCTCTTAAAAAAGACTTCTTAGTTGTGAGTATATCTTCTAGATATTAGAGAATATGATCTATCTCTCTAACATAGGGAAGAACTATCCACAAAACAGAATCAATAACTAATGACAAGAGTAATGAGGAATCTTGATGTGACAAAAAAACTTTAAGCATTATAAATACAAGATAGATTTGCTTAGGCAAGTTTAGAGAAGATCTTAATTTCATACACAATCTTTAATTTGAAATAGATTTTTGATTAGAAAAGAAAACTATGCCACTAAAATAGATTAGAGAAGGAGACACAATCATTGAAATATTTTTACAATCTAAGAGATTAAGAGATGTAAAATATTGACTACAAATTTTCAAAAGCAAAGAAAAGGCATACGATATCATTTCAGCGATGATTTTTTAAAAGCTAAAAAATTAAGAAAGAAAAACAAAAAAAAAGTAAGCAAAATCAAATAAAAAAATAAAAAAAAGAAAAGAAAACAAAGAGCAAAAAGGAAAAAATAACAAAAAGAAAAAGAACAAAAATCAAATAAAGCAAATAGAAGATCAAGTTTATGCAGTTATGTCAATCACACCCATTTGGTCCTTAAAGAGCTGAAAGTGTCGAAGGCCAGTGATTTAGTAAATATGTCAGCCAGTTGATTTTCAGTTGTCACATGGTGTAACTCATTATCTCCCTTAGTCACATGATCTCTAATAAAGTGATGCCTAATGTCAATGTGCTTAGTCCTTGAATGTTGGATAGGATTCTTAGAGATGCAAATGGCACTAGTGTTGTCACAAAAGATTGAAATGATGCATACAGGTAATCCTAAATTCAATACCTGTTATTTCAACCAAAGGACTTGGGCCACACAACTTCCAAGAGCAATGTACTCAGCTTCAGCAGTGGAAAGTGTAACAAAATTTTGTCTCCTACTAGACCATGAGACCAAAGATTGTCCTATGAATTAACAAGTTCCTGAAGTACTTTTTCTATCCACCTTGCATCCTACAAAATCAGAGTCAGAAAATTCAATAATCTCAAAAGAAGTGCTGTGTCTAGGATACCAAATCCCTAAACTTTGGGTCCCCAAAAGATATCTAAAAATTCTCTTAACAGCAGTCAGGTGGGATTCCTTAGGGTCGGCTTGAAATCTAGCACAAAGGCAAACACTAAACATTATGTCAGGTCGGCTCGCAGTCAAGTAGAGTAAAGATCCAATCATGCCTCTGTAATTCTTCTGATCAACAGACTTACCACTTAGGTCCTTATCCAATGGAACACTAGAAGTCATGGGAGTATTAATTGGCTTAGATTTATCCATCTCATACTTCTTCAAAATGTCCTTAATGTATTTTGTTTGATTAAAAAGGTTCCATCATCCAATTGTTTTATGCTAAACTCCAAAAAATAGGACAACTCTCCCATCATACTCATCTTAAACTCTCTACTCATTGTCTTAGAGAACTCATCACAAAGTTTTTTATTAGAAGATCCAAATAGTATTTCATTAACATAAATCTGAATAATGAGCAAATAATCTCCAATTTTTCTAAGAAAAAGGGCGGTGTCTACGCTCCCCTTAACAAACTTCCTTTCTAGTAAAAATGTGCTAAGCCTCTCATACCACTCTTGGTGCTTGCTTTAAACCATACAAAGCCTTTTTTAATTTAAAAATATGATTTGAAAATTGGGAACTCTTAAAACCTTGGGGTTGTTCTACAAACACATACTCTTTTATTTCCCCATTCAAAAAGGCACTCTCAACATCCATTTGATAAAGCTTAAATCCTTTATAACAGGCAAACGCTAATAGCACTCTAATGACTTCCAATCTAGCTACAGAGGCAAATGTCTCCTCAAAATCTATCCCTTCTATTTGGTTATACCCCTTAGCCACCAATCTTGCTTTATTCCTAACCATCACTCCTGAATCATTCACCTTTTTCTTAAAGATCCACTTTGTCCCAACTACATTTTGTCCCTTAGATCTTTATACAAGCTCCCAAACTTCATTCCTAACAAATTGGTTCAACTCCTTCTGCATGGCTAAAATTCAAAACTCATCAGTAAGGGCTTGGTTTATGTTGGTGGATTCAGTCATTGAGATAAAGGCAGAGTGGTTCACCTCCTTCCTAAATCCATGTCTAATCTTAACTCCATTAGAAGGGTCACCTAAGATCAAATCCTTGGGGTGACTTGTAGAGTATCTCCAATCTCTAGGCAAGGTCTGAGAAGGTCCAACCATTTCCTCAAGATCTAAATTTTCTACTCATTGGGTGACATCTCCTACTCCTTCTATGTTTTGGTGACCTACTTCCTTCTCCAAATTTTCTACTCCACTAATAATCTCTCCAATATCATCATGATCCTCAACTTCATGCTTTTTAGGATCAGACTCATCAAATACTACATGGTAGTCTCTTCCACCACTAAAGTTCTCTTGTTAAACACCCTAAAAAACTTCCCAACACTAGAATATCCCAAGAATACTCATTCATCAGATTTAGGATCAAATTTTCCCAAGTGAGACTTCCCATTGTTGTAAGTAAAAATCTTTCAACCAAAGACATGAAGGTGGGAAAGATTGGGTGTCTTACCCTTAAGGATCTCATAGGGTGTATTTTCTGTTAAGATAGTTGCTATTTGCAAGTTTTATATTTTTGCAACTTGTATAGTTTTGATGATTCCAAATATTATTGTTCAGATGTGTATTTATCTCCTAACAATTTTAGAAGATTTGTATTTGTTCTTGTGTGTAATAACATTTCAGGTGAATCAAACTCTCAAACACGAAGTCTTCAAATAAAATTTAGCAAGAAATACTTTTAGTTTTTTGAAGCTTAAAATTATCATTTTAATTGAGAGGGAGTGATTGTAATTGAGTGAATAAAAACATACACACACACACATAAGGAGATCATATAAAATTTATACTGATCGTACGGGATGATATCAGTTCGTACGGGACGATCAGACAATTATCTCCTATTAAGATCACATGGAACGAATAAGAATTGACTAGAAAAATTTTCTAAGTCCTATTCGTCCGGGACGAAATTAATTATCGTCCGAGACGATTGCTCTCTGTAAGAATTTCGTCCATACGAAATTACTTATCGTACGAGACGATTTCTCTCTGTAAGAATTTCGTCCAGACGAAATTAATTATCGTCAGGGACGATTTGGTCTCTATAAGATTTTTGTCCTGACGAACATATTTTCGTCCAGACGATATAACCGACTTAGGACGGTTTTTTTCATTCTGCAGTTTTTGGAACCAACCTTGTTATAATCGTTTGTATCGGACAAAGTTTGTTCTTACGGGACGATCAGCTTGTACGAAAACATTTCGTACACATATACAAACAGGTTTGTTTCAAGGCTTTTAAGTAATATCGTCCAGGACGATCCACGATTATACGAGACGATCCACTGCGTACAGAATTGAAAACTTACAGTTTTTGGGCAGTTTTTCTTGTCTTTTGTATAAATTGTTCAAATTAGACTGTCACCCAATCTTTTTGTCATTTGATCTTTGTTCCTATTGAGAGAAAAGTCAAGGAGAGAGTGTGAGAGAGCATTCAAAGGAGGATTCCTACCACTGCAGCGTGAAGGCTTCACTTAGTGTTTAAAGGTAAGAATATCTACTTGTGAATTTGGATTACTTCACTCTTTTCTTTCTTCCTTCTAGATTTCTTGTGAGAAGATATGTTAAGGAGATCCGGTTCGCTGTTGACACTTGGAGAGTGTGAACAGCCGAAGGGTTCGCTGCCGACACTTGGAGAGTATGAACAGCCGAAGGGTTCTCTGCCCACACTAGGAGAGTGTAAAAGGATGGACGGTTTTCTGCCAATACTGTGGATTGTGTAAAAGGACGACGGTTCTCTGCCGCACCGGGTAGTGGTGAAAAGAGTGCTTGTAAAGGCTTCTCCGCCTTGCTGTGGATGCAAAAGGAGAGACACTATTGGTATTAGTGCAATACTCAGAGAGTGCCTCTGGGAGTGGATGTAGGTCTGATTTAGACCGAACCACTATAAATCTTGTGTCTTTTACTTTACTGTTTTTATTTTCCGCATTTTTCTTTTGTTTAAAAAACTCTGTGGTTGAAAATTTTTTTTATAAAAATTAAAAAAAAAAATTTATTTCGGTTCAACACAACTTCAAAGAGGGTTAAATTTTAAAACTACCAATTCACCCCCTCTTGGTAGCATTGGGATATTAACTTAGGTCTAACAACCTATTCACTAGACTCAACATTTTCTAATTTGGCTCCAGCGTTTACCCTATTCAACACATAACAAGCTGTGTTAACCGCTTCAGCCCAAAAGTATTTTGGAAGTGAATACTCAGCAAACATGGCTCTAGAGGCTTCCACCATGGTCCGGTTCTTCCTTTCAGCTACCCCATTTTGCGGAGGGGTCCTTGAAGCTAAGAAATTATGGCTAATCCCCTTGTCCTCTCAAAAATCTCTAAATTTTTCATTCTCAAACTCTTTCCCATGATCACTATGGATGGTGAAGATCTCACAACCTAGTTTTTTCTAAATCCATATAAAAAATATTTTAAACTCCTCAAAATACTCATTTTTATTTGTAAGAAATCTAGTTCAAGTGAACTTTGAGTAGTCATCAACAATCACAAATCCATAGACTTTTTCTCCCAAGCTGTCAGTACTAATGGGTCCAAACAAATCAATGTGAAGGACTTCTAAAAGTCTAGAGGTGCTAATTTTCTTAATGGGGTGAAAGGTGGAGTGGACTTGCTTTCCTAATTGACAGACATCACAAAGGTGGTCTTCTAAAAACTTGAGTTTGGGGACACCTCTAACTAGGTATTTTTGGGTCACTTTCCTAAGAGTTTTCATACTTGCATGACATAGTCTTCGGTGCCACAACCATGAATCATTAACCACTATTTTTAAGCAAAATGAAGCAGCACATTCAATATTATTTAAATCAAGCATGTAGACATTGTTGATCCTCTTTCCCTGTAAAATAGTGTTGTTACTTAAACTTACAATGCATGAATTTGTAAAGAATTGCACGGTGAAGCCTTTGTCACAGAGTTGACTGATGCTGAGCAGGTTGTGCTTCAATCCATATGCAAGTAAAATATTTTCAATCATAAGGTTCTTGAAATTAGCAATTATACCTGCGCCTACCACCTTCTTGGTGGTGTTGTCTCTAAGAGTAACCTTGCTTCTAATCCTGGACTCCAGCGAAACAAATTGATTGTCATCACCAGTCATATGTCGAGAGTAACTGCTGTCCAAGTACCATATACTCTTACGAGGCCTTTTGTGAGAGCCCACCTATAAAATTATCAAATGTTAGATTTAGGAACCCAAGCAGGTTTGGGTCCCTTCTTATGAAAAGTAGAATGCTATGCATGTGTTGTATGTTGTGAATCATGCACATTGGATCTTCATACCCAATGTGTACTATGGTGAACATTGCAAGTGTGTGAGATGTGTCCTAGCATGTCACATGAAAGACATCTAACACCTGAAAAAGGATTTCTTAAATAGTTTGAGTTATAATGTCTTTTCCTAGGTTTTGGCTTTTAAAATCAGATTCAAGTGAGGTGCATGTGACTTTTAGTGACTCATGATCTTCAATTAATTCACAATACTTTTTGTTTAACTCATCAAATTCATCAAATAGAGCCATATGATTTGAATCAATTGTTGAGTGATCTTTAGTCATAATTACACGCTCTTTTTATAACTCCAAAAATTTCAATTTTAAGCTTGCATGTGTTTTCTTGAGTTTCCTATATGATGCATGAATTTTTTCAGAAACTTCAAGAAGTTGATCGTAGGAAAGTTCACATACCTCTTCTTGATTAAGATGATCGTCTGCCATCAAGCACAATTTTGTTGTCTCATCTTCTGGTTCCGTCTCTAATGAATCTGATGCAGAATCTGTCCAAAATGCCTTTTGGAGTCTCTTATTGTCCATTCTGAACTTGGGTTTCTCCGCACCATTTTCTTTGCTTGAGTGATCTTCAAGTGTAGGACAATCAACTCTCACATGTCCGGGTTTCTTACATTCATAACAGATAACATCAGAAGATCCTTTAGAATATTTGTTATCCTTGCCTTTTCTCTAATGATGCTTTTGCTTCTTCTTTAGAAAGTTTCTGAATTGCCTTGAGATGAATGCAACTTCATCGCTCTCAAACTCGGAAGAATCGGAGTCAGATTTGTGTGTCTTCAGTGCCACCGTTTTCTCTTTCTTTTTCTCACCTGCATCAAGATTTCTTTGATTCACCCCTTACTCGTAAGCAATGAGTGAGCCAAGTAAGTTATCAATCGAATACGTGTTCAAATCCTTAGATTCAGTTATAGTAGTAATTTTAGCATCAAAAGAGGAAGACAAGCATCGTAAATCTTGTTTACTTTTTCAAAGTTCGAAAGTACTCTTTCTAAGGCATGCAAAGAAATAACAATCTGAATAAATCTCGTATACATTTCAGAAATTGATTCATGAGATTTCATAGAAAAAAGTTCGTAGCTATGCAAGAGAATGTTCAAACGGGATTGTTTAACTTCATTAGTACCTTCATAAGTGATACACAATTTATCCCAAATTTCTTTACCAGTTTTGTAAGTGGAAACACGCATGTAGTCTTATTATTTTAAAACAAAGATAATATAATTAAGATATTTTGCATTCAATTGAGCCAAATCCCTATCATCTAAAGTCCATTCAGTAAAAGGAAGTGGAATATTAATGCCGTTAAGTTTACCAGTTGGAGGTGTGTAACCATCCGTAACAAGTATCCACATGCGATAATCAGTAGATTATAAAAATGTAGACATGCGAGTTTTCCAAAAATAAAATGGGATATTATCAAATAGAGGTGGTCGGGTAATAGAGTACCCTTTCGGTGTATTATGATTCCCAAAGTTAGCCATGGATCAAAATTCAAAAAGTTTTCAAACTTAGCTTTTATGAATCCCGCTCTGATACCACTTGAAAGTTCGTTAGGGATGTTAAGTTCTATAGAACTGGCTCAAGGCTAACCAAAAGGGGGGGGGGGGGGGGTGAATTGGTATTTAAAAAAATTCTTTAAGCAAAGCACGAATACATACCAAATCACAATAAAAATAAGTGCGGAAGAAAATAAATGCGGAAGAGGTAAAAAAATAAGAACACAAGGGTTTATAGTGGTTCGGTCAGCTCGACCTACGTCCACTCCCTGGAGGCGTCCTCCGAGTATTGCACTACAAACGTGACTCTCCTTTAGCCTCCACAGCTAGGCGGAGAAGCCTTTACAAACACCTCTTTTTGCCACACCCGGCAAGGCAAAGAATGAAAGTTCGTTAGGGATGTTAAGCCCTATGAACTTAGTCCCAAGCCTAACCAAGAAGAGGGGGGGGGGGTGAATTGGTATTTTAAAAATTCTTTTCACAAAGAATAAAAAATACAAACTAAAATCACCACAAAAAGTAAATGCTGAATTTAAAAGCGCGGAAGCAAGAAAAGGAACACAGAAATTTATAATGGTTTGGTCGACTCGACTTATGTCCACTCCTTGGAGGCACCCTCCAAGTATTGCACTACAAAATGTGACTCTCCTTTAGCCCCCACGGCTAGGCGGAGAAGCCCTCATAAGAACCTCCTTTTTGCCACCCCGGCAAGGCAGAGAACCTTCCTCCTTTTGCTTCCTCCTGAACCTGGTAGAGAACCAAAACCAAAAGCAAACTCCTTACCTCTACCGACCCTTCCACGGACGAGAAACTCTAGACGAAGATGAAGCAGAACGATCCTTGAAGCAACCCTTGTGAATCCCCTCACAAGATCCTCTCTCTCTCCTCTCTCTCTTTCTCTCCTCAAGGTCTTCTCAGGTCAAGGCAGCAGCCAAAGGTCTTGAAAAACGTTGAACAAGAGCTCTTTAAATAGAAGAGCTTCAAAGGAGCTCATTAATTGCAAGTTGCCGAATATATCGTCCAGGCCGATATGGACATCGGCCTGGCCGATCAGTACAAATCAATGAAGATCGGCTAGAGCATAGCCCTGGATGCAAAGCTGGACGATTGAAAATTGGCTTGATCATCCAGGCCGATCTCACGGTCGTCCTAGCTGATCAGTTCAAATCAGAGGAAAATCATCCTGACAATAGCCCTGGATACGGGCTGGCCAATATTGATCATCCTAAAGTAACTTAAGGTTTTTGACTGGATCGTCCTGGCCGATCCTGCGATCGTCCAGGACGATATGATCGTATCAATCATCCTTAATTACTCCCTTGATTTCATGAACAATTATGGCATAATTTGTGAATATCGTCCAGGCCGATCCTTTGATCGTTCTGGCCGATAATTTAAAAATACAGTAGACCATAATTGACTATGGCGGCTACTTCTTTCTGTTTTGAGCTTATCATCCTCGCCGATACACGTATCGTCCAGGACGATCTATTAATGTCGGCTGCCTTAATTAAGAATCCTTAATTAGACTTTCTATTTTAAGCTAATCGTCCAGGCCGATCCAAAAATCGTCCTGGCCAATATGAGTAAAAACAGAAATTCTAAGTCTCTCAAGTGTGTGTGTGTGAAGGGTTACATAGCATCAGTCTCTTTGACCATTACAAGTAGACTCAAGAGGTGAAAATCAAACGTACAGACTGACTCAATCCTAAACCTACGCAATCCTGAACTTGGCTCCTTCTTGATCGTCTGATCTTCGATTCCTGAAAAGTTAGAAGCAACAAGCAGTCCAAGAGAAACAATGTTTGTCAATCATCAAAACATAAGCCATGAAAAATAGATTTGCAACAATCTCTCCCTTTTTGATGATGACAAACACAAGTAGGAAAAAAAAAAAAAAAAAACAGGTTCATTAGAAAATCAAAGTTACAACAGCTTTTTCCTACCATACCCTACATACTCTCCCTTTTGTCATCACAAAAATTGGGTCCAGAAACAACAGAAAAATATTACAAAAGACTAACAAGCAAACTACAAGAAGACAATAAACAAACAACACAAAGCGCAGACTAAAAAAACGAGGGATCCTGATCATCAGATGGAGGTGGTGGAGGTGGCTGTTGAAAGTAACCGGCAAGTGTGGTAAACTGAGCATTGAATCAGGCGATGTCCTGGTCATGCTGCTACTGTACGTACAGGCCGATTGGTCAAAAAGGCGGTCCAATCGTCCGGGCTGATCAGATATCGGCTAGGTCGATTAGAGACAGGCGATCGGCCCGAGGAGTCAGTCCGGACAACTGTTTAAAAAATAGATCGTCCGGGCCGATTACGTGTATCGTTCAGGACGATGCACAATAATTGATCGTACCGGCCAAAGTTAAAATGTTTAAATGCTTGCCACGTGTATCGTCCAGAACAAATAGTGGATCGGCCCGGCCGATGGTCCAATAATGGATCGTCCGGGGCCAAATTTAAAGATCAAAATGTGCTGACGCGTGGATCGTCCGGGATGATCTAGTGTATCGGCCAGGACGATGCACATAAAATGCATCAGCCAGACAAATATACTATCGGCCAAGACTATCACCATGAGTTCGATCAAATCGGCCAGGACGATATAGGATCGTCCAGGACGATGAGTAATATTAAGCACAGAAAAGTTTAGCAGATGAATTTTTGAAGAAAATTTGTCACATCGTCCAGGACGATAAAATGATCGGCCAGGTCGATGTGACTAGAAATTGAAATCAAGAGAAGAATGGTGATGATCAAGACCCTCAAAAATAAAACAAAAGAGAAACTGTCAAAACACAGAAAAATAAAACACAACGAAAACCAAACACCGAATATTTTTGGATTTTAATTTTTCTAATTTTTTTATTTTATGGAGGCATCATATGAGAATTCTTTTCAAAAAATTAAACTTTTAAAACTCCAAGAGATCAAGAAGTTTAACAAAACCCAATCAGAAGAAGGTAGAAAAATCTGATTCTGTTAACCCTAGATCGGACATCCTTCAGGGTACAAAATTCTTTTGGAAAACAGAGGCCTAACTCGGAATAACAAAAAGGATAAGAAGATACATTCAAGACTTGTTTACAACTAAAATATCTCATAAATAATAAACCAAAATAATTTTTCTCAATCATGAAAATTGAAATCAAGTCTTTGAAAGTATCAGATAATCAATGAGTTTTTTAAGTTTTAAGAGTTTTACCAAAGAGAGGATAGCTTGCATTTAGTGGGCTCATTTTATGCCTCTTGTCACTTTGATTAGCTCTTTGAGCATCTTTTAATTTTTTGATACACTTTTGTGTATATAGCTTTCTTTCAATTTGGCTTCATTGGCCTCTTTCCTTTTTAACTCTTGCAAGCTAAAAAATTCTTTAATATACCATTAAAAAAGACTTAGTTGTGAGTATATCCTTCAAATATTAGAGAATAGGAGCTCTCTCTCTAACATAGGGAAGAACAATCTACAACACAAAATCAAAATCAAGTGATAAATATAATGATAATATTTCAAAAGCTTGAATGATATCTAAGAATTTTGGCTATTATGCATAAGATAATTTAATGTAGCAAGATAAGAAAAAGATCTTAGATGAAAAGCCATTGCTTAAACTGAGTTTAGACTTTTGTTTTAGAGAAGAAAATCATGCCACAAAACAAAGTCAGAAGAAGGGATAAACATCAACATCATTACTTCCTTTAACCTATTTAGAAAAGCTAAACCCTATCTCCAAAACTCCAATATTTAAAAGCTTGAAAAGTTTCATCATATGGAAGACCAAATTTTAAAGAACAATGTGAAAAACAAACCACATAAATTAAAATAATAAAGCAAACTAAAAAATAATACAAAGTGAGCACAAAAATTAGCACAAAAGTAAAGTAAAAGACACACAAAAACTAAAGATTTCAAGCACGTGATAAAACAGCGAATTTAAGCAATTTTGAGCTGCGAGCCTCCTTATGTCCAGCTATCTTGTGCTCCCACGAGGTCTTTGGTGAGAGCACACCTGCAAAACTTAACAACAGTCAGATTTAGGAACCCAAACAGGTTTGGGCTCCTTCTTAAGAAAGGTAGAGTGCAATGCAGATGTGGTATGCTTTGAATCATGCATCTTAGGTCTCCACACCCAATGTGTACTACGGTGAACTGTGCAAGTTTGTGAGATGTGTCCTAGCATGCCACAAGAAAAACATTGAACTCCAGGAAAATATTTTCTTAAATGGTTTGGGTAAAAATGCCTCTTCCTAGGTTCTGACTTTTGATTAGTAGTTGGTGTCATCCTGGCTTTCTTACATGTTTCAAAATCATCTTGAATCCTCAAGTTGGTTCTTTTTAAGGCATCATTGTCAATCCTCAAATTTTTCTCAATCTCTTTAGATTTTTTAAGATCATCCTTAAGTGAGGTGTGTGACGCTTTCAATGCATTATGTTCATCAATTAACTTCAAATATTTCTTGTTTAACTCATCAAATTCATCAACAAGAGCCATGTGATTTGAATCAATCGTTGCATGATCTTTGAGAAAAACTTCATGCTCTTTTTGTAGATTTGAATGTTCTAATTTTAGGTTAGCATGAGTTTTCTTAAGTTTTTTATATGATACATGGATTTTTTCACAAATTTCAAACAATTCATCATAGGTTGGTTTACATACCTCTTCCTCATCACTTTGATTTTCTCTCATGAAACATAAGTTTGTAGTCTCTTCCTCTGGTTCAGTTTCAGAGGAATCAGTACCAGATTCTGCCCAAAAACCTCTTTGGATTTTCTTTTTCTCCTTCATAGACTTAGCTTTCTCCTCACCTTTTTCTTTTTCTTTGCTTGAATGATCTTGAAGTGTAGGACAATCGGCTCTCACATGTCTAGGCTTTATACATTCAAAACAAACAACATCAGAAGATCCTCTAACATGTTTGTGATCCTTACATTTTCTCCAACTTTGATGATGCTTTTGTTTCTTCCTTAGAAAGCTTTTAAGTTGCCTTGTGATGAAGGCAATTTCATCGCTTTCAGACCCGGAAGATTCAGAATCCGATTTGTGAGCCTTCAATGCAATTGTTTTCTCCTTTTTCTTCTCACCTGTATCAACAATTCTTTGATTCATCCCCTGCTCATAAGCAATGAGTGAGCCAAGTAAGTTATCAATAGAATATGTATTCAAATCCTTAGATTCAGTGATTACAGTGATTTTTGCATCATAAGACGAAGGAAAGCATCTCAAAATCTTGTTAACTTTTTCATAGTTCGAAAGTTCTTTTCCTAGTGCATGCAATGAAATAGCAATCTGAGTAAACTAGTGTACATGTCAGAAATCGAATCATGAGGTTTCATACGAAAAAGTTCGTAGTCATGCAAGAGAATGTTTAAACGGGATTGTTTAACTTCATTAGTACCTTCATAGGTGATGCACAATTTATCCCAAATCTCTTTACCAGTTTTGCAAGTTGAGATACGCATGTAATCCTCAGATTTCAAAGCACAGAAAAAATAGTTCAAACATTTCGCATTTAGTTGAGCTAAATCACGTTCATCAAAAGTCCATTCAGTGAAAGCAACTTCAGTTTTAACACCATTAATTTCACGAGAAGGTGGAGAATAACCTTCTTGAATAAGCATCCACATGCGATAATCAGTAGATTGTAAAAACGTTGACATGCGAGTTTTCCAAAAATCAAAAGGTAAGTTATCGAACAGAGGAGGTCGGGTAATAGAATACCCTTCCGTAGTGTTGCGATTCCCAAAGTTAGCCATGGATTAAATTCAAAAAGTTTTCAAACTTTAATTTTCGAATCCCGCTCTGATACCACTTGAAAGTTCATTAGGGATGTTAAGCCCTATGAACTTAGTCCCAAGCCTAACCAAGAGGGGGGGGGGGGGGGTGAATTGGTATTTTAAAAACTCTTTTCACAAAATATAAAAAATATAAACCAAAATCATCACAAAAAGTAAATGCGGAATTTAAAAGCGCGGAAGCAAGAAAAGGAACACAGAAATTTATAGTGGTTCGGTCGACTCGACCTACGTCCACTCCTTGGAGGCACCCTCCAAGTATTGAACTACAAAACGTGACTCTCCTTTAACCCCCACGGCTAGGCGGAGAAGCCCTCACAAGAACCTCTTTTTTGCCACCCCGGCAAGACAGAGAACCTTTCTCCTTTTGCTTCCTCCTGAAGCTGGCAGAGAACCAAAACTAAAAGCAAACTCCTTACCTCTACCGACCCTTCCACGGACGAGAAACTCTAGACGAAGACGATGCAGAGCGATCCTTGAAGCAACCCTTGTGAATCCCCTCACAAGCTCCCCCTCATAAGATCCTCTCTCTCCTCTCTCTCTTTCTCTCCTCAATGTATTCTCAGGTCAAGGCAGCAGCCAAAGGTCTTGAAAAATGTTGAACAAGAGCTCTTTAAATAGAAGAGCTTCAAAGGAGCTCATTAATTGCAAGTTGCCGACTATATCGTCCAGGCCGATATGGACATCGGTCTGGCCGATCAGTACAAATCAATTAAGATCGGCCAGAGCATAGCCCTGGATGCAAAGCTGGACGATTGAAAATTGGCTTGATTATCCAGGCCGATCTCACGATCGTCCTGGCCGATCAGTTCAAATCAGAGGAAAATCGTCCTAACAATAACCCTGGATACGGGCTGGCCGATATTGATCGTCCTGAAGTAACTTAAGGTTTTTGACTGGATCGTCCTGGCCGATCCTGCGATCGTCCAGGACGATATGATCGTATCAATCATCCTTAATTACTCCCTTGATTTCCTAAACAATTATGACATAATTTGTGAATATCGTCCAGGCCGATCCTTTGATCGTCCTGGCCGATAATTTAAAAATACAGTATACCATAATTGACTATGGCGGCTACTTCTTTATGTTTTGAGCTTATCGTCCTGGCCGATATACGTATCGTCCAGGACGATCTATTAATGTCGGCTGCCTTAATTAAGAATCCTTAATTAGACTTTCTATTTTAAGCTGATTGTCCAGGCCGATCCAAAAATCGTCCTGACCGATATGAGTAAAAAAAGAAATTTTAAGTCTCTCAAGTGTGTGTGTGTGAAGGGTTACGTAGCATCAGTCTCTTTGACCATTACAAGCAGACTCAAGAGGTGAAAATCAAACATACAGACTGACTAAACCCTAAACCTACGCAATCCTGAACTTGGCTCCTTCTTGATCGTCCGATCTTCGATTCCTGAAAAGTTAGAAGCAACAAGCAGTCCAAGAGAAACCGTGTTTGTCAATCATCAAAACATAAGCCATGAAAAATAGATTTGCAACAGAGAACCTTCCTCATTTTGCATCCTTCTGAAGCAGGTAGAGAACCTCGATCACTTGCTGAAACTTACCTCTCCCAACCCTTCCAAGGACAAGAGACTCTAGGGAGGAAGAAGTGGAACAATGCTTGGAGCAACCCTTATGAATCCCCTCACAAGCTCCCCCTCACAAGATCCTCTCTCTCTCTCCCTCTCTCTCTCTCCTTTAGATTTTCTCTGGTCAAGAGAGCAGCCAAAGATATTCAAAAATGTTGAACAAGAGCTCTTAAATAGAAGAGCTTCAAAGGAGCTCATTAATTGTAAGTTGTCGACTATATCTTCTAGGATGATACGGAAATCGTCCTGGCCGATCAGTACAAATCCCATGAGATCGACTAGAGCATCGCCCTAAATGCAAACTGAACGATTGAAAATTGGTTTGATCGTCTAGGACGATCTCACGATTGTCCCGGACGATCAGTTCAAATCAGATAAAAATCATCCAGAGCATCGTCCTAAATTCAAGCTATCCGATTCAGATCGTCTAGCACATCGCCCTGAATTTGTGCTTGCCAATATTTATCGTCCAGGAGCAACTAAGAATTTTAGAATAAATCATCCCAACCGATCTTGAGATCGTCCAGGACGATATGATTGTATCAATCATCCTTAATTACCTCATTGATTGTCTGATTAATTAAGGAATAATTGTGAATATCGTCCAGGCCGATCAGAGATCATCCTGGCTGATTATCAAAAGTACAGAATACCTTAATTATTTATGGTGGCAATTTCTTTCTATTTTGAGCTTATCGTCCTGGCCGATACAAGTATCGTCCAGGCTGATTTGCTAATGACGGCTGCCTTAATTAAGAACCCTTTTTTAGATTTTCTTTTTTAAGTCAGATCGTCCAGGAAGATGTAAATATAGTCCGGGCTGATATGAGTAAAATAGAAATTTTAATTCTCTCAAGTGTGTGTGTGTACGGTTACTTTACATCAATCACACCAAAGATTACAATTGACTCAAGAAGGGAAAAAAATAAAATTACAGACTGACTCAACCCTAATTTATCCATTCTTTGAGCTAGCTCCGTTTTTCCGTCCGATCTTTGATTTCTGAAAAGTCAGTAGTAAAAGACAGTCCAAGACAAGTAAGAGTGTTTGCTAATCATCAAAATATAGTTCATAGACCTAAATTTATAACAGCGGTGAGGCGGGACCCATACGGTTTACTAATCCGCATCAGAACCTGCTGTTCTGGATGAATGGTTTAGATGGCACCGGATCGTGAAATAGTCCAAACGAAGGCTCAACCGGTTGGCTGCACGCGGGAAAAGGCAAGATCTGGACAGCGATCGCAAGATAACCGGTCCGAATCGCTAGCTACTGAAAGTTCGCTAGGGATGTTAAGCCCTATATAACTGTCCCAAGCTAACCAAGAGGGGGGGGGGGTGAATTGGTAATTAAAATTTTCTTTTCTCAAAGAATAAAAATTACAAACCAAAATCACCACAGAAAAAAAAAGTGCGGAAATAAAAGTGCGGAAGCAAAAATAAGAACACATAAATTTATAGTGGTTCTGTCAACTCGACCTACGTCCACTCCTTGGAGGCACCCTCCAAGTATTGCACTACAAAAATGTGACTCTCCTTTAGCCCCCATGGCTAGGCGGATAAGCCCTCACAAGAATATCCTTTTTGCCACCCCGGTAAGGCAGAGAACTTACCTCCTTTTGCTTCCTCCTGAAGCTGGTAGAGAACCACAACCAAAAGCTAACTCCTTACCTCTACCGATCCTTCCACGGACGAGAAACTCTAGACTAAGAACAAGCAGAGCGATCCTTGAAGCAACCCTTGTGAATCCCCTCACAAGCTCCCCTCACAAGATCCTCTCTCTATTTCTCTCCTCAAGGTCTTCTCAGGTCAAGGTAGCAGCAAAAGGTCTTGAAAAATATTTAACAAGAGCTCTTAAATAGAAGAGCTTCAAAAGAGCTCATTAATTGCAAGTTGCCGACAATATCGTCTAGGTCGATATGGACATCGGCCTGTCCGATCAGTACAAATAAAAGAAGATCGGCCAGAGCATCGCCCTGGATGCAAAACTGGACAATTAAAAATTGGCTTGATCGTCCAGGCTGATATCACGATCGTCCTGGCCGATCAGTTCAAATCAGAGGAAAATCGTCCTGAAAATAGCCCTGGATACGAGCTGGCCGAAATTTATCGTTCTGAAGTAACTTAAGGTTTTTGACTGGATCGTCCTGACCGATCATGCGATCGTCTAGGACGATATGATCGTATCAATCATCCTTAATTACTCCCTTGATTTCCTGATCAATTAAGGAATAATTTGTGAATATCGTCCAGGCCGATCCTAGGATCGTCCTGGCCGATAATTTAAAAATACAGTATACCTTAATTGTCTATGGCGGCAACTTCTTTCTATTTTGAGCTTATCTTCATGGACGATACACGTATCGTCCAGGCCGATATGTTAATGTCGGCTGCCTTAATTAAGAATCCTTATTTAGACTTTCTGTTTTATGCCTGATCGTCTAGGCCGATCCAAAAATCGTCCTGGCCGATATGAATAAAAAACAGAAATTCTAACTCTCAAGTGTGTGTGTGAAGGGTTACTTAGCATCAGTCTCTTTGATCATTACAAGTTGACTCAAGAAGTGAAAAAACAAAAGTACAGACTGACTCAACCCTAACCCTGCGCAATCCTAAATTGGCTTCGTCTTATTCGTCTGATCTTCGATTCCTGAAACGTTAGAAGCAACAAGCAGTTCAAGATAAATAGTGTTTGTCAATCATCAAAACATAAGCCATGAAAAAATAGATTTGCAACATCTACACGAGCCATGCACGATTCGAAACCCTAAATAATAATTTTTTATTTTCTCTTGATCGGTTGGACTAAATTGAGCAAGATTTTAACTAGAGGCTGTGCTCTTGAAGAGCATAGATGGGGAACTAATATCGTGTTCTAAAAAATACAAAAAGTTATTTAGATATAGGTGTTCTAGACTAGGGCTTGCATTTTTACCTAATCCGCACAGAGGATTCAGGAGATCTTGGGCTTATTGCACTTGTATATTATCCACGCAAAAGTTTCTAGTTGATCTCGATCCTTATTCATCTTGGATTGAGAAGGAGAAGCCTAGGAAGTTTTCTAACCTCAGTTTCTCCAGAGGATCGCCGCCGGTGAGCTTTTGGCCGTGGATTTGAGTGACGGAAGGTAGAGGGTGGGGTGGGATGGGGGGTGGGGGGGGGGGGGGGGGGCTAAAGGAACTCACACTCGAGTGGGAACGGGCTTAGGAGGATTAGAATGCCATATCCCCTTCAAAGAAACCCTAAAAAGACTATTTAAAGCCATAACCTCATCACCAACTGCCAAGATTGAATCAAGGAAATATTAGGAGGGAAAATCGGTGGAATTAGCTGAGGTTTTGAGTTAGGGACCATTTTGAATGAGATTAATATATTAAATGGGTTTATTTTTGCTTTAATGGGTCAAATTTACCTAATTATGACTTGGTTTGGCCAAGTCAAGGTTTGACTTAGTCAACCAAGTCAATTAGGTCAAGGAGGAAGAGGGGTCGAGTCCAAAGAGGATTTGAATTAGATTGAATTTAATTTATGCTCAAAAGGATCCACTAGGTCAACTCAGGTTGATTTGGTCATCCTAGTTGACCTAGGGCCCAGGTCTGGGATCAAAAAATTTGATTTGACCCAAAAAATTGATTGGGAGAGGTCTTGGGCCCTGGCTTGATCAATTTGACCAAGTCAACTCTCTAGATCCCAAGTATGGGAAAAATAATGTCAACAAATAGACCCCTAGTAGGAGTGGCGAACAAACTAGTGAACCACTCGTGTAGGCGTTTACCAAATGTGATGAGTAAAGTGGAGTGAAGAACGTGAAAGCAAAAAAGGTAGAAGAAAGTAGAAAGTTCTTCTCCTGGCCTTACCTAGACCTGTCAATATTGGACCCGACCCGAAAACCCGACCCGAACCCGACCCAGAATTTTTGGGTTTGGGTTGATTCGAACCCGAAACGGGTCGGGATCGGGTCCGAAAAACCGACCCGTTTGCAAAAACGGGTCGGGTTCGGGTTGACCTGACGGGTTGCCGGGTCAACCCGAAAACCCGTTTATTTTAAAAAAAATTCAAATTTTCCTGCCCCCGCTCTGCCCGCTGCCCGCCAGCCCCGCTCGCTGCCCGCCAGCCCAGCTCTCTGCCCGCCAGGCGCAAGCCCCGCGCTACCTGCTGTCGCCAGGCGACGCCAGCCCCCGCCCAACTGGCAAGCCAATTCCGCGCAGGCGTCGTTTCCGTCCGACTGTCCGAGGCGGCGAGGCCAGCTGGCTAGGCGTCCCGACTCCGAGGCAGGCCATTTCCGCGCCGTTCGACTCCCGAGGTAGGCCAGTTCGGCGTTCGCAGACGAGCAGATCCACGTTCCGTCCCGAGGCGGCGAGGCCAGGCGTCGTTTCCGTGTTCCGTCCCGAGGCGCAAGGACAGGCGGCTATGCGGGTCGGGTCGGGTTGACCCGAACCCGAAGCGGGTCGGGTTCGGGTCCAGAAAATTGACCCGTTTGTAAAACCGGGTCGGGTCAACCCGAACCGGAATATTGCCGGGTCAGTTTCGCGTTCGGGTCAACCCGACCCGTAACCCGAAATTGACAGGTTTAGCCTTACCCTACAGCGAGGGCAGAGCCTAGGGGAGAATGAAGAGAAGTAGTGCACAAGTAATAAGTCACCAAAATAAGTAGTGGGGTTTTCCATGGCCTTACCCTATAACAAGGGTAGAGCCAAAAAAGAATCAAAGTAGAGATCACCACAAGGTGAAAAGAAGTAAAGGACTTCTCCCCTAACCTTACCCTGTAGTGAGGGTAGAGTCGAAGAGAGAACCAAGAGTAAAATAGTAAAAGTAGATCGACTATCTGCCTGACCATATCGGAACATCATAATAGAAGGTGAAGGGGACCCATCTCCTCCTGCTCCTCTCAAAACAGTGGATTGGGGCGACTCAGTATTTGCCTGACCAAATCAAAATTACAAATAAATGAGTCACAAAATCTGGTGCTTGCCTGATCACAACCAGGGCACTCTAGGTAAAAAGGTAATGAGGAATGCCTTTCAGGTGATCTGTTAGGCTCTCTCAACCAAGTAAGTTAATGTCCACCCGGCACACATGCCTGCAATAGGACAAAAAAAAAACCTCTACCCGATATATGTGCCTGTGGTAGGGTCTTTATTTGGGACATATGCCAAAAGTTGTGTAAGAAATGAATACTCAACACAATCACCTTGCGCATATGCCTGTAATGATGTGAAGATGAAAGGACCACCTTTGCCCAGTGTATGTGCCTACAACAGAGTTCATACCCAACACATATGTCTGCAGTAGGATAAAGTAAAAGCACTAAATATAATCACTGGGCGCATATGCCTATAATGATATGAAGAGTAAAGTGTTGAGAAATACATCCCAGAGACTCTGCCGTACTCTTTCAACTAAAAACTCTAATATCCACCAGGCGCATATGCCTATAATAGAATAAAAGAGAAAAAGTCACATCTGCCTGGTGTATGTGCCTAAAATAGTCCCTACCCGGCGCATATGCCTGCAGTAGGATAAAGACGAAGAACTCAACACAATCATCCAGTACATATACCTGTAATGATGTGAAGAGAAAAGAGTGTTGAGGAATGTCTCATAGGGACTCTATCGGTCTATCTCAACTAAAAACTCTAATGTTCAACCGGCGCATATGCCTGCAATAGGACAAAAAGGAAAAGTAACCTATGCTCGGTGTATGTGCCTGCAGCAGAGTCCCTACCCGACGTATATGCCTGCAGTAGGATAAAGACGAAGAACTCAACACAATCACCTGACACATATGTCTGCAATGATGTGAAGAGGAAAGAGTGTTGAGGAATGTCACATAGGAACTATTTCGAGCTCTCTCAACTAAAATTTCTAATGTCTAATCGACGCATATGCCTACAATAGGACAAAAGGGAAAAATTCACCTCTGACCGATGTATGTGCATGCAGCAGAGTCCCTACCTAGCGCATATGCCTGTATTAGGATAAAGACGAAGAACTTGATACAATCACCCGGCGCATATGCCTGTAATGATGTGAAGAGTAAGGAGTGGTGAGGAATATCTCCCAGGGACTCTATTGGGCTCTCTCAACTAGAAACTTTAATGTCCACCTGGCACATATGCCGATAGTAGGACAAAAAGAAAATCTCTGCCCTATGTATGTGTCTGCAGCAGAGTTCCTACCTGGCACATATGCCTGTAGTAGAATAAAGAAAGAACGCTCAACACAATCACCTAGCTCATATGCCTACAATGATATGAAGAGGAAAGAGTGGTGAGGAATGTCTTCCAGGGGCTCTGTTAGGCTCTCTCAAGAAGGTAAGTAAAGCCAACTACCCATCTATTGGTATCGAAATAGCAGGGTAGAGGGTGCAAGTCATCTCTTCATCGACCTGACACAGATATGTGTAGGAATGTGAAGAAGGAAGGAAAGGTATAAAAATTTTTTTTAAGGTAAAGTCATCTAAGGAATCCTAAGCTAGCGTTCTAGTAACCACATGGTAGAGGACAAATCATCATGGCCATGAGTATCTATATGCCATCGGGATTTCTTAGGGAACCCTAATCTTACACAAAAAGGGAGGAAGACATCTGAATGATGTCACCCCAGAAAGTTGGAAGAGATACACCCTCAGTAGAGTGTGAAGAGGGGTAGTCTCATTCTAAGGAAGTCAAAAGAACTAAAGTAACGAGGAGGCACCTATACTATGAAAAATAGGACTAATCTTAGTAGAAACAATCATCAAAAGAGCTACAATGGTAAACTCATACTAACTGATTGGGACCCTATAAGAAGTAGAATCAAAATCAACATATCCAAATGACCTCTCCGACATCTAGGAGTCGAGTCTCAATGGGAAAATAAATGGTAAAAGAAACTGAAGAGCTGACTTCCCGCTAGAAAATCAAAGCTCACAAAAGTGGTGATGGCGGCACCTAAGGCCTAATGCCGCAAATCACCTACTAGGAGAAAGAGAACTGAAGTAGTGAGGAGACATACTCACCATTTATGACAACAATTCTGAATAGGATCAATAATTATCTAAAACTCATAGTGGTAACACCCACACAAATTAGTGGGACCCTGTGAAAAGTGAAAGGGACCTCAACACATTCATAACACTACTATAGCTACTGAGCCAAGTGTATGAATAATAGGATATGTCATGAAAAGGAGAAGGAGACGGATCTTCCTCTAGAAGATCAAAGGTCTCAAAGCAGTGATATCAATATCTAGGACAGGATATACTACATCACGCCTAGGAAAATATCTATAGGTGGCAAGGAGACATACTCACTACCTAATAATAGTAATTATGAATATGATTGACAATCATAAAAAATGTCACTAGGGTAACACCCACACAAATTGGTGGGACCCTGTAGGGAGTAAAAGAAACACTACTACATTCATATGACTACTCTAACAGCTAAGAGTAGGGTATAAATGGTGAAGTAGGTCGGTAAAAGAAACTAAGGAGCCGATCTTCCACCAGAAATCAAAGCTTCAAAGGATGTGATGCTAAGATCTGAGACATGATGTACTACATCATAACTAAGGAAGCAACTCTAGATAGTAAGGGGGCACACTCACTATCGAGGATAGTGATCATGAGTGAAATCATCGATCACCAAAAAGTCATAATGGTAACACCTACCCTAACTGGGTAGGACTCTGTGAGGAGTAAAAATGACACTACCACATTCATATGACTATTATGGCAGCTCAGAGCAATATATAAATGGTGAGAGTAGGCTACCAAAAGAGGTCAGAATGGGATTGATCTTTCCTCAGAAAGACTCAAGCCCACAAGGTAATGATGTCGACATCTAGGACATAATGTGGTACATCACTAACAAATATAATTAAAATTATAGAGGTTTATGACTAACTCAGTGCTGACTCAACCTTGAAGCAATCATTGAAGTGCTTCAAGGGAGAAGAAAGAAGTATTTCTGGGGAATTTGTGCTCAGAGTATTACCGGGTTCCTCTTGTGATAAGGGCAACTGGTTTTGCTCTACTAAGAGTCTCCCTCCTTTTTTTTATCGCATATATTTTTTTATAAGAAAGGGAATTGTGAATGGCTTTGATAACCTAGGCCATGTTCGCCACATAAAAAATTGGGAAAAGAGATCTAACATGATTTTATAAAGAAACGAACCATTAGTTTTGATAATCTAGACCACATCCAACACATGTAAATGAATTGGGGAGCACAATCATAGTAAAATTGGTGTAGAAATACAATCAAATTAGGGTAGGGGATCAATATTACCACTCCTGACCAATATAGGATGGCATGGACCCAGTATCACATCTCTAGAGAGTCTAAACTAATAATTTTGACATTCCCGATCACACTCAACTCATATAAATAGATTGGGGGCCATAACTATCAGAGCAGGATTAATATGAGGAAGAGATTCATATTGGAATAATGGATTACTATCACCCCACCTGACCAATATAGGTGGGTATGGACCCAGTATCACATCTCAAACATAGACTTGAATCATTGATTTTGGTATCTCAGACCACACTTGAGGTGGAAAGTGAAACTTGGGGTACTAAAACCTATAATGAGCAATTTGGTTATATGGACCCAATCAAAAATGACAAATGGGCACATACCCCAAAGGAGCTTAGTACATTGCCTCCATCCAATCTCAAAAACATCAATTTAAATTTACAAGCTCACCTCAAGTTCCATACCAGCTAAATCATGCTATCTCTCTTTTATGAGTTTTTTCCTTTCTTGAATTGATGCCTTTCCTTAGACTTCCCAAATTCTATTCAAAACTCTCATTCGGTCAACGCCAATGTGTGCATCAGAAGTTTCTTCTACTACACACATTGGGGGTCCATTTGTTGACCTCATTTTTGTATGAGGTCACTTTTAACTCCTCCCTAAGCTCTAGATCTTAGGATATTCCTAGAGCCCTTAGGCCCAATTCAGATCTTAATTCAATTCAAACCCAGAACCCTTAGGCTAAGGACTCAGGTTCTGAAGCCCTTTATAGGTAATTTTTCCATCACCTCGAAGCACAGTCAATTAGCATCTGCTTCAGGGCCTGTCAATTGCATATTGATGTGACATGTCTCTAGTGTCAACCCTCTAAATTTGAGCTCATTTAGAGGACTCTAACCTCATAAACTTAATCCAGTTCCAAAGATTGCAAAACCTTCAAATATTTACAATCAATGCCACTGAGCCTTTCACATAGTGGAATTTGACTTTGGATCCCCCTCTAAATCTTTTGACCAGTCCTAATACATTGATATTGACTTTTTAAGCAATAATCCACATCTTTTTAGATTCAGTTTGACCCATAATTGACTTGAGATCAAAATAATCAAAATGCCCTTAAAGGGGGATTTTTAGACTTTTGGCCTAAACTCAACTTGATTTGACTTATCAACCTTTGAAATCTTCTCCAAATGTCATTCCAATGGATCCTAAATAACTTTAGAAACACATTGAACCCAAACTTACTCTTTGATTTGACCTGGTTGACCAAAATACCCTTAATGAAATTAAACATACATTTTCAACCCAATGCATGAAATCACTTCTATTGACCTCAAAATACTCATTTGAATTTATTCAACCTAAACCCAACCCATGGTCTAACCAAGTTGACTAAGTCAACTATTATTGACCGAATGAACCCTTTAACACAACACTTACCAATTTTAACCAGTCAAGCTATTTTGAATCAATTCAACCCATCAAAATGGGTCAAATATACACCCTTGACATATCCAAAATTCATATAAGTTAAACTTCTTTGGGTTAACTTGGTCAACCCATTTGAAGAGGTCAAAACCCTTCAAATATCATGCATTTGCTCTTAATTCTAAACCCTTGACTTCAAATTCCTTGGCATGATGTCTTGTAGCACTCTTGACCTCCCTCATGTACATCCTAATCATCATTGATTGGTCAACAAGTCAATGGATCAAAAATAACCTTTAAAATGAGACCATGACTTGGCCACCTCATCATCCCATAAAGCAAACCCTTTCTCCAACCCAAAATCTCCTTTTAGCTGATGGAAATCAGCTTTTTCCCTCCCTAATTGATCCCTAATCTAGCTCTATTAACCATGCCATAGCTTGGTTTAGCCAAATGGGGAAAAAGGTGTGGTCCCCTTTCCCATGGACTAAGAGAAGTCACACTCACCACCAACCCTATTCCTTAGCTTTGGGCAGCATAGGGGACACTTAGCACTCATCCAAACCACCCCAAATCAAATCTCAACCATCCAATCCAAAAGCCAAAGGTAAAGTGAGGGAAAACTTGACCTAAATGTGGGTTTTCTTCATCATTCCTCTCATATCATCAAAAGCTCAAAACTCCAACAGCCCTAAACCTTCCAAGGGCTCCTCCCACACATTCTAGCACTCCTCAAGGCCTTTCCAAGCTTTTACCAACCATTTCTAAGCCTCAAATAACTATTTTAGTGAGGAGAGATCATTCTAGTGAAAGAAAGAGGAGTTTCAATTACAACTTTCGATCCGACAAGATCAAGTTCTTAGTGTCTTCATCAAAGTTGTAGAGGATCACTGTAGCTTTCAAACAAGCACAAGATAGTAAAAATCCGACAGTTGGATTGTAAGTTATGCTCATTTAAAGTTTAAATTTCAATTTGAAACTGTAACAATTTTGCAATAAATGGAGCCTCCAAATTCCAAGCATTGCAAGATCATATTTCCCTCTATCTACAATTCAAATTTCATGCAATGTTGTCAAGTATTTTGAAAGATATGGGCATTTAAAAATTTTTAACTCTGATTCAATTAGAGCCGTCCGATAGAGCCTTTAACACGATCGGATGGCTCATAATTGGCCACGTGGTCCTCCTCAGGTTAGAATGCGGGTCCATTCAGGATCTGACATGTGGCATTATGCTACGCCGCCACATCACTGTTAGCTGATTTGACCTAAATCTGAATAAAAAAAATGCTTTAAATGCTCCAAATCTTTCAAAATTCACAGAAAATTGAGTTTTTCACCAAATGGGGCATTCTTAAGCTCATTAGAAAGATAATATAATGTAGTATTTATTAAAATTAAAATTGTATTGATTTGATTTCTGTGTTGTGAGATATTTGAGTTTATTTGAATTTCATATTTTGCAATTTTCTCACAATCCAGTGATCAAATGAAGTCTAAATTTTGGTGAATGATTATTGGGTATCTTAGACATGTTCAATAATTTTTCTAGGATTAGATACTCAATATATTTCTATGACATGAATTTGTAAGGTAAAGGGTTCATTTTGGATCCAAAACTTTGAAAATTCATAACTCCTTAAGTTTAGTATTTTGATGTGATGTTTCTGTGATATAATTGCATGTATGTCAGGGTTAGGTACAACAAATTTCAATTCTATTTAAATAGTAGAGACACCTAGAAAAAATAATTAAGAAAATATCTTGAAAACTTAAAAAATTTCTAGGGCATTGTACACACACCCAATAAGGGTAAAACTTGAACATAGAAAATTTAGTGATATAAGGTATCCCAGGCTAAAATTTGACTGAATTTGGAGGTCATTAGGTTATAAAAATTGAGCATGTCAAATTTCAGCCCCTTTAAGGACTTAAAAAATTAAATAAATCATCATAAATTAAGATTAATTCTAAAAAATACCCATAATACCTCTAACCAACCAAATTTTAACTCTTAATCAGTGAAAATTGAAATCCCTTTAATTTGACTTTAAAATCCACTTTAATTTAATTTTAAGTTAAAATCAATGTTTGAGATTGTTAACTAGCATGCATTGTATTGGAAATAAATTAAAAGAATCAAAATTTTAATTGCATTAGTCCTTAGCATTTTGCACCGAACATAAGTCAAAGAGACAAATCAGAAAAATCTCTAGATGTCGGCCACAACTCTCCAAAACTTTAAATAAAATGTTCCTACCACTCTTTCATAAAAGACCGAATTCATCTCTTTTAAATCGATTAGGTGGTTAGCTGGCTCCCCAATCCAGGCCGGGGTAAGTACAGGTTCTGCACTACATTAGTTAGGTTCGGACGACTGTGGTCCAGTATCTAAATTAGATCTAGGATCCGGGAAAGTCCGAATAGTCTGACCTATGAGGACGAGGTGTTGGACCTGGGGAAGTCCGGTCTTCTAAAAAATTATTTTTTTATTCTTGTTTTTAATTCTCAAGCAAACTTGATTTGAGATTATTAACTAGCATGCATTGCATTAGAAATAAATTAAAATAATTAAAATTTTAATTACATTAGTCCTTAACATTTTGCACCCAACATAAGTTAAAGGGACTAATCAGAAAAATCTTTAGATGTCAAAGGGACCAATCAGGGATCGACCCTAGGGTCGCATGCATATTTATGCACTACATCTTTCCTTGGTTTAGACCCTTCCCCGCCTGTGGGTAGAGTCCGAATAGTCTGACCTATGAGGATGAGGTGTTGGACCTGGGGAAGTCCGGTCTTCTAAAAAATTATTTTTTTAAGAATATTTTTAACTTTCAAGCATACTTGATTTGAGATTATTAACTAGCATGCATTGCATTAGAAATAAATTAAAAGAATCAAAATTTTAATTACATTAGTCCTTAGCATTTTACACCCAACATAAGTCAAATGGACTAATCAGGGAAATCTCTAGATGTCGGCCCCAACTCTCTAAAACTTTAAATAAAATGTTCCTACCACTCTTTCATAAAAGACTGGACTCATCTCTTTTAAATCGATTAGGTGGTTAGCTGGCTCCCCAATCCAGGTCGGGGTAAGTTCAGGTTCTGCACTGCATTAGTTAGGTTCGGACGACTATAGTCCAGTGTCTAAATTAGATCTAGGATCCGGGGCATATCTTTGATTATAAAACCTCAAACTTCGAAAATCTAATCCCAAATTTCTAATAAAGATATTCAAGTTGAATATCATAATTCTAAATCTGAATATTATTATGAAATTTTATGTTCACCTCTCGAGGTGATATACCTTTTTCTAATGAGACGATTTGATTTTAGTTTTCAATTTGAAGTCCCAAAGAAAACCAAAATTTTGAAAACATGCTTTCAAAATTTCACCAACAAAATCTAATCCAAAAAGGGATTTAAATTAGAAAAAGAAATTAAATTTTTCTCAATTTTCTTGTATGAAAGTATATTTCCATATCTTATAGGATATCATTGCATAATGATGAATCCAAAATAATAATTTTTAAACTCAAGTATCAAAAATATCTAAAGGATACATAGATTTTCTGAGATTTAGAGATTTACTAGAAAGGGAAGCCATTTACTTATCAATTTTGAGCTCTTTTGATACAGTTTTTCCAATTTTCGTGTGCTTTGCTTAATTTTTAATTACTTGATACACTTTGTGTATCTTTTATTTTTGGCACATTTTGCACATCTTTTTAATTTTTGTAACTGGATTCATTTTCCAAACCTCTAAAAGAAAACTTTTTTTCAGTTGTAAGATAATCTTCCAAATATAAGAGGAGAAGACTCACTTCTCTTATGCTAGGAAGAATGATCTACAAAACAAATCTGTTTCTCTAATAAGATTGAACAGCTTGATTTAGAAAATTATGAAGTTTTATTCATCAATATATTATAGTTATCTATGAGATAGAAAATTACAAGATAATGAAGAAAATTTTCACTTCTAAATTCAATTTTAATTTGAAATAGATTTTAATTCAAAAGAAGAAATCTCTTCACACATGGGATGAGATAGAGAGATCACACTCTTTCATGAGTTATCACTACAAAGTTAGTAGAGTTAGAAGAAGTAAGAGAGTCAACATAACTGAAAATCATCCTCTTTTTCTTTTATTAAATAATCATCAATAAAAGGGAGAATGAGGTCCTTCAGCGTAAGTGCTAGAAGGGGGCCTATCTTCCCTTCTGAGGTTACAATAATCTTTTGTTTTTAAATACATTTTTTTAATACAAATAAAAGCATAAAAAGACATGTGCTCATCTCACACTATAACAAAAGAAGGAAAAGAAAAAATAAAGTAGCAACTGTCCACTTTTCTTGGGGAGGCCTCCTTTCAAGTGCCTCTAAACACTATACAACTTGCTTAATCATATGCTAGGTCTTCTTAGAGAGTGTTAGCTGCCACTCTCCTTCAGAAGTGTGGGGTGAATTTCTACTACTGCCATGACTGTAACTCTGACTGTTATTATGACTGAAGTTTGATATCATCTACACTGTATGAGTAGCCTTGCCCTGAGGCTGCACTAAGTCACTGTCCTGCAGATGGATCTTTCCACTTGCCATGAGTCTCTCCATTTTATCCTTGAACACAAAATAATCTTCAAGTATATGCCCACTATGTCGGTAGAAGGGGCAATATAGTGGATGTTATGTTTGCCTTCTTCATCTGCCTTCTTATTAAATGAAAATGTCAAGATATCTTTCTTAAAAAGGAATTTAAATATCTTCCTTATGCTTTCTCTTTTAAAGGGATATTCCTTGTTATGTCTCTCCTGTAAAGACGGCTGACTCTCTGATGTCTTATAAGGAGGTCTGGACTGCTGAGTCTGTGGTCGTGGTGGAGGTAAACTGCTCATGGGCTTGCTGCCCTTTTCTGGTGGCCCATAGGTACTGTGTACCTCCCCTTTCCTAGAAGGATGTGCCCCTGAAGACTCATGATGCTGAGGTCTACGCTTAGGTTGACTCTCAACCTTAGGAGGAACTACCTTTGGTATGCTGTCCAGTAAACTGATCACCTTAGTTAATAACTTTTGGAAGGTTCTTATACTGAAACTTTTCAGGTAAGGTGCTATAGGGCCTTCTATATTCTTTAATAAAATCTCTACTGCATGCTACTCCTGTAACTGGGGCTCGCACTATATGCTAAGGTTCCTCCATCTAACTATATAATATATAAGACTCTCTCTAGGGCGCTGTCTAGTCACAACTAACTCTCTAACTATAACCCGATGCTCTACACTAACAAACCTATGTATAAATAGCTGCTCCAACTCTGCAAAGGTCTGAACTAAGTCGTTAGGGAGGTCAGGATTCCAAGAAAATGCCACCACAATTAAACTACTGATAAACGGCCTTAACATCAGGGCATCGTTCCCTCCTATATTGTAATATATGGCTTGGTACTGAGCCACATGCTATCTCAGGTTCCCAAACCCATCGAAAACTCTAAAATATGGGATAACAAAACTAGGAGGGTATGGCTCACTCTCGTACTCAACTGGGTAAGGACGTCCTCTACTAATAGCCTTTCTAATCTTCATGAAAGAAATTGCCTGCTCTACTTTCTGAGCCATCAAATCCTGAATTTGACCCGCTGACCACTTTGCCGAATAACTCTAGACTACTGTAGGTGCTGTAGAAATTGTACTCTGGACCCTATCCACTCTCACAGGGTCTAGTGCTACTAGTAGTACTATTAGCTCATCTCGGGAGGTGGTAGGGGTACCTACGCCCATCATCTGGCGTGTAGCCCTCAAAGTAGTCAACTAGGTAGTCATCGTTAGCATGGACTTGGCTATCTTGACCATCTGAGCTTTTAAGTGTAGGACTGTGGTGTATGTAGATACTGATCTAGGAGATCCTCCTGCCTCGGGGTCTCCCTGCTCATCCTCATCCTCAGGGTCTCTCTGCTCGTCCGAGTGACCTCGATGTGTAATCACACAAACCTGATGTACTGGTATGTCCTCATCTAACTCATATCCTAATGTGTCATCCTCTGAGAAGGTCCGACGGAGTACCTCTATGTAGGGACTCATAGGAGAAGTGATCCTATGAGTGCTGGGAGCTAGATCTATCTCAACCTGATCTGGTGATCTATTGGGGGTAGGTACTGTATCCATATAATAAGTCCTCAGAACCAACTCGGACTCGGAAGGAACTACTACATCCAGTGGGTCTATTTTATCTACTGGCTGAACTGCCTCTACTAATCGTACTACCTCAACTTAGTGTATTGTCTAAACTGACTATATTACCATAACTAACTGTACTTTCTCAACTGGCTGTACTGTCTCTGCTGACTGTATTGCCTCGATAGGGTTGTCTGCCCGTCGTCGTCTCCAAACCCACTTACTGCGGTGGGGCTCTGTACGGGTAACTAGTTGCTGAGGGGCTACCACAACTGAACTTCTAGGGCCAAGCAAGCTTCTGCTACTATCTCTGTCCTCCATGATGTGGCATCATCCAACAACAGGAGTAACTGTAGTCAGTCAAACAACTGGAATTATATCAACTGACTATTGAGGCGGCTGTCCTCTCTACTACCTATATCTCTATCTCGCAATTTATCTCTGCAACTGAAAAGTAACCTGAGAGATCTGTCGGAGTAACATCTCTCGATTGACAGGCCCTCTACCACGTGCTAGACGGATGATGTTTCAAATCCTCTAAGAGAGGGCTCGAACACAAACATCCATGGAGACCCTAGCCCGGGGTAAAGTAGTGGTGATAGGAGGGGCTGCCATAATACGGGCAACGTCCTTCTCAATCTCACTATGTGTCAGTGGAGAGAAGCGTCCTCCCTAGATCGCCTCTATCTCACGAGCTACTACAATATCGGGGGTGGGTACAACTGTAACTGGTCGTGGTCTCCTCTTCCTGGGAGCCACTATCCTCTAAACTAACCCCTGGTGAGCTATTGCATCTGTCATCTGCTTCCTATCTACCTCAGATACAACCAAACACAGTCTGTTATTTCTATTCCTCCTAGCCCTTCTCCTAGGACCAGAGGTAAAAGTGGAAGGGACATTTAAACCTACTGCCTGGGTGGCAGGGGGAACAGGGACAATAGGAAGGGTCAGGGTCTGCCCGATGGTCTCAGGGTGAGTGCCGAGCAAAAATAGAAACCAGACCAAAAGAATATGAAGGCACCTTGGTTTCAGCACTCCTCTTCTTAATAGAAGTGGGAGGGGGAACCCGAACTCGAGGTACCTCCACCGGGACGTGATGGTAACTACAGCAGGCTGCGGACGCTGAGGGGCTGGAGCAACCTGTATAATAGGTGCGGTAGATACTGGATGCCTAACCGCAGGACGAACGGGTGGAACAAGAAGTGGCCTAGGCACTGGTCGCCTAGCTATAGGGCACACTGGCTACGTAGAAATAGGAACGGGACGAGTAGGTGCCTAGGTTATCCACTGATCAATTGGATGTCCGAAGGGATGCATGGCTGCACGTCATCTCCTTTGGGGAGAAGAGAATGCTGCAACCTTAGCCGGGGTGGGTCCGCCAAGAGTGACGAACACCAAGTTGGTGAGGGAACCAAAAGTGATCCCTCCAACGGGTGGACTAGCAAGCAGGGACTTAAGAAGAGTCACCCATGAGTTCGAGCCAAAATTGAAATTGACTGAAAGAGCAAAGAAAGACATGACACTGCTGCCAAGAAAAGAAATTAAAAAGATTAGTCATAATGGAAATCAAGAAATAAGAAAGGAATAGATAAAGATGGATGAATGACAGAATAGCCTGCAAGGATAGAAAGAAATAGAGTAGGGAGAAACTCTAACTAAGGGGAATGAACCCTAACTAAGGAAAGACCATTACTAAGAGTGGGACGGATCAAATCTAAGGAGTACCAATCTTAGAGTACACATAAGAAAAGATAATATATGATCTAATGATGGAGAGAGAAATTGGTCCCATCGTGATCGCTAGAAATTTGTGAACCTCCAAAAGAGCCCTGCTATAGCTGCAGGATTATATAAGGGTATGTGACTGCACCAACCCCAAGAGATAGAGACGCTCGCAGACCTCCCGCTTCTCGTAAATGGGCTAAGTGGAATGGACAGATTTGACCATACATACGATTAACCATGGAGGATAGCGTCTCTCACCTACGCACCACGATGGGTAATAATATATATAGCCTAATCATAGTCACGGGTTTCCCCCATCCGATACATCATCTCAAAATGGGGTTTATGAGATGGTGGAAATCAGTTTCTCATGGGCGCAAGCCCTCGCGGTGCTGGAGCCTGAGAAGACTCTCGATTAAGGCTCATACATTATCCTTTTCAAAATGGGATTGACACATAGGGCTAAGGCTAGGAAGTCCTATCTAAAGGGAAGAAAAGTCTGATTTGGCTTAGTCAGCATCCTGGGTTCACACTAGCATCCGAAGGGTCTAGGGTACTAAGGAGAAACTAGAGAAAAGAAAGCCAATCAATCGACACAAGCATAAGAGAAAAGATGGAGGTGGTGTCATCCATGTGACGCAGATAAGCAGGATTTATAGTTCCTAAAGAATATAAAACTTACCCACTATTTAAAGCGTACTATGAGACCAAATGTAGTAGCCTTGAATCCTAAATCTAAGTTGGATTCAGTGTTCTACACAACACCAATATCCAAGTCATAGATAATGTAGTATAAAATCTGGACTTACCCTTACCTGGATTGGGGAGCCAGCTAACCACCTAATCGATTTAAAACTATGCTGTCAGGTCATTTTATGAAAGATAGGTGGGTGGTACAGTTTCTAATAGTTAAGTCTGACATCTAGAGGGTTTCCTAATTAGCCTTGTACTTATGTTAGATAAATGCTCATAGCTAATGCAATTAAATTTTTTTTTCAGTTAATTTCTAATGCAATATCGCTAGTTTAGAAGGTCTCAAATCATGAATACATAAGACTTTAAAAATAGGCTTAATATAAAATAATTTTTAGAAGGAGACTAGACTTCCCCAGATCCGGTACCTCATCCTCATAGGCCAGATTATTCGGACTCTACCCGCAGGCAGGAAAGTGTCTCATAGAAAAGAGAAAGAGAAATGCAATAATATGCATGCGACCACAGACGATTCCGGCAGTTCCCTAGATTCATTAAGTTTCTATATTATTTAAACTTAAAATTTTAAATATTGATTGAGAGTAGAAGAATTTTTATAGTCCTTAGAGAGCCTAACGAATTCCAGGCTAAAAAAATATCAGCATGCAAGAAAGAAACCTAAAAAAAATAGATAATTTCTACTATGCAAGCATAGTAAACACATCAATATAATCAAACTAATCAAATAAATATCCATAAGACAACTTCTCTTAAGTACAACCCAGGGTCTGCATGAAGTAAAGTGGCCGGGCACCACTACCAACAGTCTGGATTTCTAAGTCTAGGACTGACGCAAATGACTTTAACTGGGATATTAGGTCTTCAAGTATTCAGCATTCTTGGACTTCTTCTCTTTGGATTCCTTGGAACTCTTCTTCTTGGACTCCTTGGATCTCTCCTCCTTGGACTCCTCTGATTCATCGTGGCTTGAATATCTAAACGAATAGATAATTCCCCTAAAAGGGGTAGTGCCTTTTCTCTTTGGATATCTAAGGCCATCCAAACTCGATCTTCCAAATAGAAGAAAACTCTCCCTTTGAGGATGTCTTTTTCTTTTAGAATTCGAGTTGGATAAGAATATACACACTCAAAGACATTTTCATAACTCTTCACAATTATTTAAAATTATTTCATTAAATGGAAAGCAGTAAATCTAAAATCACCTGCAAGGTTATCCTAATAAAAGTCCCAAGTAGTTTATATGAAAAGTAAAGATGCTCAACACAGCCACACTTGGCTATGCTCTTAATAACTGGAGGCTAAGCAGTTTATGAAGCACCTGTAGCAGTTATAATAATTATTTTAGCCCTCATTTATTTAGGGGGGGCTGACCAAGCACATGTATAAAATATCATTAGAAATCCTTATAGTTGCCTCCCTTCTTATTTAGCATTGCATGAGCATGACCACCTGCAAGAAAATAAATATATATATATATATATATATATATATATATATATATATATATATATATATATATATATATATATATATATATATATATATATATATATATATATATATATATATATATATATATATATATATATATATATATATATGTCATCCCTAACCTAGGGGGGGCTGACCAAGCACATGTATAAAATATCATTAGAAATCCTTATAGTTGCCTCTCTTCTTATTTAGCATTGCATGAGCATGACCACCTGCAAAAAAAGAAATATATATATATATATATATATATATATATATATATATATATATATATATATATATATATATATATATATATATATATATATATATATATATATATATATATATATATATATATATATATATATATATATATATATGTCATCCCTAACCTAGGGGTAGATCCAACGTACATCACATTAATTTCACAGAGTGTAGTAAAGTAAGCAAACACAGCAATTTCATCACAATATGCGATGAAAACTCGGAAAACCCGACACATAGTAAAAAAGGAAACATCAGTCTAGCCTAGATGTAGAAGTGGTGCCCTAGCAAACAATTCTATGTGTGTGTAAGGTTTGTGTGAGTTTTAGGTAGGTCATGTGTAGGATAATTAGTTCAAATTGCCTAAGGTGAGAGTTTGTTGAAGGCCAGAGAAGGAAAATGTACATAAAGTTTAATTAATAAATTAGGATCTATTTTAGTTAATTTAGTTTTTTAATTCATTTTTAATACTTAGGGTAATGATTTTTGAAATTCAAATTGTATTAGCCAATTTTGAAAAGTCCCGGATCCTCCTAGGCGCTAGGCTGAGGGGGTCCAAAAGGTCACTATAGGAAATAGACTAGGTTTGGGGTTTCTAATATTTTAGATAAATACTAGGGAATAAGGAGAGTAGTTAGGCTTTACGTTTGTTAGCTTTGGAGTTTCCTAAGCAAATTTATGAATTTTCGAAGTTTTTGGCAATTAATGGAATTATTAAAACTTCCTAATTAGGGGTGATTTTAGGATTTTAATCCAAACCAGCTCCAAATTGATTGGAATCATCTCCAAATGTTAGAAATGACCTAAGAAAGTTATACCAAGTGTTTGAAAAATTTTGAAATTTTAAATAATTTTTAATAATTTATTAGGGGTAAAAAGGTAATTTTGATTAAAGTTGAAATTAAGGATCCAATTGAGTTCAACCTAAAGAGCCCTATTTATCTCAGGTTAAGAATGGAATTATGAACAATTCAAGTTATTATGGGTATTTTTTTGACTTGAAATAGATTTATTATAATTTTTAGAAGGTATCGAAGCCCTATTTACGAGGTAAATTAGGGTTGGTTAATTAAAGGGTCTAAAGAGCCCTAAAAATTCCTAAAATTTTTTGAGATGTTTCAGATTTCACTAGGTTTAAATGTTAAAGATTTCATGTCAATCGGTGATCTATCCTAACTCATAAAATTTTTCTAAGTTTGCTAGACGAGTCTTTAATTATTATCGTTACGATGTCACTACGTTGTAGGGATTTAAAATGAAGTTTTATGCTAACCCTCAAGGTTACAATATATGGAGTACAAAAAAATAGTAAATACTCAATGTACTTAGATCTAGGAGAGCCTAAACTAAGTGCTCGTGCATCCTACACATGCAAACTACGACAAAAGGAAAGTAAATACGCTTAACAAAATGATTAGTGAATGATTGGGACTCAACAATTCACTAATCCACTCCCCCATAATTGCTCTTTACATGCACAATCTATGTTTAAAATTCTATAAATAGTGAATATTCCAAAAATTAGAATTTAAAATAGAAGTAATTTTAAAATACTTATAAATATAAAGTTTTTTGAAAATAAGGTAATTCAAAATAAATCAATTTGTAATAAGTACATATAGGGGAGATCTACTGACCACCCTAATGAGGTTTCAAAAAGATTTGAAAATAATTTTTAATTTCAAAATAATTATTATAATAATTATTTAAATAATAGCTAAATAATCAAATAATTGAACATAGATAGAAATCTGCCTGAAAAAGCAAAATGGGCTCCTAAAAATAATTTTAAATTGAAATTCATAATTTTCTCAAAAGAATGAGGGGTTGTATGTTAAAATCTAATTTAAAACAAAGAAGTTATGAACTTTTGAAGTTTAAAGATAATTAAGAGGTTTAAAAATAATTTAAAAATGATTAATATTTTAAAATAATTATTTAAATGCATTAAAATAAAATTTTAAAACTTTTGAAATTTAAAAGTAATTTAAAATATAATAATAATATTAATAATAATATTAATAATATTCAAAATAATTCAAATAGTCATAATAGTAAAAATAATAATAATAATAACATAATGATCAAAATATCTAAAATAATAATAATGAAAATACAGATAAAGTAATAATATTAATGATGAAAATAATAATAAAGTAATTATGAAAATAAGAATAATAAGAATAATAATAATAATAATAATAATAATAATAATAATAATAATAATAATAATGACTTCAAAATAATACTAATAAGAATAATAATAATAATTATAATGGTTTTAACATAATGATAATAATAATAATAATAATAATAATAATAATAATAATAATAATAATAATAATAATAATAATAATAATAATAATAATAATAATAATAATAATAATAAAAATAATAATAGTAATAATACTGAAATAATGAAATAACATAGTAATAATAATAATAATAATAATAATAATAATAATAATTTAAAAATAGCTTTTATTATTTTTAAATAATATAAATATATTTTAAATATTTTTAATTAAAAATATTTCTAAATCAAAGAGGATTCGAATACGAAAGATTCGGTATATTGCACGTATTTTTAGGCTTAAAATAAAATTTTAATGAATTATTGAAGAAAATACTTAAAATAAACTTTTAAAATCATTTAAAATAATATATACTCAGTTAGATCGACGGCTGGGACACATGGCGGCCCAAGATTGGATCCCGGGACCACAGCTAGTGATTAGCACCGCCGCCAATCATTTTAACATGATTTCGTCGGTGCGGCGGGAACCACACGGTTTACTAATCCGCGTCAGCACCCGCCCTGAGCCGCTGGATCACTCGTCGTTCTGATTGAATGATCAAGATGGAGTTGGACCGTGAAACGGTCCAATCGAAGGCTCAAGCGGTCAGCTACACGAGCGGAAAGGCAAGATCTGGACCGCTGATCGCAAGATCAACGGTCCGAATCGCTTGCTACATGATCCATGCGCGATCTGAAACCCTAAACAATAATTTTTGATTTTCTCTCGATCGGTTGGATGAAATTGAGCTAGATTTTTAACCAGAGGCTGTGCTAGTGAAGAGCATCGATGGGGAACCAATATTGCGTTCTAAAAAACACTATACAACAAGTTATTTAGATATAGGTGTTCTAGAGTAGGGTTTGCATTTTTATCTAATTCACTCGATGGATTCGAAAGATCTTGGGCTTATTTCACTTGTAGATTATCCACGCAAAAGTTCCTAGTTGATCCCGCTCCTTGATTCGTCTTGGATCGAGAAGGAGAAGCCTAGGAAGTTTTCTAACCTCGTTTCACCGAAGGATCGCTGCCGGCGAGCTTTTAGCTGTGGATTTGAGTGAGGGAAGGTAGAGGGGCGGGGGGGGGGGGGGGGATCTCACACATGAGAGGGCTCGGGCTTAGGAGGAGTAGAATGCCAGATCCCCTTCAAAGAAACCCTAAAATGACTATTTAAAGCCATTGCCTCATCACCAATGGCCAAGCTTGAATCAATGCAAGATTAGGAGGGAAAATCAGTGGAATTGGCAGTGGTTTTGAGTTAGGGACAATTTTGAATGAGATTAATGCATTAAATGGGTTTAATTTTGCTTTAATGGGTCAAATTGACCTAATTATGACTTGGTTTGGCCAAGTCAAGGTTTGACTTGGTCAACCAAGTCAATTAGGTCAAGTAGGATAAGGGGTCGAATCCAAAGGGCTTGAATTGGATTGAATAGAATTTATGCTCAAAGGAATCCACTGGGTCAACTCAGGTTGACCTGGTCAATCTAGTTGACCTAGGGCCCGGGTCTGGGCTGAACAAATTTGATTTGACCCAAGAAATTTATTGGGCGAGGTCCTGGGCCCTAGCTTGATCAATTTGACCAAGTCAACTCTCTAGATCCCAAGTCTAGGGAAAAATAAGGTCAACAAACCCCTTAGGAAGTTGGCTAGAGAGAGAAAGAGGGAGAGTATCATTGTGAGAAAACACTAATTTCATGTGACTCCGATCCATTTTCTACTGTTTGCTTAGTTCAGAAAATTGTTCATATCGATATATGTTATATTTGCCTAATGTAGTTTACAAAAATAATAAATTTTTTTAGATTTTTATAATTTAAATTATAACTTCATAGTATAAAATTGATAATAACTTTTCCCACTAAACTTTCACTGTGTAGCTTTCTTTATGTTATAGATACGATTATTTTGAAAAGTTTGATATTTTTTTAAAAAAGTTTTGCTAGGTATTGTGAAAAGTGTGCCATTTTTAACAAATAAAAAAATAATTTTGATCTTAAAAAATAATGATGTAGTACATTTAAAGCTTCAAAATAATATTAAGAACAATCCCTAGTATTCTGGTGAAAATTTGAAATTATGAAATTTTACTTAGCTATTAAATAGTCTATCGGTAAAGCATCATATGCATTTCTAAAATTAATTTACTTAATTTTCTTTTATTGCAGTATAATTAATGATATTTGTGTTTATCTACTTGAATGTATGATTCTGTGGAGTTTTGAGGTTAAAGAAATATATGTTGTACTGAATGCACCGAGAGTCATAAAGGCCTAAATTTATGAATAAGTGATATGTGCTAAGGATTGGAGTCATAAGGGCATAGGAAGTCATAAGAACCTGAATTTTGATATCTATTTTTTATATCTATTACTGAGGAAAATCTATTAGTTTTCACTATGATATATTAAATACTTAATTATTTATTTACATTCAATGCAAAGTGTGTTATATTTCTATTTTCTTCAAGAAATATTTTCTTTAGTATACTTAACAAATAAATTTATTAATAACAACTTTTAAATTTAGTTAAATTCTTAATAAGTTTATTTAAAAAAAAAAGACTAATAGGTGTGACCTATTGAGTTGTATTGGCTCAGACTTTCTTTGCATTTTATTTTAAGTCAGGAAAATGATAAATAGCTCATTAGATACTTTCCAATTTATAAATTTTTCTACAATCATGATTATTTTTTTCTTTGATACGTATTCTATTGTATAGATTTTATTGTGTATAACTATAGGAAAATAATTGATTTCCGACAGAAAATTTTCAACAAAAATTCCGGTGATAAATTTTCGACAAAACTTCAGATGGATTTTTAGGTGTAAAATTTAAATTTCTGACAGAAAATTTAAAAGATAAATTAATTTAAATAGTTTTAAAAATAAATAAAGTATTCTAAAAATAAATATTTTTAAATTAATTTTACTAATTTAATAATTTATTTTTAATTAAATAATAATAATAGCAAAAAAAATTTAGTATTAAAAAGATAAATTAATTTAAATAGTTTTAAAAATAAATAAATTGTTCAAAAAATAAGTATTATTAAATTAATTTAACCAATTTAATAATTTAGTTTTATTTAAATACTAACAATATTATTATTAGTTAAAAGGTTAAATTAGTTTAAATAGTTAAAAAAATAAATAAATTCTTTTAAAAATAAATATTGTTGAAATTTATTTAACTATTTTAATAATTTATTAGCAAAAAAATATTTTTCCCTCTCCTAACACCTCAATAAAATAAATATTGGATGGCCCACCTCTCTCCTCCCATTTGTAGCCTTCCATAGGCCTCATAAAAAATGGAGAAATTTAGTCCCATGCCGCTATAGAGAAACTTCATTTTTCTGTAAAAATATGTATGAAGAGTTTTGCTTCCAACGAAGCCAAAATTTTCAAATTATCAAAAGAATTTCCAGCTGATTTTTTTCGATTTGTGTTTTGCAATGAAATTTAGCAATTTTCAATGAAAAGTTTTGGTGGAAGTAAGTCATTTTTCTGCAGTGTATATAATTTAAAGATGAATGAAAAAAGAATTTGTGGATGAGTTTACTTTTTAATTAGTTAGAAGTTAATTATTAGCTATTTAGTCTGTTTTAAGTTAAAGAAGTATGAGAAGTCTGCAAAAATTAGATCTTTGGCTTGGTTTGTCACCAACCAATATGATATAACATGTTCAATTTATTATATATTAGATTGGTTGTGACATGTTAAGTGTAAATTCTGTATTGTATTTAAATTTCATTGAAAATATATTATTTTTAAGTGTAAATTTTGTATTGTATTTAAGTTTCAGTGAAAATATATTATTTTAAGTGAAAATTCTATCTTGTGTTTAAATTTCATTGAAATTATATTATTTTACTTTTGTTTATATGTGAAATATTTAGAAATGACAAAATTTATAAGTGTTAAGCAGTGTCGCGTCGCCAACTTATAGAACATCGTAGCACTAAGTTCAATCACGTCGAGGAGTCCATTTCCTACCCCAGTCTTCTTTGTTTGTAATTACTACAACAATTTCATAGTTACCGTCGCGGTTTTACGCAGTACAACTATGCCAAAATTCAATACTGCAACGTTGAGTGTCTCAAGAAAATGAGCGTCAAAGCACCATGCCTTAGCATTGGATTTCCCATTCGAGCGCCGTAGTGCTCAAACTTCTAAAGCGCTACGACAGAGCAATTACTAAAGTGTGGAGCTGCACCAATTCAGCTAAAAAATGCACCATTTCAATTAGTAACCATGCCACGTTTGTTAATGTGGCAGTAGAGCAAAATTTACATCACAGAGGCACAAGTTCATTTTTAATGTCACAACGCACCTTGTCGAGTGTCACAGTGCTTAAACCCGACCCTGTACTTATAAATAGTTTTCCAGTTTTGTTATTTTGAGAGTTCTATCATATTTGAGCGAATTCTTATAATTTTTAGTGTGTTTCTTTACTTCCCCCTTAGAGTAAAGTCTAAAGAATGTGAGAGAAGTGCAAGATACTTTACTTGTGGAGATCCTAGCTTGTTTGTATAAGCAACTTTGTGATTAATGAAAGGAGTGTGGAGAAAATCATTTGATTCTTTCGGGTGACAAATTTCTTATTATTTCTCTTTTATCTTTTCTTTCAATGAATAAAATAAAGATGAGTTTGCTTGTTATTTCCTTAATGTTTGACTAATTCTCTAATTTTGGGCTTATAATTTAGAAAGCATAATATGTACTAATGTAGACTCTTTTACTTTAATGAATCAATGTGGGCTCCAAAAATTTGCACCCTTTTTATTGAAAAGGAGAGTTTTAATAGATTTAAGTTCTAGATAAACTTTTAGAAGGCATATTGAGTTTTAGATAAGTCACTGTCTAGATACTTCATCCTCATTTTACGAGGACTTTATGATCTAAGTTCTATTTTCATATAGGCACAAACTCCTATAGTTAATTACCCCTCACAATGATGATAGAGAACTTTTGATTAAGGTTGGCATGAGATAGATACTAAGTACCTAGCGTATAATAATAATAATATTAGGGTTTGAATTTGGATTTGAATATTAGAGTTAAGATTTAAAATTTATCACCATATATTTAAAATAAGTGATGGGGGGAATGAAGCCGAGCCGATTAACATCCCATAGTTTCGTCATTCAGGGTTGTCATGGTCTCTGATCTACTTAGTTAGAGGAGATAGTCGACCCAACATGACAGAAAAAGCCTTATCGACAGTTATGGGTTACTTCGTACAAGGATATCTTATAGACTTGTGGTGGTGTTTATCTAAGGGGATATATTTGAATCCACCTTGACTGACAAAAAGGATTTAATTCTTATTGAGTATACTATATAATTCATTACTCAAGGGTTTGAAACTGTAGGAAACATACAGGCCTTGAATGTGAACGTAATATAGTGGTGCCATTTTATACAAAACTACACAATCAGAGGGCACGTGCCACATCCCTGTTGGTAAAAGAAGATTTGAGGATAAATCTTAGTGATAGACCTGACATAATATTCACTCTTTATGAGCAAGATTAATTTCAAATTTATCAACCCAACAAATAGTTGTGGGAGGTGGATAGATTTTAGCTTTAAGTATTTTAGGTGATCAATTTCATGTTAAAATCATTTATAATTTTTTTTATTTTGCATTAGGATTTAAGTATTTTGAAAGACAGATTCCTCTCTCGTTGATATTTTCTATCAACACAGTCATCATCAGGGTGATGCCCAATATTTTGCTTTGGTGTTCTTGACTATTTTGAAAGAAAAATTCCCCTCTGATTTAGATTTTCTTTCAGCTAGGCCATCATAGGGGTTGACATGATTGTCATTTAAAAAAATCTATATTTTGTATAAATTTAGGAGATCTTATAATTTAAGTCATGTTGACTAAAGTCCTTTTAAGGAAGATGATAAAACTTGAATATTCAACCAGCACAGCATTCTTAGTCTGTTGGATTAGGAATCAAATATGACAGTTGGAGCACATGTGAAATATATTTTTAGCAATAGATTGGAGCTATTGTAAAAGTACTTGAATACTTTTAGCAATTCCATGAAGCTTTCTCACCAATTTACATTCATGTAATATTTCTTTCTAGTCATAAGACCCTTCAATCATCATTTCTAAATACTTCTTCATTAAGGGATTTTCTAACACCTATAACATTATATACAAGTAAGTGCCTGTGAAGCATGATCTTCAATTGACCATCTTGAATGCTAAAGCCTCCACAAGTATTATCTTAATATTCCAATCCTCTCTACAATCCTAAACCCGTTGAAAGAAATATCTTCCATTGCAATATGTATAAAATTGTCTTATTTGTGGCCATATTAGTTGTCAACCAAGTAACAATTTTCTTTCACATACCATCATCAGTTGGGGTTGGATTAATAGTAAAATCAAACTTAACACTTTTCTTATCTTTATACACTCTTATGACCAAATATATCTATGAATTAAACTATTGATGGACTTCTTTAACTAAGGATCCTCTCACAGCTTCTAAAGTTATTGATCTTGAAGTAGCTGAAGGAGCATTATTAGACCAAAAATATAAATGCCAAAGGCCTGTGAGTCTTCCCTACTATCCTTATTAGAACAAAACTAAGTATAATTTTATTGCATAGATAAGTAAACTCTTTTTATGCAATTCACTACTATTTTCAATTATTCAGGGGTTGGTGAAGAGATTGACTTAGGAGGCTCAAGTCGAATCTCTACTTTATCATTATAAGGTGTTGATATCATTGAGATATGAACAATAATAACAATAACCTCCTCATCATTCCTCAAAATAACTTCTCTTGCATCGTCTTTTTTACAATATGAATTACCCTACAACCCATAGCTTCACTTTCATTATAGTATCAACTACAAAATTTCTACCTTAATCACATAGGATGATCCTAAATCTTTTAAGAAAATCCTTTTACAAAGTCAAATCATCAGTAGAGCAAGGAATAGTTAATTTTGCATATTTCTCTTAATCAAAATTATGATTACATGAACTACCCATTTCTAAAATGAACTAGTTTCTCTCTTCACCAAAATTTCTCTTAAGATAAGATTAAGAGCAGAGAAATGTTGCTTTCACCTTTTCAAATAATTCAGAAGGTTAAAGAGAGAGTTGCGATTTCACATATTCTTATAAATAAATAAAGAAATATATATCATTTTTTTTTATTAAATTCAATAACTCTCCCCAAAAAATATGTTCGTTCAATAACAATTTCGACAACCTCACAGGGGGGGGGGGGGGGGTTCAGGCGGCACTTGCCTTTGACTATACCTGCTTGAATCTAAGATACAATGACGTGGGATCTTTGAATTAACAATCATCTCTCCATGATATAAGATACAACATTATAGAGCATTTATTGACTGAATGAATATTTCATTATATCTCCATCAGATGCTATAAACATGAGACTGATGCCATCTCAAGCTTTTGCTTAATTTTGAGGTTGGATAGGATTAATCGATGATGCTCCATCAAAATACATCTCCCAAACTTATGATTTCTCTTTCTCTTGAATATGTATGATCTGTTCATTAGGCAAATCATCATTGAGCATTGAATCTACAAGATTAGGACGTGTGGCGAGGAAATCAACAAGACTTATCATTTTATTACCTTTTATAGAATACATATGATATCAATCTACATGAGTATCACTTCCCATCTAATGACTTATCAATGCTGATCTTTTTATCAAGAATTTCATCGATCGATCTTTGATATTAGAGTAATTTTATGAAACAACATATAATGGTAGAGTTTTTTTTATAACAAAAATCAATTCGAAAAAGTATTTCTCAATCGAAGAATAACGTATCTCTTCTCAAATCAACCTTTGGCTAATATAGTAGGGGGAATTCTCATTTCCTTCTTCATTATGTTGAGCTAGCAGTGCTCTGAGAGACTCTTCTAGTACTACAATGTACAAAATAGGAGGCTTTTTTAGAATTGATGTACAAGAATGGGTGGGTTTAACAAGTATCTCTTGATACTGTCAAAAGCTTATTGGCATTCTCTATCCCATTTGAACAGTTGACCACTACCTAACAAATTCGATATAAATCATTGAATAAAATCAAGTTGCCCTTACAAGGAGTGAAATTGTCGAATGTTCTTTAGCGTTGCATCTCCATAATCATCTTGATTTTATTAGGGTTGATTTCAATTCATCAATTACGAACGACACACCCTAAGAGCTTCCCCAAGGAGACCCCAAAAGCACATTTGAGAGGGTTCATTTTAAGATCAAATCTTCTAATCCTCTCGAATACAATTGTCAAATCATCCAAGTAATTATTTCAGTCCATGCTCTTAACGACAAGGTCATCCACATAACATTCAACCTTCTTATGAATTAATTCATAAAAGATACATGTCATAGCCCTCTGATAGGTAGCACCAGTGTTCTTCAAATTGAAGGGCATGATTGTATAAAAATATATACCAATACGTATTATGAATGATATGTGTTTCTCATATTCAAGAACCAAGCATTTTGATCTGATTGTATCTTGATGATTCATCGATGAAAAAGAACATGTCATAATTAGACTTATTATTAACTAATAGCTCTAATACAAAGAGTGGAAAGTCATCTTTTGGACATACCTTATTGAGATACCAAAAGTCTCATTCATATTACATTTGATCTGATAGCTAATCTGTAAATCACGACATCAGGAGATAAGCTAGGTATTCTAACGTATATCCAAGTAAAGCAATCCATAAATTCATAGAGGAGCTTTTTATTTATTCAACTTGATCCTTAGAGAAAAGATCATTGATGAAGGTCGGGCGAGGGTATTCCTCTATTCCCAAATTAACTTTTTCAGCTCATCCATAATAGCAGTTTGTCAACCATCTTCAAGCTCTTCTCATGTAGGTTTAGCTTCTACAAGTTGATCATCTTAAAAGTTAATTTTATAAAGATCTTCCTTATTGTTACTGTCAGATTCAACTTTCCTATATGTTATTACACAACAAATTTCCTTTATAGGGTACTTTTGTACAATAAATCTAAGGCCCCTTTTTGTAAGGGTATCCCTTTTTTGCGATATGAAAGGACTTTTTTGATACCAAAGCTTCAAAAGGGAATGAGTTCACAAGTTTAGTGATGCCAGCATCAACTCCTTATTTTCGTATTAACTTTCAAACTTTTCTAGGATAATACCTAGGCACCCTTGTGGGAACTATCTCTCTAGAATCAATCACCTTGACAAGCCATTCAAAATTCATTCTTGATATTCTCCCGATTTGTAGAATAAACTCCTTGGTTTAGTGTTTTCACTTAAAGAAGGGTGTAAAAAATTTGAGCTCTTCAACTTTGCTCACCTCATAAGGGATAATTTCTCTGAAGTGTTATGGAGGGAGGGGCATAATAATGAATGTGATTTTTAAGATCGATAAGTCACTTATTCTACTTGAGAAGATACACTGTGCTTTGCTAGCATAGGTGGATTCATAATCACAATAAAAATTTGAATATTATGCCTCATATTTCCTTTAACTAAAAACTGGCAAGTCTCCTTGGATTTAGTAGTGATGAACTCATCATATTCTGTGTCACTCCCTAGGTGAGGCATAGTTCTCTTTATTTGGATATAAAGGCTATTTTAGGAAGAGTCAACATTGTCTTCTTTCTTCCCACTTGCTTTTTTGCAACTTCTTCTTTGGATTGTTTTGCAGTTTTTGAGTTTGATTCCTTGGTTTCAAAAGAACTTATCAATTTTAATTCTTTTGGGATGAGATATTTTGCATCTTAATATATTTTTACTTCATGAACTACAAAGGATTGGATATCAGTTAAGACCCTAACTTCCTCTCCATCTCTAAGGTACTTCATACACTGGTGTAAGGTTGTTGGGAAAATACCATATTCGTACAATCAGGGGCGACCTGGAAGCACCTTGAATGAAGTGTTTGCATCAATCATATGTTATTTATCTTTTGTATAAAGTTCTCCAAATTTGAGATAAAGTACAAACGACCCCATAGACTTCTATCCTTTCTCATTAAACCCATGTATTATTAATTTGTCTTGCCCAAGATGCTACACACTAAGAGATAGTGATCTTAATGCTCTCAAGCTTATGAGATTTATAGAAGATCCAAAATCAACCATAATTTGACTTATCATGATTTCATCACTCTCTGTATTAATATATATTGGGCGATTGTGGTATATTGTTCCAAGCATTAGGTCATCCTCGGTAAAAGTATGATTGATTCATTCCGAGCCTGTAGAACTTTAGTCATACACCGTTCAACAAAATATACTTCATATTTTTTAGGGTCTTTGAGAGGCTGAATCAAAGTCTCTCGAAGTTCTTTAGATATTAAGAGAGCTTCATATATGCTGAAGTTATGCAGGAATCTTTCATAAATTAGATAAGATATTATAATTTATACCTTTATTTGACATGCATTTCTACTTAGGGTCCTTAGGAATAATTTCTTCATTGATGACTATTTCTTTTTCTTTCTCGTCATTTTAGGCTCCCTTCTTCAGCAGAGGCGGTAGTATTTTGCCACTCCTCAACTGTACTTAAGCTACTTCATTTGATTCAAATTCATATGATGATGCTGTTATTTCAGAAGATTCATCGACATGCTTAAAATTACTACCAACTTCACATACTCCATTCATGATGTTATGTCTAGTTCAGACTCCTTTTCATTTGGGAAGTACAAATCCTCCTCTAAATTGTAGTTCATCGGTAACACCATCAAACAAGTTTCAAAAGTCACTTCCTCACTACGCTTTTCTTTTGTTAATGTATTTGATGTCACCAAAATAACACGACATATCTCCATAGAAAGTGAATTTTCATCTTCTTGTTCACCATCTTCCACTTCTGATTGGTCAATTTGAAGCTTTAACAGAACATCTGCAAGCATTATAGCTTGTCTCAATGGTTGATGGTAATCCTTCAAATTATTGATGATCTTTTGAAGTACAATCCTTTTCTTCTTTAGCCTGTCAGGCTTATTTGAATTATCAAACTTTTTTTAGGAGGTCTTAAAGAACGGTTTCTTGCATCAAGATATTCTAACAAGATTAGAATGTCTCTAAGCTAATGACCTGGAAATAGATTCCCTTATATTTAACTTTTCTTTCAATTCAAGCACTAATTCAACAGGGGATTTTCACTTGACACTACTAAATTTTTTAAGTTGTTTCAACATTTTCATTGTCTTCTTAGAGACCACAGTCTCCCATTGATTATTTTAAATTAGTTCTTTTTTTACTTTCTCATTAGTCGAGAGCACGAATTTTCTTTAAATTGGAGGAGATTTAGGCATCTACTTGTTAAAAAAAGAAAGAAAGGAACCAATATATGATTATTAATTAAGAGGTAAGTCACTACTAATTGGCGCAAGTTACATTCTTCATAAACTGCCTTCTTGCCTATGAAGAGTTCAAGTAGGATAATGCCATAGCTATAGACACTAGACTTGTCATTGAGTCGATAAGTTTAAGCATACTCAGGGACAATAAAGAACAATTTAAAATTGATTGTTGAAAATCTAATATGTCGCTTCAATAAAGAACATGCTAACTTAAAAATATGTCATACTATCAAGGTTCTTAAAAGTTCATGGAATGGTGCCATTCAACTTGTTTCCATGTGCAATACTTTAAAAAGATGAATAATTGATGATAGTTCACATAGAAGAAGATTTAGAACTACATTAACAACTGTAGTTAAAAAATAATACTCTAAGGCTATTAAGATTCACACATGAGATCAAATTCTCAAGAATAGTCCCTTCAAGATAACTATTTGCAATATTCTTGGTAGAAAGAAACATGAAAAATTAAGCCATTAGACAAAAAATATCGAGTATAGCAAGACTATACAAGTCAAATAAGTCTGCTATCTTCACAAGCTTGGGTGGTATTTTCCCTGTAAGCTGGTTATCATTTAACTCCATGCATGACCAAAGAATCTCCTACAAAAACTTATAACAAAATTTCAAAACAAAGAAATGGTAAGGCATAAGTAGCTATTACCATATTAAAAAGAGATAGCACAATCCATAAAAATGTGCATTGTTCATTAAAAACAAAGAAAAAGCTTATAACTTATTTCAAAACAAAGAAATGGTAAATGACTATTTTTCAGTACATTTTCTCACATTAATATAATTTAAATTTGATCAACTTTTTGAAAAATTTTCACCATGAAACAACAAGTTGTACATGATATACACAACTTTGGCTACATTACATTAAGCTACTCATGGGAGGATCTATAGTGGGGGCCCTGGGGGCACAGGCCCAATAATAAAAAATTAGCCCAGTTTAAATTGTACTAATATAATTATTAATATATAAGATTAAATTCATTTTTTAAAACTAATCAGTTTTGGCTTGGCCTCCGCCTCAGATCATTTTTTTTCTAACTCTGGCATTTTCCTTCTATCTCTCGTTATTATCCGCCCTCTCTCTCTCTCTCTCTCTCTCTCTCTCTCTCTCTCTCTCTCTCTCTCTCTCTCTCTCTCTCTCTCTCTCTCTCTCTCTCTCTCTCTCTCTCTCTCTCTCTCTCTCTCTCTCTCTCTTCTTTATCTCTTCCCACCCTGCCTCAACCTAATAGTAAATGTGATTCTTCAGATCTCTCTCTCTCTCTCTCTCTCTCTCTCTCTCTCTCTCTCTCTCTCTCTCTCTCTCTCTCTCTCTCTCTCTCTCTCTCTCTCCATCCAGCTAGTTTTTTGGGAGGAGGGAATTGATACTTTTTTTTAATAAATTTAAGTAAATTAATTAGTTTAATTATATTAACTATATAATTTTGTATTATTTATAATTTTTTACTAAATGTTAACCATTATGTCAAATTAATATAATAAAAAATAATTTAGAATTAATAAGCAATTCATTTAAAATTTGAAAGATTATGATCTTATACTAATTTAATTAATCTAAATATAGTTCAAAATTAAAACTTAATTTAATTAATGAAACTAAAATAACCTTAAGAATAAAAACAATTTATTTGAACTCAATGTAATAATAACTCTAAAAATATATTAATTTTTTAATAAATAATTAGATAGAGTGGGATATATCTATTCTTTTTTAATGAAAATGCATATGATTTTAGATGTATTTTTATAAATTTTCATTAAAAATATGCTTCATGATATGTGATTATACTGAATAAAAATTATATTTTGAAAATAAATTAATGATTAATATTAATTTGTGCCCCCATACAAACAATTTTCTGGCTTTTTAGAAGTGGTAAAAACTGCTGCCCAATCCACTCTCTAGCTTCGGTTTTCAAACCGCCGGTACTAACTGCTATGGAAACACTATGTTTTGGTAGTGGGTTATTTATATTTTTGTTTTAATTATTGATCTACCGATATATATCTTCATATATTCTTACACGACTGCTCCACTTAAATAAAATGCATTAATCTCTTTTCACTTTGCTATACTTTGTTGGAAATTTAACTTCACTTGTTAGTGTTACAACTCCTTTTTGATATTTCATAGCGGGTATATTCTTTATTTATGTGTATGCTCAATGTTTTAACTAATTTTTTCTTATACTTTACATGTTCCTGATACGTCATCATGAAATTATCTTGATCATGCACGAATCTCGAGGCAAAAATCAACCCGGAAACTTCAAAACTTAAATCCGGGAGCACCTAAACTCCGATTTCAGCAAATTTATAGTCAAACTGAGCGTCTTAGAAATACAAACCCAACGACACCAAATTCAACTCAATCCAATCCCAAATGAGCCCAAATCAAGCTTTTGAAGTGTTGTTGGAAAGCTCGTACCATAATTTGAGTTACTAAACGGTATCCGATTTTAACGAGCTTATAGTTGAATCGAGCGGCTCGATGAGAAGAATCCAACGAGCCCAAGATTACTGAATTCCGGCATCACTAAGGCCTTTAAAAATTCAACAAATGATGCAAGATCGAAGGATTCAATATCAGCTGTCCATTCAACCACTCCCTATTTGCCCTTGATCTCATGCCTATTTACAAGCCATGCCACTCCAGAAAAATTATAAATAGAGCCCTCATTCCTCATAAGGGGGAACTAAAGAAAGAGAGAGAAGAAGAAGAGAAGAAGAGAAGGAGAATCAGCTCTTCCTCGTCCATTGCCGGAGTTCTTTCCGCCGCCTGAATACGCCGGAATTCTGCCGGATATTCGGGAGACGCCGGAATTCTGTAGAACTTTGTAACTTTGTTTCAATGTAGAAGAAATTAATTGTAATATGATCGTCCTAACTTGTGGGACGAATCAGCCTTTGTACTCCAAACAAACACTAGTGGAATTACTTCAACTGGGCGTGGCCCCATGGTTTTTTCCCTCTTTCAGGTTTTCCACATAAAAACCTTGGTGTTCCCTTTTTATCTTCTATTTGTCTGTGCTGAATATTCGTACAACGCTTGGACGTAAAATCACAAACTCTATCGCCGCGTATATTCTAGCCCCGCAACAGTTCGGTGCCATATGTGGGAACTACTATCCCACAACTTCAAGTATTGCTATAATGGTCAACAGACGTAGCAGTCGCATTGTTGGAGCTTCCTGCTCCAACTCCCACCAATCCAAAAATTAGTCTGTGAATCACAGACGCCTGATGTCTATCTATTTTCATCATGGGGGGCAAAATGCTACCGGAGAAGGAACCTTGGGACCTTCTATAGAAGAAAGAATCCGAAAGATGAAAGAATCTCAGAATGAAATTCTTTAACTCCTGCGAGAGACTCGACAACCGACACTACCACAAAGGGAGGAAGTGCTTCTCCCTCGAGATCCACCACAGGTTGAAGATGTTCAATTAGAGCATCTTCAAGCAGAAATTCCTCTTCCTCCCCGAAGAAGGTAGATACATCAGAACAACGAACTCACTGATACAACAAGTTCTAAACATCCTTCACCCTCAACTCGGCAGCCTCGCATTCTTCCAAATCTCCTAGAAGGCTCAACCCAACCACACATTGTTGAGCTCCCTCATAATGCTCTACATCATGTACTGTGAAGATTGGTACGGGAAGAGTTCCCCGAGGAGATGTGAGGTAAGCTCTCCGACGAAGGAACTTCTAGAAGTCATCACCTCTAACCTAAGCCATTCTTCAGCAATCCATTTCGGTTGGATTTTAAAGTACCAAATGTTGAGTCCTATGACGGGATGATCGACCTGTATGAGCATATCAACTACTATAGAACCATCATGCATATTCAACAAGCATCAGATGCACTCATTTGCCAGGTTTTTCCTGCCACCCTTAAAGGACATGCTCGAACGTGGTTCTATTCACTTCTATCCAGAATGATCCCTTCATTCGTCAAATTAGCCAAACTATTCATTGAACAGTTTGTGGCTAATCGAAGAATTGCTAAGAAATCTCCCAACCTCTCTGGGATCCATCAAAATGAGGTAGAATCGTTGAAGGAGTATTTTCAGCGGTTTTCCACCGAGGTTCGACAGATTCCAGGAGTAGACCCTGAATTATTCAGAGGGGTCTTTCTTGGAGGTCTTCATCCTGGCCCTTTCTATTCAGTACTCATGTGTGACACTGTTCATTCATATGCTGACCTGATCCATCGTGTGGAGGTGCAAATTTCTACAGATGAAGCTATAAATTCTCATAGGAAGCAATTTGAGCAAATCAACGGGAAGTGCAAAGGTGCACCTGGGATGGACAATTCATTCTCACAACAAAAAAGCAAAGAAATAATGATCTACCTCCTAGGCCTCCATTACCATGACGGGAACCTCGATAGGAGAAGGAGTATACCGCACTCAACACATCTCGAGCAAATGTATTGATGGCCGTTCCAGATCAAGGCCAAATCCTTTGAAGTCAAACACAGGAAATCCAAATCAGTATTATCACTTTCATCGTAGTTGTGGTCACACTACCGAAGCCTGTAGGCAACTGAAGGAGGAAATTGAAAGGCTTATCCGCCAAGGCTATCTTTGGCAGTTTATTCAAGATTCACCTACTCGAGAGGAAGCTCGTTCCACTCGGGGGCAAAATCAACAACAAATATAATCTTTGAATAATATTCAAATGATTGGTGAGATTGAATGATCACGTACTTCATGCATTTTTATTAGTAATACTACTTGTCTTGTTGTCTCTTTTATGTTGAGTAGGGTATCACTTTGATATCTTTAATATCTTCTTCCAAGTTAAATGTTGTATTATGCCCGTACATATATCTTATGTGTTGAGTCATTGTAACTTGTATATCCCTAAGTCATACTAGGGAACTATTATACTGTCTTACATAATACAGTAATATAATGTTCACGTTGTTGTGATATTATTTTCTCTTATGAAAGATAAAAAAATTTCTCAAACTCTTTTTCTGTGATTCGAGAAATACACAATCTATATTGTATCTCAATCACCAGATGGTCAATCCCAGGGGGATTTGATCCAACCTCTTCTATACAGGTTAACATCATCAAGCAGGGCTCTGACATACAACCTCGGATAGGTCTTACATCCATGGTGGATTCGCTAGATCTCTTCTACACAAGTTAACATCATCGAGCAACGCTCTGACATACAACCTCAGATAGGTCTTACATCATTGGTGGATTCTCTTGACCTCTTCCATACAGTTTAACGCGTCGATCAAAGGCTTCGATATACAACCTCGAATAGGTCTCACATCATTGGTGGGTTCTCTCGACCTCTTCTGTAGAGGTCAGCATCATCGAACAACACTCTAAGTGAATAATGTTCTCGATATAAAGACTCCAAGAAAGCAAGTGATTGATAAAATCATCACTCCAAAAATATGGGGGGGGGGGGGGGCAATATATCAAAAGCATGTGTTAAAGATGTAATCATAATTCAGCTTTCTCTAAAGAACAAGTTCTCAATTTCATATACAACATCATTGGAGTTACAATCATAAAGCAACAAGAAGCTTTAAAATGGTCAAATATTCTTTGTGGATTCAAGTGACCTCTTCTCTATTATGAATTGATGAATTTTTTATATCTTCCTCTTCAAAGAAAGATTACAAGTTGGTCTTTATTAGGCCTCAACTCAATTGACACTATATGTGTGTCGCAAGAATGTCGGCATAACACACTGCTCCAGCCCCTTGACTCAGTGATATCTGTTGTCGCTACACTTCAATATGGATGCATATTGCATGGGCAAAATGCCACTGGACTCCTACCATAATTGATCTTTCGTCTGATATTTGCCGGCGGTCCTTTACTTCAGCCATCATTGGACAGTCGCTCGACTGGTACTTGCAATGCACCTTCAAACTCTCTCCTTCAGCTCTCCACTCGATCGTTGACTGCTAATGGGCTTCAACTCGATCGTCCATCGTCGACAAACTTTCGCTCAAATGGTGTTGAAAATCCCTCGTCTACTCATCACTACGGGTTCTTCTCCAGGACACTATCACTATAAGATCTTCTCAAACCATCCTCGTATACAAGCAGCAATTGATCTCCTTCTATCACGGGTTATCTATTTAGAAGATAGCCTCTCATCGCGACTTCTTCTGCACAAGAGAGGGGCATTAAAGCTTGATAGGGGAATGCCACCTATCTCCGACAGTGGAATGCCTCCAATGCAAGAAGAAGAACACAAGCAAAGAAAAAATGTTTAACTTCTACACACGGAGAGGGGCCCTGAATTTTAGAAGGGGATGCTGCCGACAACAAACAGGGGAATACCTCAATTGTAAAAAAGTTAGAATGAAGGAGAAAAAAATCCCCTAACTTCTGTATAAGAGGAGGCGTTGAATTGGGCGGGAAAAATTTCCCACTCAAAAGCAACAGAAAACCTCAACTGTTAGAAAGCTAGAGGGGGAAAAGAAGAGGAAAAGAAAAATCCCATAACTTCTGCATAAGAGGCGTTGAATTGAGCAGGGAAAATTTACCACTCAAAAACAACGGAAAACCTCAACTTTTAGAAAGCCAGAGGGGAAAAAGAAGAGGAAAAGAGAAATATCTTAACTTCTGCGCGAGATGAGGGGCGTTGAATTGAGCAGGGAAAATTTCTCATTCAAAAGCAACGGAAAGCCTCAATTGTCAGAAAGCCAGGGGGGAAAGAAAGAAGAAAAAGAGAAATCCCCTAACTTATGCACAAGAAGAGGGGAGCTAAGTCAAGCAGGAAAAATTTCCCACTCAAAAATAATGGAAAGCCTCAACTGTCAAAGAGCCAGAGGGAGAAGAAGAGAAGGGGCTATTTTTCTAAAGGCCTTAGAGGCCTATTTATATTTTTTGGAGAGAGAAAGGGAAGTTTCTCGAGTTTTCCAGAAATTTCAATTTTTTTTTGAATTTTTCAGAATTATTTTTGGAATTTTTTGGATTTTTAAATCCATGTGGGGTCCACAAAAAAAATACAATTAACCGTGCGGCTAACTGCGCGGAATCGCGCGGGATGTGCCCGTTGGCGGGTGGTGCAGGTGCTGCCAGCGGCCGCGGCGGCAGGCGGTGGCCGGCCGGTTCGGCCTCCTATGCTTGTTCGGGCCCAATGTTTGGCCCGTACGGTCCGAATCAGAGGTTTTTTAGGTCCCCGGACACGTTTTTGACGTTCCGGACTCAATTTTGACACTTCCAGAGCTCAACGAGACCTCTATGACCAAGTTTGTGCAAATGTTCAACTTTTGGAACATAATTTTTTGCGATTCGGTAAATAAAAACTTTCGAAGCATATATTTTCGGAGTCCTGGAACTTCGACGTCCGAAAATAAGGGGGCAACTGATATGTCATCATGAAATTATCTTGATCGGGCACAATTCTCGAGGTAAAAACCAACTCGAAAATTTCAAAATTCAAATTCGGGAGTACATAAACTCTGATTTCAGCGAGCATGCAATCAAACTGAGCATCACGGAAATACAAACCTAACGACACCAAATTCAACTCAATCTGATCCCAAATGAGCCCAAATCAAGCGCCCGAAGTGCTGTTGGAAAGCTCGTACCACAATTTGAGTTCCCAAACGGTATCCGATTTTAACGAGCTTATTGTCGAATTACGACATCACTAAGGTCTTCAAATATTCAACAAATAGTGCATGATCGAAGGATTCGATATCAGCCATCCATTCGACCACTCCCCATTTGCCCCTAATCTCACTCCTATTTACAAGCCACGCCACTCAAGAAAAACTATAAATAGAGCCCTCATTCCTCATAAGGGGGAACTAAAGCAAGAGAGAGAAGATGAAGATAAGAAGAAGAGAAGAAGAGAAAGAGAATCAGCTCCTCCTCGTCCACCGCTGGAGTTCTTTCCACCGCCTGAATACGCCAGAATTCTGCCGGATATTCAGAAGATGCCAGAATTCTGCAGAACTTTGTATATTTCAATTTAGAAGAAATTGATTGTAATCTGAACATCCTAATTTGTGGGACGAATCAGCCTTTCTACTCCAAACAAACACTAGTAGAATTACTTCAACTAGGCGTGGCCCCGTGGTTTTTTCCCTCTTTCGGATTTTCCACGTAAAAGCCCTGGTGTTCCCTTTTTATCTTCTGTTTGTGTGTGCTGAATATTCGTACAACTCTTGGACGTAAAATCACAAACTCTATAGCTGCGTATATTCTAGACCCGCAATAGTTCCAATGTTTTGTTTGGGTAACATAAAGTTTGTCTTAGGCTTAGTTTGCAACAACTTTCTTAATGTTTCCAAAGCAACTTTCTAGTATAAATTTTTTTAGTTTAGGAAATTTGTTCTAAAATCTGCTTTAGAAAGCACTAAAAAAGTCATCCCAAATAAATCTTAGTGTTGAAATGAAATAGCAATGGCTCTCATTCCAATTTTACTAAATTCCTTCATACAAAATCAATATGAAACTCTCAATGCAATCGACTTGAATCAATAGTTTTGTCTTAAGGAATAGTGACAGCTCTTATAAGCAAAAGGAGCTTTGATTACAAAATAGGATCCTTCCTATTTTGTTTTAATAGGTCCATTTAAAATTTTGTCTAAGGTATCGTTTGGGGCGACTTTCTTACTGGTTCTTAAAGCAGCTTTCTAGTATAATAATTAAAAATTTAGTACTAAAAGCTGCTTTAAGAAGAAATAAGAAAGCCGTCCCAAACGTAGCCTAAGTCTCATTGATCTGAGCATTTTAATGAGAACAAATTGATCAAGTTTTATTTGCTCAAAATAATAGATACCATCAAACAATTTTTTTAGTGAAATGATGATGTCAAAATTAATTTATGTAAATTTCCATTCATCAAATTAAATTGTGTTATGATTTACATCACCCTATAATGTCAATATTGAAATGTTGAATTAGTTGTCTCATTATTTTAAATATTGGAGTTTTCAAGAAATGTTTTAAGCTCTTAATCCCCATGATAACGAGAAATTATTCTGTGTGGTCTCCGGACGTAGCTCTACTTCCGGATTCCAATACAATGCCGCCATTTGGCGGCCCGACGACCCGACGAAATTATAATATTTGGCACGTCTTTTCCAACTTATCAGGCGGCCTGACGACCCGCCGGAATTAGAAGTTGTATGTTCACATGAAGTAAAAGTCGAAATTAATTATTTCTCAATTAATCATTCAACCCTTATTGCAAGGAAAGGATTAAGGAAGCGCAAAGCAAGACGAAAAGTACATTAAGGTGTTAGGTCAAATCCAGTCTGGAAAGGCTCCTGAGCTACAGGTTGATGATTTAGGAATTATTGTATTTTGTGATAAAAGATTACGGATTCCGATTAGTAAGACTTAAGGAATAATATTCTGTAAGAAGTTCGTTATTCTGGTAAGATGAATCATGATGCGTAGCTAATTTTTCAGGTGGCAAGAGATATTATAATTTAAATGGGCGTCAACGGTGCTTTATTAAAGCCCATAACAGCTTTTGTTTACCCCATGATGGTGTAAAAGGGATGAAGCGAAATAACAGCCCATTTGACATGTTTCCTCAACTTAAAAGACCTTGATTCATTTCTTCCGAACTTAGATCTTCCAGTTTATTGACATCAAAATAATTCTAATTAATCCGATTAATTAATCATTGGCCAATTATATGGAAAAATTTAGTTAATTATCAACCAAAGATTAATCAAAGCATTATTGAAAAATAAATCTTTTCATTGGCAAACAAAAATATCCTTAGCTTTTCATCGTAATGAGAGAGAGAGAGAGAGAGAGAGAGAGCATGGATAAATAAATGTTTCCTTTATTCACCTTATTTGTAAGAAAAAAATTAATGAAATTATTTTGTTCACAAGAAAATAACTATAAATATAAAATCTTAAGGTAATTGATATATCTATTGATATATCATAAAAAAATTATCTTGATCGGCCACGAATCGCGCGGCAAAATCAAGTTGGAAACTTCAAAAATTAAATTCAGGATCACCTGAACTCTGATTTCAGCATACTTACAGTCAAAATGAGCGTCTCGGAAATACAAACCCAACGACACCAAATTCAACTCAATCCGAGCCCAAATGAGTCCAAATCAATGACCCAAAGCGCAGTTGGAAAGTTCATACCACAATTTGAGTGACCAAACAATTTTCGAACTTTATGAGCTTATAGTCGAATTGAGCAGCTCGACGAGACAAATCCAACGAGACCAAGATCGCCAAAGTTTGAAGTCATTAAGACCTTCAAATGCCTGATAAATGGTCCACGATCGAAGGATTCAATATCGGCCATTCATCCGAACCACTCCATATTTGCCCCTGATTTCTCATTTATTTATGGGCCATGCCACTCAAGAAAATCTACAAATAGACTCCTCATTTCTCTTGAGAGGGGACCCCAAACAAGAAGAAGAGAAGAAGAAGAGAAGGATAGGAGGTAATAACTCCTCCTCAACCACCGCCAGAGTTCTGCCCGACGCCCGAGTGACGCCGGAATTCTGCGGGACACCGGAGTGACGCCCGAATTCTTTCCAAGTAACGTCAGAGTTCTGCCCGTTGCTGGAATTCTGTTAGACTTTTGAAAGACGCCGGAGTTCTGTCTAACGCTTAAGGGACACTAGAGTTCTGCCCGACATCAAAATTCTATTCAACTTCGGAACCATGCCGAAATTCTGCCTAACCTTCGAAGGAAGCCAACATTCTGCCCAATCTTCAAGTGACGTCAGAACTCTGCTCGACATTATAACTGATTTTTAATCCTGAAGAGATTCATTGTAATATGATAGTCCTAAATTTTAAGGACGAGTCAGCCTCTTATATTCCAAGCAAACACTAGTGGAACTCTTTCAACTTGGCGTGGCCCCATGGTTTTTCCCCTTTAAGGGTTTTCCACGTAAAAATTCTGGTGTTTCTATTTCTCCTCTGTTTGTGTGCTAGATATTCGTACAATGCTGAGACGAAAGTTTTTTAACTCTGTTGCCGCGTATATTCTAGTCCACAACATTTTGACGCCGTCTGTGGGAATCATTATCCCATAACTTCAAATATTACTACGATGGTCAATAGGTGCAGCAGTCGTATCATTAAATCTTCTCGCTCCAACTCCCACCAATCCAAAAATCAGTATATGAATCATAGACACCCGATATCTACCTCTTTCTACCATGGGGGTGAAAAATGCCATTGGAGGAGGAACCTCGAGACCCTCCCTAGAAAAGATAATCTGAAAGATGGAAGAATCTCAGAACGAGATCCTTCAACTCCTACGAGAGTCTCGACTGCCAGCATTACCACAGCGGGAAGAGGTTCTTCTCCCTCGAGCTCCACCATAAGCCGAAGGTGTTCAAGATGTTCAACTCGAACACCTTCAAGCAGAGATTCATCCTCCTTTGCCAAGAAGATATCCACAATCATGCCATGATAATGAACTTGCCGATACGACAAGTTCTACCCATCCTTCGCCCATAATTTGGCAACCTCGCATTCTTCCAGATCTCCCAGAAGACTTAGCTCAACCACATGTTGTTGAGCTCTCTCACAATGCCCTAGGTCATGAACTGCAGAGATTAGTACAGGAAGAGTTCCCCGGAGGAGATGTGAGGTAAACTATTTGATAGCTTAACTTTCAAGAGTCGTCACCTTTAACTGAAGCCATTGTTCAGCACTTCATTCTAGTTGGCTTCAAACTACCAAGTATCGAGTCCTATGACGGGACGTCCGACACATACGAGCACATCGACCATTATAGAACCATCATGCATATTTAATGAGCCTCAGACACTTATTTGCCAGGTTTTTTCCTGCCACCCTTAAAGGGCAGGCTCGAACGTGGTTCTATTCTCTTCTGTCTGGAATGATCATTTCATTCTTCAAATTGGCCAAAATATTTGTCGAATAGTTCGTAGACAATCAAAGAATTGCAAAGGATTCTTCCCACTTCTTTGGGATCCGTCAAAATGAGGGAGAATCGTTGAAGGAGTATTTTCAACCATTTTCCACCGAGGCTCGATAAATTCCAGGAGTAGAACCTGAATTTCTCAGAGGGGTCTTTCTTGGAGGCCTTCATCCTGGCCCTTTCTATTAGACACTCATATGCAATACTGTTGATTCATATGCCGATCTGATCTATCATGTGGAGGCACAAATCTCTGCAGATGAGGTCATAAATGCTCATAAAAACCAATTTGAGCAAATCAACAGGAAGCACAAGGGTGCACCTGAGATAAATAATTCATCATCACAATGAAAGAAGCAAGGTAAGAACAATCTACCTCCTAGGCCTCCATTTCCATGACGAGAACCTTGACAGGAGAAGGAGCACACTTCACTCAACACATCTTGAGCAAATGTACTAATGGATGTTCGAGATCAAGATACAGTGAAATAACTGCATCCTTTGAAGCCAAATCCAGGAAATCAAGATCATTATTGTCTTTTTCATCATAGTTGTGGCCACACTACTGAAGCCTATAGGTAACTAAAGGAAGAGATTGAAAGACTTATCCGTTAGGGCTATCTTCAACATTTTATTGGGAATCCACCTACCCGAGAAGAAGCTCGTCCCACTGGGGGGCAAAATCAACAATAGAGGCAATCAGTGAATAATCGGATAACGGTTGGTGAAATTGAAATAATTGTTGGAGGCCCCTTACTTTCTAATCAAGTCTTTTTGGCTATAGATGAAAACCCAACTCCAAAGAAGGCTTGTATCATTCATTCCATCATATTTGATGACTCTGATCTAGAGGGAGTAAAAACCCCTCATCAAGATCCACTTATAATAAATGCGGGGATCGGTGACCCGTGTTACAACGTCAAAAGAATTATTATGGATAATGGTAGCTCCATAGATGTCCTGTTCTACTCCACTTTTCTCAACATGGGTCTCTCAAGAGAAAAGCTTCAGTCTGCTACAGGTCCTTTGTATGGATTTGATAATTGACATGTACGAGTAGAAGGGATAACCAGTCTCCTAGTTGTACTTAGAGGATTTCCTAGATAGACTACACACTCCATTAGTTCATTGTTGTAAAGTCAGAATCGGCTTACAATGCTATCTTTGGGAGGCCACTCCAGTCAATTTTTAGGAAAAGCTGAAGTTTCATACCCCGAAATGAGTCAGTGTAGTATGTGGGGATCAACAAATAACACAAACCTACTATCATAGGTAGGTCAAGCATAGTGCCTATATGTTTTTAGAAATAGAATTTTGATGATTGCAAACACTTCTATTTTACTACGACTGCCTTGCCTACTAACACTCCAGGTCCATAAGATCAATACTGTAATTTGAACTAGCTCAAGATTGAGTAGACTAGGTCTGAGTCAGTTTGTAAACCTTTTACTTTCTTGAGTCTATTTGTAATAAATGTGGTTCCTGATGCTAATTAACCTTGCACACACACACTTGGGAGAATTTTTTTTTTGTCTAACTTAGAGTTCTCTTTTTTGAGTACATTTTCTAGGATGATTCCCATTTTGTCTAGGACGATCAGACTAAAAACAAAAATCCTAATTAGGGAATCCTTGTTAAGGCAGTCGTCATTAAGCACATCATCCGGGATGATGTTTGTATTGTCCAGGACGACATGCTCAAATCAGAAAGAATCAGCCGCCAGATCTATTTAGGTATTATTTATTTTTGGACATCATCCTGGACGATGCACACAATTATATTTAAATTAATCTATTAGTTAAGGAAAATAATTAAGGCTTGATTGATACGATCACATCGTCCTGGACGTTCGCAGAATCATTTGGGACGATCAATTCAAAAACTTTAGTTGATTCCTGGACGATCACATATCAGACTATGTCTATTCAGGGTGATGTTCTGGATCATTTTCACAGATTTGTACTAATCGTCCGGGACGATAGTGAGATCATCCAAGACGATCAATTTATCTTTCAATCGTCTAGATATCTATTCAGAGTGACGGTCTGGCCAATATTTTGTGATTTGAACTAATAGTACAGGCTGATATTTTATCGTCTTGGATGATATAGATAATTTTCTTCTAGTCATCTCAGATTATCCCGGCTGATTATGCTTAAATTCCACTAATCGTACAGAACGATATCCTAGACGATAAAGACAGCAAGTTGCAATTAATGAGCTATTGTGATTTAAGAGCTATTGTTATGCCCTTTAGAACATCTTTTGCTGCTGTCTTGACCTAAGAAAGCCTAGAGGAGAGGGAGAGAGCTAAAATTTGCATTTGCATTCATCAAAGAACTATTACAAACTAACAAAGTAAAGAAAGGGCTAAAATGTCCCTAAGAAAGAGAGGAGAGACTACTATCTTCCTCAAGAATATCAAAAAATTCTTAAAAAATATTACAATTTAAACTATCTCCTATATCCCAAACAAAAGTATCCTCTATAGCTCTTTGAGCACAGAAATGGGCCACCTTGTTGAACCTTCTATATGTATGTACAAATATCACCTGTTGGAACAACTTCAACCAGCTCCACTTGTCCCAATCTTCAGATTGTTGCTTACACAATTCCTTATGTTTGAATTTCTGCATATATTCAATTACACTTCATTATCCCCCTCTATAATGATCCCATTCAATTCATACATCCAATCCATTAGAATCTTATCAATATACTAAATGGCCATCATCTCAACATGCGTACTATCCCAATGACAAAGGCTCCAACTAGCAGCAACCATCAATTTACCATAGTTGTCTCTAATTATTTTTCCAATTCCCCCTGCATTGGATCTTAGCAAAGCTCCATCTACATTGACCTTCAACCAACCTGTAGGGGGGGGGGGGGGGGGGGGGGGGGGGGGGGGGGGACACCTAGAAGAATAAGAAAATAACCCATTGGATTGAAAAGTGCCTCATTGCTCAGTGTGGAATGAACGACAATCTTGATTAAGAACTTCAACTATACTAGCAGCCATGAATACATGCGTGCAATTCTCCTTGCAATGCTTGATGGCATTTCTATTTACCAAACTATGAAACATAGTGTGACAATATAAAACCATGCCAATATCTATTCCATCATGCTTACCCTTCAATTCCATCAGCAGGTCGTTAAGGCAAGCAAAACGAGGAGTATTAAAACCCCACCCGTCCAAAACATGTAAAATGTTCAATAGCTGTTGACCTTGTGTAGTAATGTGATTCAAATCTTCAAGCAAACCTCACCCAATAGAACAATTAGAATTTACCTCGAAGCCCCTAGAAAGCAGCCAACAATTTGTTGGAACCACATTTTTGAAAATCCTCCACCAAAAGACAGCTTCTCTTGGACTCAATCCAGCTTTAAAAACTGCATAGCAAGAATCATCTTCAACCTGAAATCTACTGTTGTAAGAAATGGCTGAGACGGTAGTTCCAAGTGGATTTTAATTAGCTCTAAAGAGTCAGCCTCCAACTCTTTCCATATCTTGATTTCACGGATCCTATCAGCTAAGGATTCACCAAAACAATTCAGAAACTTCTGCATATTCCAATTTCCTTCCACGTTATAGAATCTGTAACTACAAGTTCATCTATTGCAGCAATATCACAAAATGTGGGCCAAACTAAGATGGCTCTATCCCAAATCCATATATGAATAACCACATCAATGTTTCTACCATTGCAAACCTTCCATCAGATGCATTTAATCAAGATCTTTGCACCATCACATATTATCTTCCAAATCGTAGAAATAGCACGCTTCGGTTTAGAATTCCAAGGCCACTTCCAGTATTTCTTTTTCATGCAATTATGAAATAGATTTTGAGGTTTGCTAACATAATCCAAAGCAATTCTGAATCTCATTGGCCTAACCAAATCAGCACTTGAATGAAAGCCAAGACCACCCTTCCTCCTTGGTCTAGCAACACTTTTCCACACCACATAATGTAAACTCCTATGATTGGAGTCAAGATCCCAAAGAAAACTTCTACAAACCTTCTCAACATCCTTTAAAATAGATTTAGAGACTAAAGTATGTGTCACTAAATAAACAGATGAAGTGAGCAACACAACATTAATCAAGGTGATTCTGCCTGCCAAGGAAAGATGTCTGATCCCCCATAAACAAGTCTTGGCCTGAGCATACTGTAAAAGAGATCCAAAGTCCTTCTTCACCAATCTTCTCAAAGAAAATTTAATTCAAAGATATTCCATCTCTTCAACCTTCCTATAGTCAGTCAACTTTGCAAGTCGACATCTTGTAGAAGAAGAGGCCATTTTGCTAAAGAGAATAACAGACTTACTCCTATTGACCCTTTGGCCAGACCAAGAGCAATAATCTTCCAAGATGGCTGTAACGTTCCTCACATTAAGAATAGTAGCACATGTAAAAAGTAAAATATCATCAGCATAAAGAAGGTGAGAGACAGAAGGTCCCCCCACACGGATTGGCATACCCAGGTCCTTAAAGTTCTGTTGAATGTGGGAAGATAAAAGCTCAGAACAAAGGATGAACAAATAGGGAGATAAAGGGAATCCTTCTGAAATCCACAATCTGCAATAATCTCCTCTGTTAGCTGTCCATTTACCATGATTGTAAACTTAGGATTTTGGACACAGCTAAGCACCCAAGAGCTGAACCTAGGAGGGAAACCCATACGACTGAGAACAAGCTCCAAAGTCCTCCAACTCATCTTATCATATGCTTGCTCCATGTCAACCTTCAATGCCAACAAACCCAAAGTAGATTTTGAAACTTTGAATCCATTCATCAACTCCTGAGCAAGCAAACAATGGTTTGAAATAGATCGCCCTGGTACAAATGCTGCTTGTTCCTTAGAAATAAGCAATGGCAACACCCCTTTAATTCTATTGACTAATACTTTTGCAACAATCTTGTAGATAGTTTGACAAAGGCTTATTGGCCTGAATTTGGAAGGGTGATCAGGATTCAAAACTTTAGGTATCAACACAACAACTGTATCCTTTCAAATTGGATCCATACTACCTTCAGCAAAAAATTCCAAACAAGCCCTCACCACTTATTCTCCAACAATCTCCCAAAAGAACTTAAAGAAAGAGGTCGTAACCCCATCTCTGCCAGGTGCAATATTTCGGCTAAGAGAATTCACAACACCCCAAATTTCCTCTTTGGTGACCTCACCATCAAGAAATCCTCCAAATTGTGCCAAGCAATCACTTTGAGCTTCCAGGAAAGGCCACCCATCCTCCATAATGCCTTCTCCATGCCATTTTTGCTTAAAGAAACCATGGATAACCTCCAACATATCCCTCTATTCAGCTACCAAAAATTCCATTTTCCTACTTCAAAGAATTAATACCATTCATCCTCCTTCTAGCTGAGGCCATTAATTTGAAGAAGTGGGTGTTCCCATCCCCCTATTCAATCCATTTCACCTAAGTCCTTTGCCTCCACCATGTCATAATTCTAGTAAGAGTGCTGTTTAACAGTTGAACCTTAAACCTCAATGCTTCAAATTGAATCTTAGATAACCCTTCTGGCAAACATTCTAACTCTTGTAGAGATTTTATCTCCTTATCAAGCTCTTGTTTCAACTGGTTAAGTAATCTGAGTTTGTTCTTACTCCAAAAGAACAAAGCTTTTAATGTTCTATGACATTTCTTATGCAGTTTAAAAGCCTCACTGCCCCTATCCTCCACCTTCCACTTCTTCCACACCAAGTGTCAGGCCATTGGATAATTAGCCCAAACATCCTCAAATTTAATCCAATGAGAGTAAACCTTCCTCACTTCACCTTGAACAGTGCATAGTATTGGAGAGTGGTCAGAAGCAAGTCTAGTCAGATGCTTTACCTTTAATCCTTAGAAAGAGTCCAAAATGGATGAGCTAATCAGAAATCTATCCAACCTTGAAAAGATTATACTCCTCGCATCTTGGTTTTGTCTAAGTGAAGGCTGGCCCAGTAAACCCCGGATCAATCAGGTCATTAGCCACCATAAATTCCCCCATCTCATTTGCTGCTGGAGAAAAGTGAAAGGCCTTACCTCCCTTCTTATCCTCCTAAGACATGATGCAATTGAAATCCCCCCCACCAACAAAGGGGATTCTAAAGTATGATATCTAGAAATAACCTCCCAAACTTGCCTCCTTTTATATCTGTCTTTATCAGCATAAACAATTGCAATCTCCCAATCAAAAGAATGAGCCATAGAAAGTTTTCCTATAATACATCGGCTAGTTTGACAAGAAACCTAAAAAGAGCCTTCATTAACCTTCCACAATACTAATATACCACCTGCCCTTCCCAAAGCTGGATGAAAAACAAACTCCCATTCTCTACCTGCAATTTTGTCAATGTCTTTCCTACCAAAGAAATCCATCTTAGTTTCAAGTAACCCAATAAAGTTAACATTATGCTACCCAATGAGGTGTCATAAATAATTTCCCATCTCCTTCTTACGAGCACCTCTACAATTCCAACATAGGATATTAAGCATTATCCACCAAAGGGGAAGCATCCCCGCAGCCAAAAACTTCAGAAAAAACACCTTGCCATGGACAACAAGATCCATCTCCTTTAGCTTATTGTCAACAGATTTATCATTAACATTTACAAACTATTCATTGGATGTTGAAGCCATCTCGTCCTTCAACTTCTTCCTTCTCCTAATACCCGGCAACTTCTGTAGAGGGCCAATGAGAGTCATTTCCTTAGTATGGCAATCTTTAGAGTTCCTAATTTTCTTATTTTTTTCTTTCAGCACACCAGATTTAACATCCAAAAACTTCAAAGCTTTAGGAGCCAGTAGCTGAGCAGGGGAAGCCTTTGGTTCCCTACGATTTCTCTTCTTTACAACAGGCAGAGATTGAGAATCCTGGATCATAAGATCTTGAGGTACACTGCTAACATTTTGTATCCGTCCATCAGAACTTGAAACAGAATTCTGTACAACATGTTGCATACCAATCTGCTCCTTATCCGAAAACATACCTTCAGGATTCTTCAATAGTGGCTATATCTTTCCAATAGGTTCAACATTTTTCTGCACTAGTGACTGCACAACCCCATCAGGTTAAATAGATTTCTGCACTTTAGCTACTTCCCTCCAAACTGTTTTAGATGCAGGAACCGGAGCAGCTAGCTTAGCATTAACTATTTGTGTTATGTATCACACTCTATTATTATTATATCTCCTCCTTGTCACAATGGTCCACCCACCCATGTTAGAGGAGAAGTAGAGAGAGAGAGGAACTTGTGAGGGGGAGTTTGCGAGAGGGTTCATAAAGGTTGCTCCAAGCAAGGTTCCAAGTCGTCTTTTTTGATCGTCATCCCTAGTCCTTGGAGGTTTAGAGAGGTCTACTACAATAATCGATCAAGGTTCTCTGCCTGCGTTAGGAGGAACCAAAAGGAGTTGGGTTCTCTGCCACATCTGGTTGGTGGAAAGGAGGTTTATAAAGGCTTCTCCGCCTTGCTGTGAGGGCAAAAGGAGAAACACTGAGTTTAGTGCAATACCCGGAGGGTGCCTCCGGGGATCGAGTGGACGTAGGTCGAGTTGACCGAACCACTATAAATCTCTGTGTTCCTTTACTACTGCTATTTTTGCATTTAATTTCCGCACTTTTCTTTGTGTTGAATTGTGGTTTGAGTTTTGTGTTTTGATTGAAAGAAATTTTTAAAATACCAATTCACCCCCCTCTTGGTTAGCTTTGGGCTAGTTCATAAGGGCTTAACATTCCTAACAAACTTTCAAGTGGTATCAGAGCGGGATTCATAAAATTAAGTTTGAAAACTTTTTGAATTTTTGATCCATGGCTAACTCCGGTACCGCGGAAGGGTATTCCATTACCTGACTATCTTTGTTTGAGAATATTCCTTTTAATTTTTGGAAAACTGCATGTCTATATTTTTTCAATCTATTGACTATCACATGTGGATGCTTGTTAAAGAAGGTTATTCTCCATCTTCTTGTGAACTTAATAGAATTAAAACTGAAGTTCCTTTTACTGAATGGACTTTTGATGAAAGAGACTTAGCACAACTTAATGCAAAGTGTTTAAACTATTTTTTCTGTGCTTTAAAATATGAAGATTACATGCATGTTTTAACTTGAGCTACTGGTAAAGAGATTTAGGATAGATTGTGTATTACTTGTGAAGAAACAAATGAAGTTAAGCAATCTCGATTGAATATTTTATTGCATGATTATGAACTTTTTCGTATGAAATCTTCTGAATCAATTTCTGACATGTATACAAGGTTTACTCAAATTGTCACCTCTTTGCATGCTTTAGGAAGATAGCTTACTAATTATGAAAGAGTCAATAAAATTTTGAGATGCTTTCCTTTCTCTTTTGATGCTAAGATCACTGCAATTACTGAATCTAAAGATTTGAATACTTATTCGATTGATAACTTACTTGGATCACTCATTGCTTACGAGCAAGGGGTAAATCAAAAAAATCTTGATGCAGGTGAGAAAAAGAAGGAGAAAAATGTGGCACTGAAGGCCAATAATACGGACACTGACTCTGTTGCGGATCTATAGTTTATAATTTTGATGATAGCAAACATTTCTTATTTCTCTACGATTGTCTTATGTGCTAACGTTTCAGGTCCCCATGATTAGACTGCAATTTGGAACCAACTCAAGATTAGGTAGACTAGGTCTGAGTCAGTTTGTAATCTTTTTTTTCTTGAGTTTGTTGTATTTGTTGTGGGACCTATTAATTTGTAACTTGGAAGATTTTTTGTTGTTCCCTAAAAGATTTTTTTTTTTTGTAACATCGTCCGGGATGATATTTATATCGTCTGGGACGATCTGACAAAAGTAGAAACCCTAATTAGGGCATCCTCTTTAAAGCAACCGTCTTTTTGCAAAACACATCATCCTGGACGATTTTGTATCAGCAAGGATGATCGGCTCAATTCAGCAAGAATCTGCTGACATATCTACTTAGGAAAATCTTATTTTTGGACATCGTTCTGGTGGATCGTCCTGGACTATAAAATATCGTCCTGGACGATCCAGAGTAATTTTTCTAAAATTTCTCATGCACTTTTGGAAAACAATTAATGGGGATTTCGTCCAGGCCGATCACAAGATCGTCCGGGACGATTAGACATCGTCCAGCTTCATTTCAGTGCGATATTCAGGACGATTTTCCTCATATTTGAACTAATCGGCCAGGACGATATGCCTATCGTCCTGGACGATAATGTTGGAAACTTGCATTAATGAGCTCGTTTTTATCTCTTCTTTTTAAGCTATGACAAGACACTTTGTAAGTGTCTTTGGTAGCCATTGTAGCTTCGTTCTTGTGGGGGAAACTTGGAGAGAGAGCTTGAAAGGGAGAGAGGAAAGGGTGGAGTTTGAGATGGAGAAGATCCTGTGAGGGGGAGGAACTCAAGGGAGTGTAGTGGGGATCCACACGGTTTCTCTGGCAAACTCGCACCTTAGTACTATCGGATTCAAGGCTTGTCTCGAGGTAAGTTCACCAAAGAAGAAGACCTCTTTGGTGTCAAAGGACCCGGCGACTCCACCGTACCGGGGAAGGTGGAAGTAATTTTGTAAGGGCTTCTCCGCCTAGCTGTGGGGGCTAAAGGAGAGTCACAATTTTAGTTCAATACTTGGAGGGCGCCTCCAAGGAGTGGACGTAGGTCAAGGTTTGACCGAACCACTATAAATCCGGTATGTTCTTTTCTTATTATCGCTTCCACTTTTAATATCCGCACTTTGGTTTTCTTTGTGGTGATTTGGTTTGTGATTTTATTTCTTTGTTTAAAGAATCTTTTTTACCAATTCACCCCCCCTCTTGGTTAGCTTTGGGCCAGTTCTATAGGGCTTAACATCCTTAACGTACTTTCAAGTGATATCAGAGCAAGTTTTCATAAAATAAATTTTTAAAAGCTTTTGAATTTTGATCCATGGCTAATCATAATATTGCGGAAAGTTATTCAATCACTAGACCTCCTTTATTTGAAAATATGTCATTTGATTTTTGGAAAACTCGCATGTCTATTTTCTTGCAATCAATTGATTTTCGCATGTGGCATATGATTTTAACTGGTTATTCATCACCGTCATGAATTGTTAATGGAGTTAAAATTATTATTCCTTTTAGTCAATGGAACAGGGAAGAATAACTCAATGCTCAATTGAATGCAAAGTCTTTAAATTGCTTTTTTCGTGCTTTAAATTATGATGATTTCATGTTAGTATCCACGTGCACTACCGGTAAGGAAGTTTGGGATAAATTGCACACCATATACGAAGGCACTAGTGAAATCAAGCAATCCAAGTTGAATTTATTAATGCATGATTTTGAATTATTTTCTATGAAACCTTTTGAAACAATCTTAGACATGTATACCATATTCATTCAAATTGTAAACTCTTTGCATGCTTTAGGAAAAGATTTTTTAAAATTTGAAAAAGTTAACAAAATTCTCCGTTGTCTACTGGATAAGTTTGATGCTAAAGTACTTGTTATTTGTGAATCAAAAAATTTGAATGAATATTCTATTGATAATTTGATTGGCTCACTCATTGCCTACGAGCAAGGTTTGGGTCAAAGACTTTTGGATGCAGGTGAAACAATTTTTCTAAAAGCAGAAGATATAGAAAGAGATAGCCTAGTTGGTGACGAAGGCAATGACGTGTCAAGCAAATCACAAATCTCACCTAAGCATAAGCAAAAGTGGTAAGGATGTCCATATTTCTTCTGACATTATTTGCTTTCGATGCAGGAAGCCTGGACATATGAAAAATTAGTGTCCTAATTTAAGAATTCTTCCTACGAAAGAAAAGGGCAAGGCAAAGCAAAATTCAAACTGGGAAAAACAATGAAAGGCAAAAATTCTCATGGACAGATCTGGTTTCTGAAGCATCGGACCAGGAGAGAGATAATGGTTAAGAGCCTTTCATGTTTTTGTGTTGTGTTTTTGTGTTTTTCTTTTTTATTTTTGTGTTTTATGTTTTGTTTATTCTTTGAAACTTTTTTTTTTGTGGAAGTTTTTCTTTTTTTTTTAAAAATCAACACACACATTCACTTTTTTAAAAGTGAAAAATCTACTTCATGTTTTTTCTTGAAATCTTTGGTAAGTTCTGTTTGACTTCTCTAAAACAGTCAGAGGAAGGGAACTCATGATTTTGTTTCTCTTTCTCTCTTCTTAAAGAGGTTATTTTACTTTTAATTCAAAATCTTCATCATATTTTAAATTGGATTTTGAAACTGATTTTTTTTCTTATCCCTACATTTTTTCTATCGCATAGGAATCTTTTGCAAGATTGTTGAATCTACCATAAAATTTTCATAATCAAGTTGTTCGTGTTGTCAATAATTTGGGTTTACTTTAGTTTTGAAAATATAAGAAAGAAAGCATATTTAAAAAAAAAAAAAGTGGCCAATGATGCCAAACCAAAAGATGCGCAATGACGCCAAATAATAAAAAAAAAAATATACACAAAGTGTATTAAAATCAAAAGATGCTCAAAGAGCCATTCAAGTGATAAAGGGCATAAAATGAGCCCACAAAAAAATATGCTTTTTTTTTTCTTATACTACTAAAAACTTGAGAAAAATCCTTGATATGTTCGAAACTTGTGCTTGAAAATCTTGGTTCCTGATTCAACAATTCGTGCATTGATCTTCTATTAGATATGTTTTATGAAAGGAGTTTTGAAAAATTAATGTTTCTTTTTCCCGTTTATTCCTTGATTTGGATATTGAATTAAATAGTTTTTTTAGCCTTTAAAAGAACTTAAGCTTGGATTAACAATTTATGAATTTCTTACTTTCTCTGGATTATGCGTTGTCAATCCAATTCTACTAAATTTTTGATTAAAACCAAGAGGTAACTTTCTCATTTTAAGAATATTTGTTTTTCACTAGATCAGGGAACGTTTTCTTTTTTTCTTTTATTATTTTTATTTTTGTTTGTGCCTCATCTCTTTTTGTTAATGTTAAAGGGGGAGAACGTATTGTTGAATTTTTGTACTGTTATCGTATTTGTATCTTGTTTTCAAAAAATTAAAAACAACAAAAATATCTTCATCTCCCCTATTTTTTAAAAGTAATATTCTAGTGAGGGGGAGATTAGGAAAAATTGTTCTTTTTGAAAATTCAAATTGAATTGTTTGCCATCATCAAAAAGGGGGAGATTGTTGCGGATCTATGGTTTATGATTTTGATGATAGCAAATATTCCTTATTTCTCTACGATTGCCTTATGTGCTAACATTTCAGGTCTCCACAATTAGATTGCAATTTGGAACCAGCTCAAGATTAGGTAGAATAGGTCTGAATCAATTTGTAATCTTTTTCTTTTCTTGAGTATGTTGTATTTGTTTTGGGACTTATTGATTTGTAACTTGGAAGATTTTCTGTTGTGCCCTAAAAGATTTTTATTTTTGGTAACATCTTCTGGGATGATATTTATTTCGTCCTGGACGATCTAACAAAAGTAGAAACCCTAATTAGGGCATCCTCTTTAAAGCAGCCATCTTTTTGCAAAACACATCGTCATGGATGATTATGTATCGGCCAGGACGATCGGCTCAATTCAGCAAGAATCTGCCGCCATATCTACTTAGGAAAATCTTATTTTTGGACATCATCCCGGTGGATCATCCTGGACTATAAAATATCGTCCCGGACGATTCAGAGCAATTTTTCCAAAATTTCTCAGGCAGTTTTGGAAAATAATTAATGGGGATTTCGTCCGGGCCAATTGCAAGATCGTCCGGGACGATTAGACATCATTCAACTTCATTTCAGGGCGATATTCAGGATGATTTTCCTCATATTTGAACTAATCGGCCAGAATGATATGCCTATCATCCTGGACGATAATGTCGGCAACTTGCATTAATGAGCTCATTTTTAGCTCTTATATTTAAGCTATGACATGGCACTTTGTAAGTGTCTTTGGCAGCCATTGTAGCTTCGTTCTTGTGGGGGAAACTTGGAGAGAGAGTTTGAAAGGGAGAGAGGAAAGGGTGGATTTTGAGAGGGAGAAGATCCTGTGAGGGGGAGGAACTCAAGGGAGTGTGGTGGGGGATCCATACGGTTGCTCCAGCAAACTCGAACCTTAGTACCATTGGATTCAAGACTTGTCTCGAGGTAAGTTCACCAAAGAAGAAAACCTCTTTGGTGTCAAAGGACCCGGCAACTCCGCCGCACCGGGGAAGGTAGAATTGATTTTGTAAGGGCTTCTCCGCCTAGCTGTGGGGGCTAAAGGAGAGTCACGATTTTAGTGCAATACTTGGAGGGCGCCTCCAAGGAGTGAACGTAGGTCAAGGTTTGACCGAACCACTATAAATCCGGTGTGTTCTTTTCTTATTATCGCTTCTGCTTTTAATTTTCGCACTTTGGTTTTCTTTGTGGTGATTTGGTTTGTGATTTTATTTCTTTGTTTAAAGAATCTTTTTTGCCATTTCACCCCCCCTCTTGGTTAGCTTTTGGCCAGTTCTATAGGGCCTAACATCCCTAACATACTTTCAGACTCTTCCGGGTCTTAAAGCGATGATGTTGCCTTAATCACAAGGTAATTTAAAACCTTTTATATTGAAGAAGCTTAAGAACCATTATAAGTGGAATAAAGGTAAGGGTAGCAAAAATTTTAAGAGCTCTAATGATACTATTGTTTTTGAATGCAGGAAGCCAGAACATGTTAAAGTTGATTGCCCTACACTTAAAACACATCCTAATAAGGAAAAGGATGAGGAAAAACCCAAGTTCAAAAATTACAAGAAGATGTTCGAAAAAGCATTCTAGGTGGATTCTACATCTGACTCCTCTGAGATTGAAGATGAAGAGGAGACTACAAACTTGTGCTTAATGGAAGATGAACATCTTGGCCAAAGTGACCAAGAATATGTATGCAAACTAACCTATGAGCAACTGCTTGAAGTTTCTGAACAAATTCATGCTTCATATAGGAAACTTAAAAAACACATGCTAGCTTGAAATTGGAGTTTTTAAATTTACAAAAAGGGCATGAAATTCTTATTAAATATTATTCTATAATTGATAGCAATCACATGTCATTACTTGATGAGTTTGATGCATTAAACAAAAAGCATATTGAATTATCTGATGCACATGATTCCTTGATGTCATCCCATGCTGAATTAGAAAAGGAGTTTAAGAAAGTAACAAATCTCAAGGCTTTTGAAAATAAATCATCATTGCATGCATCATATAACTTTAAAAAGAAATATTACCACATGAGTAGATTAGTATATCATTTTCCTGGTGTTAGATGTTTTTCATGTGGCATGTTAGGACATATTGCACACACTTGCACTATTCACCATAGTACACATTGGGTATGAAAACTCAAATTGCATAAATTCACAACATAACATACATGCACTGCATTCTTCTTTCCATAAAAAGGGACCCAAACATGATTGGGTTCCTAAATATGATGTTTGATGATTTTGTAGGCTTACTCACACAAAAGGCCTTGTGAGAGCATATGGTACCTGGATAGCGGATGCTTATGACACATGACTGGAGATGCTAGCCAATTCATTTTACTAGAGGCCAGGGCTAGAGGCAAGGTTATTCTTGGAGACAACACTACTAGAAAAGTGGTGGGCACAAGTATAATTGGAAATTTCAAGAACCTTTTGATTGAAAATATTTTGCTTGTAGATGGACTGAAACACAACTTGCTCAATATCAGTCAGCTATGTGATAAAGGCTTCATAATAAAATTCTTGGTAAACACTTGCTTCATAAGCTTAAATAATAATATTATTTTGTAGGGAAAGCGGATCAACAATGTTTACATGCTTGATTTAAATAAAATTGAATGTGCTGCTTCATTTTGCTTAAAAACTGTTGTTGATGCTTCATGGTTATGACACAGGAGATTATGTCATGCAGTATGAAAACCCTTAGGAAAGTGATCTAGAAAGACCTAGTTAGAGGTGTCCCCAAGCGTAAGTTTTCAAAAGACCACATTTGTGATGCCTGCCAATTAGGAAAGCAAGTCCACTCCAATTTTCACTCCATTAAGGACATTAGCACCTCTAGACCTTTAGAAGTCCTTCACTTCTATTTGATTGGACCCATTAACATGGTTAGCTTAGGAGGGAAATGTTGAGAAGTTGCTACTTAGCTTTGCATGCTTCAAATTCTTGCAACTTATATATTTTGATGATTCCAACTATTATTATTTTGAGTATTACTTTCTCCTAACACATTTTGGAAAAATTATTTTTGGCTCTTGTGTGTAATAACATTTTAGGGAAATCATACTCCAGATTATTGAAGACCTTAATTCAAAGATATGTTTATTATTGTTTTTAACTTGGAGTATGTATTTATTTTACTTGAGTCAGAGAGAGTGTGATTGTAATTAAGTAACTCAGTACATACACACCGGGGGGAGGACTTTAAAATTCATGATTTTTTAATATTGATCGTACAGGGTGAACTATGTTCGTACGGGACGATCAGATCAGTCATACTCCTCTAGGAGCTAATGAAACGAGCAGAGGGAAAGTAAAATTTTTTCTAAGTCTTATTCGTTCAGACGAATAGTCTCATTCGTCCCTGGACAATCTCCTCTGGATTTTCAGTCTGAACTATTCATCCAGACAAAAAGTCCCATTCATCCCTAGACGATCTCCTCTGGATTTTGAGTTTGTTCTATTCATCCAGATCAATAAACACCTTCATCCCTTGACGATGTACTCTGTTCTTTTGAACTTGTGATTCATCCTATTTTTTCATCCCAATGAAGCTTGGAAATATCTGTTCATACCGGATGAATTATGCTCGTACGGGACGATGATCAGGTATGAAGAAAGTTCATACCCATGCACATTAAGATCGTACACAATAGTTTTTACACTATTCGTACGTATGAAAGTAGGATCGTACGGGACGATCATGAAAGTACTGAATTGAAATTTTGCAATTTTTGGATGGTTTTTCGTGTCTTTCATATAAAAGGTCCACTCAAGACTGTCATTCAATCTTTTTGTCTTCTGGTCTTCATTCAAATTGAAGGGAGCTTGAAGGAGAGAGTGTGAGAGAGTGTTTAAAGAAGAATTCTTACTACTGGAGCGTGAAGGGTTCACTTGGTACTCAAAGGTAAGAATCTTCACTTGTGAATTGTGATTACTTCACTCTTTTCTCTTGTCCTTCAGATTTCTCATGAGAAGATCTTTTAAGGAGATCCAGTTCTATGCCGACATTTGAGGAGGATGAGCAGCCGAAGGGTTCTCTGCCTACACTTAGAGAGTGTGAAAGGACAAAGGATTCTCTATTTAAACTTGGAGAGTGTGAATAACTGACGATTCTCTACCGACACTTGGAGAGTGTGAAAGGACAAAGGGTTCTCTGCCTACACTGTAAGAGTGTGAAAGGATGAAGGGTTCTCTTCCTATACTTGGAGAGTGTAAACAACTAACGGTTCTCTACCGACACTTGGAGAGTGTAAAAGTATGTCGATTCTTTGCAGCATCGGGTAGTGGTGGAAGAGAGTTTTTGTGAAGGCTTCTCCACCTTGCTGAGGGAGCAAAAGGAGAGACACTTATGGTAATAGTGCAATACCTGAAGTGGAAGACTTAATTCATGGAGTGGATGTAGGTCGTGTTTTGATCGAACAACTATAAATCTTGTGTCTTTTATTTTTCTACTGCTTATCTTTTTATTATACTATTTCTTTTGATCTATGATTAAAAGATCATTTTCTAAAATATTACTAAAAGTTTTTTTATCGATTTAAAAAGTAAGAGGAAATTTTTAAAATTACTAATTCACCCCCCTCTTGGTTAACCGCTGGAATATAAGCTTAGGTCTAACAACCTAATTCATAATTAACAAATTTCAACAAGTGGTATCAGAGCTTAGTTTCAAAATCATAAGTTTAGATTACTTTTTGATTAACAACCAAGGCTACATTTGGAAACCAAAACACACCTGAGGGTTACTCTATAACTAGACCTCCATTATTCAACAATATTCCTTTTGACTTTTGTAAAACACGCATGTCTACATTTTTACAATCACTTGATTATCATATGTGGATCTTAGTTCAAGAAGGGTATACAAAACCAACTAGATTAGTTGACGAAGTTAGAGTTGAAACATCCTTTGCGGAATGGATAGTAGAAGAATGTTGTGGGTCTCCGAAAGGATTCCGCTTGTGTGGTTCGAATGCAAAGGGTACGATCACACTATCCCATAGGACAAAATGGTCGTAGACCTTTACACTTGACACAAGCAGGCCGATGGAAGAGCAGATGGAGTTATACATACGATTAGCCATGGAGGGTAGCGGCTTTCACCTACCAACCTCGATGAATAATTATATGCATAACCCAAAAGTTCATGAGATTTCCCCCATTCGATACATCAGCTCGAATGGGGTTTATTTGATTGTGGAGAACAGTTTCCTACAGGTGCAAGCCCCCGTAGTTAATTACATCTTAGACCTCGATCTAAGAAAACTCTCGATTAAGGACGTTAGATTATCTTCTCTAATGGGTTTAGTGCAAGGGAATTTTCTAAGCTTTCCTAATCAAAGGGGAAGGTCCCGACTTGGTTCAATCAATCACACGGGGTTCAGTCAACATTCGTCCGATCTGAAGAAGAGAAAACTTGAGAAAAAAAGGAAGGACAACGCACTCAGACATGCATAAGGGAAAGAGGGAGGTGGCGTCATCTATGTGACGCGGATGGGCAGGATTTATAGCCTCCGATATAAAGGAAGACTTACCCACTTATAAGGCGTATAGTGGTATATTCGTATCACTCACCTTTAGAACCTAAATCTATAAAAGATGTAATATCGTACATACGATACTAACATTTAAGACCTAGCTAATGCAATCTGCACTTATTCCTTGCCTGAAAAAAGAAGCCAGCTAAAATCCTAAGCACAACCAATCATCCTATATGTATGCAAGATAAGAAGGTTCTATCTTAAGGAATCAAGGATTAGTAGTTCAAAAGATTTAAATCAAGGACTCTACAATATGCAAACGAATATATCTAGCGTTGTATGATGCATGAAACAAATGCATGAGTGAGAGTATCCTTATGTCTACTAATGTAATGTATGCATGCAAGTGAGGTGTTATGTAAAGTAAGGTGTGTAAAAGCAAATGCATGTATGACATCCAGAGTACAGAAAAAAATAAATAAACACAAGAGGAACCCTCCAGGCAAGGTGCCCGCAGCACATTATAACAGCAAACCATCTTAGCGGTGCCCACCTCATGTGGGAAAATAACGATGCCCAATGGCACAAGTAGGTGGCCTACTCTACAGGCCTAAATGACCCTAATGGTCTCTAGGGCTCACAAAGGGTGGGGGGTATCATACCCAAAACCAGAAAAGGACAAAAATCCTAGCGATGCCCACTTCGTGTGGGAAAAATAATGATGCCCAATGGCACAAGTAGGTGGCCTACTCTACAGACCTAAATGACCCTAATGGTCTCTAAGGCTCACAGAAGGGAACAAGCTTTGACCTATAAGGCCAAAGCTTTGTTAGTGAACTAACCTAAGGCTGGCTACCTAAACATGATAAAATACTTATTAACAAAATGTGTGTGGAGTGTAACAGTTCCGGTATATAATTAGGAGTTTGCAGGCTGCAGAAATTATACATGAATGTGGCGCTGCCACTTAACATTCCCAAGCAAGCAGATCATCCTTGACCACGCAAAGCATGTGACACAGTCACTTAAGAGCTTTTAAGCAAATGATGTCGCTTGATTGTTGATCGTGTAAGGCCCGATGTACCTGTGAATAGAAAATAGATCCACCTAGAAGAAGCGATCCTAGATTGATGTCGGGTAGGGAGACGGATTCGGCTTCGCTTGGAGTCTCGAATCGAGAGTTGAGGGAGGGCTTCGGTCCTCCTAGGTTCACATGAGAGAGAAACGGAGAAGAGGAGGAGTTCTGGCCTCCTTGTTTCAGTCTGAATAGAGAAGGGGAGGAGGAAGTCTGACTTATGGAGCGTGAAGAGAAGAGAACGAGGAGGGAGGATTTCAGTCTCCGGCAGTGAGGCCGACGGCTAAGGCTATGGGTTCGATCTTCCCTGGCTCACGCGAGAGAGGGAACGGAGCAAGGCTTCGGCCTTGGTTGGAGTTCCCGAACATAGGGAGACCGAAAGAGAGTGAGAAGAAATGGGTGTGAGCCCCTAGCCCTGGAGAGAGTGGGGGCTTCGGTCTTGGAAGAGAGGATGACCGAGCTAGGGAGAGAGTGCCGTTATCAGAGAGCCTATATCCCCATGTCCGAGGCGAGGGCTTCATTTTTTTTAGTAAAGTGAAAAACCTTTCTGAAAGAAGAAGCCCGCTTCTTTCATGCATATTATGACAGTTGCTGACATACACGTGAATGGAGTATGCAGCTGCTCCATATCACTGCCGCGACTGCTGAAGATTGCAGATACCATGCCGAACCTCGAATAAACGATCAATTTGACTCAAACCGTTTGATTAGTTTCTTGATTCGAAACTTGGATTCAAATTGGTCCAAAAGCAGATTAGAGATTAATTGAAATTGATCTAAATCAATTAAGCTGAGATTAAACCGAATTGAACCATATTTGAGCCTATTTGGGTTGATTTAGGTTCAAATGGGTTCAAGCCATCTCAATGAATTTAATCGTACGAATTGAATTCAAAATTGACATCAATTTTAAAAGTCGAGTCTAATTTAAATCAATTCAGATCGATTCAAGTTCGAATTGGGCTCGATGGGGTTTAATCGAATTGATCGAAGGCGCTCGAGATGACTTGAGCAAAAATTGAGGTCAGCAAACGGACCCCCAACATATACGGAGAAGAGCAAATGAACCGTGTATGTTGGCGTTGACCTCCCTATCTCTAGGAAGATGCAACTCTAGGGTCATGTAATAGAACTAGATCAACAATGTGAGAGAATTAAAGAAAGCAGCTCAACTTATCTATCCAACCAAAGTGGCAGAATAGGAGAAGGAAATCTCATACTCACATGAGTAGAATTATAATAAGCTCATAAAGAGTCCAAAGGAAATTCAACGATCATCTAGAGAGGTCTAAGATGATGCGAAGAGAAGAGAAATCAATAATAACTTGAAAATCAAAGGAAATATTAGAGAGCAATAATCAAAGAAAAGCAATAAGGGAGAATAATCAAATATAAAGAAATCATCTGTCTGCCTGACCAGATCAAAACGGCGGAACAGAAAAAGAAAGAAAGGTCTCACATTCACCTGACCAGATCAAAACAGTGAATGGAGAAAACTCAGTGTTCACCTGACCAGATCGAAATAGTGAATAAGAGTAGAGAAGAAAATAAACAACTGCCTGCCTGACCAGATCAAAATAGCAGAGCAGAAGAGAAAAGAAAGATCTCACATTCATCTAACCAGATAAAAATAGTGAAAGGAGAAAGGCTCAATGCTCACCTGACCAGATCGAAACAGTGAACAAGAACAAAAAAAGGAAAAGACCTACTGTCCGCCTGACCAGATCGAAACAGCATAACAGAAGGGAAAAGAAAGATCTCACATTCACCTGATCAGATCAAAATAGTGAATTGAGAAAGACTCAATGCTCACCTGACCAGATCGAAATAGTGAACAAGAGCAGAAAAAGGAAAAGACCTACTATCTGCCTGACTAGATCAAAACAGCATAACAGAAGGGAAAAGAAAGATCTCACATTCACCTGACCATATCGAAATAGTGAATGGAGAAAGACTCAATGCTCACCTGACCATATCAAAATATTGAACATGAGTAGAAAAAGAGAAGAACACCCCGTCTGCCTGACCAGATCAAAATAGCAGAGCGGAAGGGAAAAGGAAAATCCCACATTCACCTGACCAGATCGAAACAGTGAATGGGGAAAGACTCAATGCTCACCTGACCAGATCGAAACAGTGAACACGAGTAGAAAAAGAGAAGAACCAATCGTCTGCCTAACCAGATCGAAACAACAGAGCGGAAGGAAAAAGGAAAATCTCACATTCACCTGACCAGATCGAAACAGTGAATGGGGAAAAAGCTCAATGCTCACCTGACCAGATCGAAACAGTGAACACGAGCGAAGAAAGAACCAACCATCTGCCTGGTCATATCAAAATAGCAGAATGGAAGGAGAAGGAAAATCCCACATTCACCTGACTAGATCGAAACAGTGAATGGGGAAAAAGCTCAATGCTCACATGACCAGATCGAAACAGTGAACACGAGCAGAAAGAGAAAAAGACATATTGTCTGCCTGACCAGATCGAAACAGCATAATAGAAGGGAAAAAAAAGATCTCACATTCACCTGACCAGATCGGAATAGTGAATTGAGAAAGGCTCAATGCTCACCTGACCAGATCAAAATAGTGAATGAGTAGAAAGAGAAAAGAACCAACCGTTTGTCTGACTAGATCGAAACAGCAGAATGGAAGGGAAAGAAAAAAATCCCACATTCACCTGACCAGATTGAAACGGTGAACAAGAGAAAGGCTCAATGCTCACCTGACCAGATCGAAACAGTGAACACGAGCATAAAGAGAAAAAGGCCTACTATCTGCCTGACCAGATCGAAACAACAGAACAGAAGGGAAAAGAAATGTCTCACATTCACCTGACCAGATCAAAATAGTGAACAAGAGAAAAAAAGGAAGGGAGTTATACATTTGCCTGACCATATTCGCAACAGAAAATGAGAACAACTTAATATCCAACTGATCATATTCGCAACAGCGAATAATGAGCTTCCCAAAAGATCTAATGTCTACCTGACCAGATCGAAATAGCAGAATAGAAGATAAAGTCCAACATTCACCTGACCGGATCGAAATGGTGAATGAGGACGACTCAATGTTCGCCTGACCAAATTGAAACAGCGAAACAAAGAATCAGCAGAAAACTCAACAACCCCCAAACAGGAAAATAAAATAGGGGGAATGAAGAGGTAGTGAAGTATACCTCCCAGGGACTCTGTCGAGCACCCAACCAGAAAGGGAAGTCAACATTCACCTGACCAGATCGAAACAGCAAATGAGAATGGCTCAAAATCCACCTGACCAAATTTGCAACTGCGAATAATGAGCCCTCCCGAAAGTCTAATGTCCACCTGACCAAAATAGTAATTTTGGGACAAAAGAAACAAGTCCCACATTCACCTGACTAGATCACAACAGTGAATGGGGACAACCCAATATTTGTCTGACCAGATCGCAACAGCGAGACAAAGGGGGAAAGAGAAAACGAGTTCAGCATTCGCCTGACCATATTCGAAATTGAGAATGAGAACAGCTCAATATTCATCTGACCATATTCGCAACAACAAATAAAGAGCTTCCCAAAAGTCTAATGCCTGCTTGACCATATTCGCAACGGCAAAGCAAAAGAGAGAAGAAGGAACCTACATCCACCTGACCATATTCGCAACGGTGAATGAGGACTACTCAATGTCTGCCTGACCATATTCGCAACAGCGAGATAAAGAGTGAAAGTCACCTTTACAACCACCCGACGCACATGTGCGTGGTGCTGTGAGGGAAAGAGAAGTAAGCAATCCATCATCTAAGAAATCCCAAACTTATATTTTAGTTACCACATGGTAGAGGACAAATTGTCGTGGCCATGAGTAATCAAAACATAAGTAGAATTTCTTTAGGTAAAATTGAAATCACATATCATGAAGCAATCGATTGATGTATATCTCTCTAAGAAGAGGAACATACAAACAACCGAGCAGAAAGAATAATCTCATATCAAAGGAGCGAGTGAAGTGGCGAGGGGATACACTTGACACTAAAAACAACAATCATATCAAGGATTAATGATTACCAAAGAAACACTCTACTACCGCCCGGGGCGTCGGCCGGGGCGATAAGCAGAGGACGAGAAACACTCTGCTACCGCCTGGGGCGTCGGCCAGGGAGATAAGCAGAGGACGAGAAACACTCTACTATCGCCCGGGGCGTCGGTCGGGGCGATAAGAAGAGAACAAGAAATACTCTAGTACCGCCCGGGGCGTCGGCCGGGGCGGTAAGAAGAGGACAAGAAACACTCTACTATCACCCGGAAGCATTGGCCGGGGCGATAAGCAGAGAACAAGAAACACTCTACTGCCACCCGGGGCATCGGCTGGGGCGATAAGAAGAGGACAGGTACACTCTACTATCACTGGCATATATGCCAAAGTGATAGGAAGAGGAAAAGTACACTCTACTATCGTCCGGCGCATCTGCCGTGGCGATAGGAAGAGGAAAGGAGCTCAACAACCACCCAACGCTCATGTGCGTGGTGCTGTGAGAAAGACAAAGCAGCAAGTAATTCATTATCTAAGAAATCTCAATCTCATATTTTAGTTACCACATGGTAGAGGACAAATCGTCGTGGCCATGAGTAATTAAAATATAAGTAGAATTCCTTAGATAAAATGATATCATGTACAACATGAAATAACCGACTAATGTATATCTCTTTAAACAAGGAGGAATATACAAACAGCCGAATGGAAAGAAAAGTCTCATGCTAAAGAAGGTATAATAGAAGTGGTGAAGGGACACACTTGCCACTAAGAATTATAATCATATCAAAGCTCAATGATTACAAAAGGAATCACAGTGGTAGCATCCATACTAACTGATGGGACCCTATGAGAAGTGCAAGCAATATTTATGTATTCAAAGAGATTGCTCTTGCAGCTAAGGAAAAAAGCTCCATGAGAAATTATGTCACTAAAGGAAGAAATGAATTGACTTTCTACTAGAAGATCAAAATCCACTAGGAAATGATGTTAACATCCAGAACAAGATGTATCGCATCATAAGTGAGGGAGAACAACATCTCATCACAAGTGAATAACCATGATAGAGGAAATTAACACACAGTCATCCCCTAAGCAATCATCAAAATGCTTTAAGGAGAGAAAAAGAAGAGAATTTAGAAGGACTTTGGGCTCTTGGAGCGTAGAACTGGGTTCCACCTGTGACAAGGGCAACCGATTCTACTCAACTAAGAGTTTCCCTCTCTTTTAACATCATATTCCATTTGTTTTCGTATTATATTCACAGTTATAGATTAAGTATATTCCATACTGTCAAAAATAACACACGGTAGAGGGAATGTTTGCCATATCCATGAGTTACCCCTAGTATGAAATATCTTCTAATAACTGGAACATCAAGAGAGGAAGATATTATTGGCTTTGATAACCTAGACCATATTCGTCACATGAATAAAATTGGGGAGAGAAAAAGATTATGTACAAGATCTATAAAGGAGTGAGACATTGGCTTTGGTAACCCAGGCCACATTCAACGCATATGAATGAACTGGGGAAGTGCAAAGATCACAACAAAATTTATAGAAAAATTCATATAGTGATAATGGGCCAACATCATTATATTTGACTAATATAGATCAAGGATGGACCCAGTATCACATCCCATAGAGGTTTGAATTAGTAGTTTTGATATCCCAGACCACACTTGAAGGTGACAAGTGAAACTGGTGAAAGTCAACCCTCTAAGGGGACTGAAAAGGAGATTTCATGCTACAAAACCAGAGTGATTGGTGGGCATGAGTGCAAGTACAAACACCCCTACGGCATATTTACATACAACTACTAAGGATAATCTCATACTTTGCATGACGAACATCACGTGGAAGAGGACAAATCGTCATGGCCACGGACTGTCGAAAAGTAGAAGAGATCCTTTGGAGTTATATCTATACAGAGGGATATGTACAAGTAATAAGGGAAGAACTATCATATCATGACCGATATGAGAATGAAACTTACATAGGGACATTGGATCAACATCACCACACCTGACTAACACAGGTGGGCATGGACCCAGTATCACCTATATAAAGTGGGCTGGAATGAGGGATATTGGATCTACCACACCACACCTGATTAACCTTTGTGGGTATGGACCCGGTATCACATCTGGAAAAATTAGTTTGAATTAGGGATATTGGATCAACATCACCACACCTGACTAACACAGATGGGCATGGACCCAGTATCACCTATAGAAAGTTGATTATAATTAGGGATATTGGATCAACCTCACCACACCTGATCGACCTAGGTGGGTATGTACCCAGTATCACCTCTCATAAGGGGGTTTGAATTATTAGTTTTGGTATTCCAGACCACGCTTTGGGTGACAAGTGAAACTGGGTAGAACACCCTTTCACAAAAGGGGGGACAAATCAAGAGTTTTATGTGCTAGCACCAATATGATTTGTGTACACAAATAGAAGTACAAATATCCCTACAACATATTAGTGTATCTCCTTTAAGGATAGCCTTATACTCTTTGAAGCGAACATCATTTGGTAGAGGACAAATCGTCGTGGCCACACAGACTGCCAAAAAGTAAGAAGGATCCTTTCAATGAGTACTAATACATAAGGATATTTATAAAACAACCAACAATAATGGAAGAAGTGTCATAAGATTTTTGATGGGAATCCTCGACTCTAATTCCACACATCTGACAGGGAATAAGTTGCTTGTTAGTAGTCTAACGTCGAAAGTCTCCTTCCTCGTCTGAGCTACTATCAACAACTAATCCACCCTTAGGTATCAAGTACCTACGAAAGGTAGGAAGGCGTCGGGTCTGCTCAATGATCTCAGAGTGAGAGAGTCAAGCGAACACAGAAACCTGATAGAAAGAAGAGAATTTGATAAGGCACGAAATAGCCTAAAAGGCCGGAAGGAAAGGGACCAAAGCCAGGGGAAAGCTAGCCAAGAAGGGAACCTAACTAAGAAAAGGACCCTATCTAAGAGTAGGATGAACCTAATCTAAGGAGTACTAAACATGGAGTACACACAAAAGAAGATAATTTAACATCCGAAAATGGAGAGAGAAACCCGTCCCACCGTGGTCGCTAGAAATCTGTTGGTCTCCGAAAGGATTCTGCTCGTGTGGTTTGAATGCAAAGGATACGATCACACTATCCCGTAGGACAAAATGGTCGTAGACCTTTACACTTGACACAAGCAGGCCGATGGAAGAGCAGATGGAGATATACATACGATTAGCCATGGAGGGTAGCGGCTTTCACCTATCAACCTCGATGGATAATAATATGCATTACCCAAAAGTTCACGAGATTTTCCCATTCGATACATCAGCTCGAATGGGGTTTATTTTATTGGGGGGATCAATTTTTTACGGACGTAAGCCCCCGTAGTTAATTACATCTTAGACCTCGATCTAAGAAAACTCTCGATTAAGGATATTAGATTATCTTCTCTAATGGGTTTAGTGCAAGAGAATTTTCTAGGCTTTTCTAATCAAAGGGGAAGGTCCCGACTTGGTTCAATCAATCACATGGGGTGCAGTCAACATTCGGCCGATCTGAAGAAGAGAAAATTGGAGAAAAAAAAGGAAGGACAACGCACTCAGACATGCATAAGGGAAAGAGGGAGGTGGTGTCATCTATGTGACGGGGATGGGCAGGATTTATAGCCTCCGAAAGAAAGGAAGACTTACCCATCGATAAGGAGTCTAGTGGTATATTCGTATCACTCACCTTTAGAACCTAAATCTATAAAAGATGTAGTATCGTACATACGATACTAACATCTACAATCTAGCTAATGCAATCTGGACTTAATCCTTGCCTGAAAAAGGAAGCCAGCTAAAATCCTAAGCACAACCAATCGTCCTATATGTATGCAAGATAAGAAGGTTCTATCTTAAGGAATCAAGGATTAGTAGTTCAAAAGATTTAAATCAAGGACTCTACGAATATATCTAGCATTGTATGATGCATGAAACAAATGCATGAGTGGGAGTATCCTTATGTCTACTAATGTAATGTATGCATGCAAGTGAGGTGTTATATAAAGTAAGGTGTGTAAAAGCAAAAGCATGTATGACATCCAGAGTAAAGAAAAAAATAAATAAACACAAGAGGTACCCTCCAGGCAAGGTACCAACATCACATTATAACAGCAAATCATCCTAACGGTTCCCACCTCGTGTGGGAAAAGAACGATGCCCAATGGCATAAGTAGGTGGCCTACTCTACAGGCCTAAATGACCCTAATGGTCTCTAGGGCTCATAGAGGGTGGGGAGTATCATACCCAAAACCAAAAAAGGCCAAAAATCCTAGCGATGCCCACTTCGTGTGGGAAAAACAATGATGCCCAATGGCACAAGTAGGTGGCCTACTCTACAGGCCTAAATGACCCTAATGGTCTTTAGGGCTCACAGAAGGGGACAAGCTTTGACATATAGGGCCAAATCTTCGTTAGTGAACTAATCTAAGGTTGGCTACCTAAACATGCTAGAATACCTATTAACAATATGTGTGTGGAGTGTAACAGTTCCGGTATATAATTAGGAGTTTGCAGGCTACAGAAATTATACCTGAATGTGGCGCTGCCACTTAACAGTCCCAAGCAAGTAGATCATCCTTGACCATGCAAAGTATGTGGCACAGCCACTTAAGAGCTTTTAAGCAAATGATGTCGCTTGATTGTTGATCGTGTAAGGCCCGGTGTACTTGTGAATAGAAAATAGATCCACCTAGAAGAAGTGATCCTAGGTTGACGTCGGGTAGGGTGACGGATTTGGCTTCGCTTGGAGTCTCGAATCAAGAGTTGAGGGAGGGCTTCGGTCCTCCTAGGTTCACACGAGAGAGAAACGGAGAAGAGGAGGAGTTCTGGCCTCCCTTTTTCGATCCGAACAGAGAAGGGGCAGAGAAAGTCTGACTTATGGAGCGTGAAGAGCAGAGAACGAGGAGGGAGGATTTCAATCTCCGACAGTGAGGCCGGCGGCTAAGGCTATGGGTTCGATCTTCTCTGGCTCACGCAAGAGAGGGAAGGGAGCCAGGCTTCGGCCTTGGCTGGAGTTCCCGAACACAGGGAGACCGAGAGAGAGTGAGAAGAAATGGGTGTGAGCCCCTCGCCCTGGAGAGAGTTGGGGCTTCGGTCTTGGAAGAGAGGACGACCGAGCCAGGGAGAGAGTGCCAGTATCAGAAAGCCTGTATCCCCGTGTCCGAGGCGAGGGCTTCATTTTGTTTTTTTGAGTAAAGTGAAAAACCTTTCTGAAAGAAGAAGCCCGCTTCTTTCATGCATCTTATGACAGTCGCTGGCATACACGCGAATGGAGTATGCAGCAACTCCATATCACTACCACGACTGCTGAAGATCGCAGATACCGTGCCGAACCTCGAATAAACAATCAATTTGACTCAAACCATTTGATTAGTTTCTTGATTCGAAACTTGGATTCAAATTGGTCCAAAAGCAGATTAGAGATTAATTGAAAAGTATCTAAATCAATTAAGCTGATATTAAACCGAATTGAACCATATTTGAGCCTATTTGGGTTGATTTAGGTTCAAATGGATTCGAGCCATCTCAATGAATTTAAACGTACGAATTGAATTCAAAATTGTCATCAATTTTAAAAGTCAAGTCTAATTTAAATCAATTCGGTTCGATTAGAGTTTTAATTGGGCTCGACGGGGTCTAATCGAATTGATCGAAGGTGCTCGAGAGCACTAGAATGAAAATTGAGGTCAACAAATGTGACTCAGCACAACATAATGCCAAACACTTGAATAGTTTCTTTTGTGCTCTTAAATATGAAGATTACATGCGGGTTTCTATTTGCATGAGTGTAAAGAATATATGGGATAGACTTTATATAAATTATGAGTGAACTAATGAAGTTAAACAATCTAGACTTAATATCTTCTTGGATAATTATGAACTACTTCACATGAAACCCAATGAATCTATTTATGATATGTACACAAGATTCACACAAATATTCACCTCTTTACATGCATTAGGTAAGGAATTAACGAACGTAGAAATGGTTAATAAAATACTTCGTTGCTTACCTACTGCTTATGATGCTAAAATAACTTTGATTACAAAGTCTAAAGATTTAAACATTTACTCTATTGACAATCTTCTTGGATCATTAATTGCTTACGGGCAAGGGGTTAGTCAAAGAAAGATTGATGTAGGTGAATCATGAAGGGAGAAGAACATAACACTGAAAGTGGAGGAATCAGAAAGTGATCTCTCACAACCTGAGGATGAAGACGACGTCTCACTGATGGCTAGACAGTTCTGAAGCTTTCTGAAGAGGAAGCGAAAGAGATGCCACAAATGGATCGAGGTAAATTTAACAAAAAATGTCAAGGTTTCAAATGATGTTATTGACTATGAGTGCAGGAAACCTGGACATATTAAATCAGACTGCCCAAAACTCAAAGTCACTCCTAGCAAGGAGAAGGTAGAGGAGAAACCAATTGTGAAGAAAGGCAAGAAGAAATTCTAAAGAGCTTTCTGGGCAAACTCAGCTTTAGACTCGTTGGAGACTAAAAAGGGAGAGGAAGTCACCAATCTGTGCTTAATGGCTGAGAATCTGATCAGTCAGATCAAGAAGAGGTATGTGACTTGACTTACAATGAACTTTTAGAAGTCTCAAAATGCATACATGTTGCATATAGAAAGTTAAAGAAAATACATACTAGTTTGAACTTAGAATTTCAAGAACTACAAAGAGAACAGGAGAACCTTAGGAAAGATCATACTTTAATTGATAACAACCACATAAAATTGCTTGATGAGTTTGACGATTTGAATAAGAACCATGAAAATTTAAAATCATCCAATGAAGAACTTCAAAAAGAAATAAAAAATGATAAGGCTGAATTTGAGAGTAAAATGTATTGAATAAATTATACAAAGCATATCTAGAAAGATATGAATTCTTTTTATAAATTGAAGATATAAGCTCTCGAGGATAATAGGATACCACCAAGAGTTGAAGATTTCACGAATCCTATTTTGTATCCTAAATTTAAGCAATCCATAAATAGACAGAGAAACTATAGAAGATTAAGAAACCCTTTTTCAGAAGTCAAATATCATAATTATGGATTGATTGGACATATAACACACACCTGTACATTGAAGAAGAAAACCCATTTAGTGTGGAGACATAAGATGCATAAACCTAAACATATCATACATGCATCTGTTTAAAATTTGCAAAAAGGAGAACCTAAACTTCTTTGGGTTCCCAGGTCTAATGTTTGATGATTTTATAGGATTGCTCTCACACAAGGCCTCATGAGAGTATATGGTACATGGATAGTAGATGCTCAAAGCATATGACTAAGATACTACACAATTCATATCGCTGGAAGCCAAGAGTGGAGGCAAGGTTACACTTAGAGATAACACCACAAGGAAGGTGGTTGGATCAGTTATGATTGAAAATCTTAAAAACTTTTTTATTGAGAATGTGTTACTTGTAGAAGGCTTAAAGCATAATCTGTTAAGTATTAGTCATCTATGTAATAAAGGTTATTGCGTAAAATCTTTTCTTATTAGTTGCATATTAAGCCTGAATGATATTGATGCTTTGCATGGTATAAGGATAAATAATGTGTATATGCTAGACTTTGTCACTATAGCATGAAAAACTAGGGGTGTCAATTTCGGGTCACGGGTCAGGTTCGGGTCGAACCCGGAACTGACCCGGGTTCAAACGGGTCGGAAATGCGAACCCGGACCTGACCCGGCGGGTTGCCGGGTTGACCCGACCCGACACGAGAAAGGCAGAAGGCGCGCGCTGGGCGGGGGCGGTCGCGTGTGGCAAGGGTCGCGCGCTGGGCGGGGGCACGCGCAGTCGCACGCAGTCGGGCGAGCGCGAGGCCCCTCTGAATGATGACTATACTTCTTTATGATTCTTTCAATTAGATGTGATGTGATGTGATTGTTAGCTGTTATGATTTTATGTTTTATGTCATGTTATGTGATGTTCATGTTAATGGTTTATCTTTTTTTTTTGTGTAATGTGATTTGTTAGTTTTTATGTTTTTATATATTTGTGTCCTTATTATTAATATCATCTATGCACAATGTACTATTTTCTACCAATGATATCAATAAAAGTTATCCTGTCTTGTTTTAGTGTTTTTTAATTCTCCTCAGAAATGTGTATTAACCTATATGATCATCCTTAAAATATTGATCTAACAAGTGCTATATTTTGAAATACCAAAAAAAATTGAATTCATTAGAAAATCAAAATTTTCAAAAAAAATCTATCTTGTTTTAGTGTTTTTTAATTATCCTCAAAAATGTGTATTAACCTATATGATCATCCTTAAAATATTGATCTAACAAGTGCTATATTTTGAAATACAAAAAAAAAAATTTTTGAATTCATTACAAAATCAAAATTTTCAAAAAATTTAAGTTGTGTCATAACTTGACCTAGTTTAGAATGTCTATCTCATGTCTCTTGTTAGACTTACATAATTGTAATATTATCATTGAAATTTTGATGTTTTCTTTTTTTTTTCCTCTTTTTAATATAAATATTGTTGTACTTAAAAAAATTTGAGATATTAGATTATTGATTTTGGAAAGATAAAATAAACACTTACAAATGCACAAATGTACAAAAATCAAAAGAATATTCACATATTGTAAATGAGGGACAAAATAAGACCCAAGTAAAAAGATGTACAAAATGTGCCACAAATATTAAAAAGATGCGCAAAGCGCCACAAGTATATGTTCTTTTCTCAATCTTTTAATCTTTAAATTCAAATTAATCTTATGTTCAATTTTATTTTGTATTGAATTTTGAAATATAAAAATTTTACATTCATCTACTTTGCAATGGTTACTTATCTCATTGTCTAAACTGATTCATGATTTTGATATTTTTTCTTGTCTATGTTATATCTATATACTTAAATCATATGAATCTTTCTATTTATCTAATAAAATTTAATTTTATTTGTCGCTATAACTCTATTTCTTTAAAGGATCAATTATCAAAGGCTTTTTCATATGACTTCTTACATTTCTGTCTTTGTTCATTTCTTCTTCTCTTTTTATTGCTGTCAAAAAGGGCGAAAATATTATTTAACATTTGTTCGTATTTTTTTTATTTTTCGACATTTGTTCGTATTTTTGTCATTCGTATTTTTTTGTATTTTTATTGTTTGCATTATTTTTCGTATTTTTTATTTTTGACTTTTCTGTGTATTTTCTATGAGTTGTTCGTCATGAAAAGTTCAAACAACGATGCCCCTTATTCTCACATGTTTATTCATTCATGGGGAGTTTAGGATATTTTCACATGTTTATTTTTTAATGGGGAGTTTAGGAGAAACTCAGGACTTTCAAACATATATAAACAATAATTATTTTGTCATCATAAAAAGGAGGAGTTTGTTGAGAAAGTTGCTACTTAGCTTTGCATGCTTCATATTCTTGCAACTTATATGTTTTGATGATTCCAAATATTATTGGTTTGAGTTTACTTTCTCCTAACACATTTTGGAAGAATTATTTTTGCCTCTTGTGTGTACTAATATTTCAGAAAAATCATACTCCAGATTATTGAAGACTTCAAATCAAAGATATGCTTATTATTATTTGTAACTTGGAGTATGTATTTATTTTACTTGAGTTAGAGAGAGTGTGATTGTAATTAAGTATCTCAACACACACACACCGAGGGAGGACTTTAAATTCATGATTTTTTAATACTGATCATACAGGATGAACTATGTTCGTACGGGACGATTACATCAGTCATTCTCCTCTAGGAGCTAATGAAACGAGTAGAGGGAAAGTAAAAATTTTTCTAAGTCCTATTCATCCAGAAGAATAGTCCCATTCATCCAGAAGAATAGTCCCATTCATCCAGATGAATAGTCCCATTCGTCCCTGAACAATCTCCTATAGATTTTCAATCTGAACTATTCGTCCAGACGAAAAGTCCCATTCGTTCTTGGAAGATCTCCTCTTGATTTTAAGTTTGTTATGTTCATCTAGATGAATCGACACCTTCGTCCTTGGCCGATGTTCTTTGTTCTTTTGAACTTGTGATTCATCCTATTTTTTTGTCCCAACGAAGATTGGAAATAACTGTTCGTACCGGATGAACTATGTTCATACAAGACGATGATCAGGTATGAAGGAAGTTCATACCCATGCACATTAAGATCGTACCCAACAATTTTTACACTATTCATACGTACGAAAGTAGGATCTTACGGGATGATCATGAACGTCTTGATTTTGAAATTTTATAGTTTTTGGACAATTTTTCATGTCTGTCATATAAAATGTCCACTTAAGACTATCATTCAATCTTTTTATCTACAGATCTTCATGCAAACTGAAGGGAGATTGAAGGAGAGAGTATGGGAGTGTTTAAAGGAGAATTCTTACTAATGGAACGTAAAGGGTTCACTTGGTACTCAAAGGTAAGAATCTTCACTCATGAATTGTGACTACTTCACTCTTTTCTCTTGTCTTTCAGGTTTCTCGTGAGAAGATCTTTCAAGTAGATCAAATTCTCTGCCAACACTTGAGGAGTGTGAACAACTGAAGGGTTCTCTGCCTACACTTGGAGAGTGTGAAAGGATGAAGGGTTTTCTGCCTACACTTGGAGAGTTTGAACAGCCGATGGTTCTCTGTCGACACTTGGAGAGTGTAAAACTATGACGGTTCTCTATCGGACCAGGTAATGGTGGAAAATAGTGTTTATGAAGGCTTCTTCGCCTTGCTGAGGGAGCAAAAGGAGAGACACTTGTGGTAATAGTGCAATACCTGAAGTGGAAGACTTCATGAAGTGGATGTAGGTCGTGTTTTGACCGAACCACTATAAATCTTGTGTCTTTTATTTTTCTGCTGCTTATCTTTTTACTTTACTGTTTCTTTTGATCTGTAGTTAAAAAATCATTTTTTTAAATATCACTAAAAGTTTTTAATCGGTTTAAAAAGTAAAAGGAAATTTTTAAAATTATCAATTCACCCCCTCTCTTGGTTAGCCACTAAGACATAAGCTTAGGTCCAACAACCTAATTCATAATTAACAAGTTTCAACATGAATGTCTATGATTTTTTTATTGTCGATGACTACTTGAGGTTTACTTGGACTATATTTTTGTCACATAATAATGAGTCTTTTGATAATTTAGAGTCTTCTTCACTTGGATTCAAAAAAAGCTAGGTTATGATATCTTAACCATCCATAGTGTCCATAGGGGAGAGTTTGAAAATGAGAGATTTGAAGACTTTTGTGAGGAAAAGGGGATTAACCATAACTTCTCAGCTTCTAGGACCCCTCAGCAGAATGGGATAGCTGAAAGGAAGAATAGAACCTTAGTGGAAGCCATTAGAGCCTTGCTTGCTGAGTATTCACTTCCAAAATACTTTTGAGCTGAAGCGGTAAACAAAACTTGTTATGTGTTGAATAGGGTAAATGTTAGAGCCAAACTTGATAAGACACCCTATGAGATTCTTAAGGATATGACACAAAATCTTTCCCACCTCCATATCTTTGGTTGTAAGGTTTTCATTCATAACAATGAGAAGTCTCACTTAGAAAAATTTGACCCAAAATATTATGAAGGAGTGTTCTTAGGATATTCTAGTGTTGAGAAGTCCTTTAGGGTGTTTAATAAGAGGACATTGGTGGTGGAGGAGACTACTCATGTAGTGTTTGATGAATCTAATCTTAGGAAGTCTAAAGTTGAGGAGGAAGATGAAGTTGGGGAGAATACCACTGGAGTTGAAATTTTGGAGAAGAGGGTAGAAAACCAAAACACTGAAGGAGTATGTGAGATTACCCAAGGAGTAGAAAATATAAATTTGGAGGAAAGGGTTGAACCTACACACACCTTGCCTAGAGATTAGAGATATTCTTCGAGTCATCCTAAAGATCTAATCTTAGGAAACCCTTTTAAAGGTGTGAGGACTAGGCATGAACTTAGGAAAGAAGTGAACCACTCTGTCTTTATCTCAATGATTGAACCCACCAATATCAATCAAGCCCTTTCTGATGAATTTTGGATATTAGCCATGCAAGAGGAGTTGAACTAATTTTTTAAGAATGATGTTTGGGAGGTTATAGAAAGACCAAAGGAATAAAGTGTAGTTAGAACCAAATGGGTTTTTAGGAATAAGATGAATGATTCTAGTGTGGTGGTTAGGTATAAGACAAGATTAGTGGCTAAGGGGTACAACCAAATAGAATGGATAGATTTTGAGGAGACCTTTTCCCTTATGGCTAGATTGGAAGCCATTAGAATGCTATTAGCCTTTGTCTGTTACAAGGGATTTAAGCTTTTTCAAATGGACGTTAAGAATGCCTTTTTAAATGGTGTACTAAAAGAGGATGTGTTTGTAGAACAACCCCCAAGTTTTGAGAGTTCTCAATTTCTAAGTCATATTTTCAAATTAAAAAAGGCCCTATATGGATTAAAGCAGACACCTAGAGCTTGTTATGAGAGGCTTAGCATATTTTTACAAGAGAGGGAGTTTGTTAAGAGGAGCGTAGACACCACCCTTTTTCTGAGGAAAGTAGGAGATGATTTACTTAATATTCAGATCTATGTCAATGATATACTTTTTGGATCTTCTGATAAAAAGCTATGTGGTGATTTTTTTAAAATAATGAGTAAGGAGTTTGAGATGAGTAAGATGGAAGAGTTGTCCTACTTTTTGGGGTTTAGCATAAGACAATTAGATGATGGAATCTTTCTAAATCTACTAAAATATATAAAGGATATATTAAGGAAGTATGAAATGGATAAAGCCAAGCCAATTAATACTCCCATGACCTCCAGTGTTCAGTTAGATAAGAACCAAAATGGAAAATATGTTGATTAAAGGAAGTATAGAGGGATGATTAGATATTTACTTTACCTGACTGCTAGCCGACCTGATATAATATTTAGTGTTTGTCTCTATGCTAGGTTTCAAGCTGATCCTAAGGAATCCCACCTAACTATAGTTAAGAGAATTCTTAGATACCTTTTAGGGACCTAAAACTTAAGAATTTAGTACCCTAGGCACAACACTTCTTTTAAGATTATTTGATATTCTGATTCTATTTTTGGAGGATGTAGGGTAGATAGAAAGAATACTTCTGGGACTTGCCAATTCATAGGATAGTCTTTAGTCTCTTAGTGTAGTAGAAAATAAAACTTTGTTGCATCTGCTGAAGCTAAGTACATTACCTTAGGGAGTTGTGTGGCCCAAGTCTTTTGGTTAAAATAACAAATTCTGGATTTAGGATTACCTGTAGGCACAATCTCAATTCTTTGTGACAACACTAGTGCAATATGCATTTATAAGAATCCTATATAACATTCAAGGACTAAGCACATTGACATAATGCATCAATTTATTAGAGACCATGTGATCAAGGGAGACAATGAGTTAAATCATGTGGAAACTGAGAATTAACTGGCTGACATCTTTACTAAGCCACTAGCCTTTGACACTTTCAGCACCTTAAGGACCAGATTGGGTGTGTTGACATAAATGCATGAACTTAATTCCTATTGATTTCTGATCTGTTATCTGTTGTTTATTTTTCACTTCTGTTGTTTTATTATTTTTTTCTTTGTTTATTTTTGTTGTTGCCTTCCTTTTTGCTTTATTTTTTCATATGTTTTTTATTTCTTCTAGTCATCGCTGAAATTGATATTTTATGTCTTATTTTTATTTTTAAAAATTGGTAGTCAATGTTTTACATCTCTTAATCTGTTAAAGGGTAAAAACACCGTTGATTGTGTATTTTTCTCTAACATATTTTAGTGATATTTTTTTTTCTAAACAAAAGTCTATCTCAAATTAATAACTAGACTTTGCAATTGAGATCCTTTTCACCTTGCTATAGTAATCTAGCTTATATTTATAATGATTAAAGTCTTTATGTTACTTCAAGATTTCTCATTATCCTGTCATTGCACTTCTCATATGATTTTTTTTATTCTATTTTGTAGTTTGTTCTTCCCTATATTAGAGAGTGAGTTTCTCTTCTTTAATATCTAGAAGATATACTCACAACTAAGAATATTTAAGAGTTTTTTAAAGAGAATCTAGCTTACAAAAAAAAAAGTGGCCAATGTGCCAAAAATAAAAGATGCGCAATGACTCCAAATGAAAAAAAATACACAAAGTGTATCAAAAATTAAAAGTAGCACAAAGTCTGTCATTCAATGGACAAGAGGCATAAAATGATCCCATCAAAAGCAAGCTCCATTCTCTTTTCTAACTTTTAAATCTTAGAAGAATTTATATATCACTTGAGATTTTCAAAGGCTTGATTTTGAATTTTGTGATTATGACAAATTACTTTGATACATTATTCTATAAGATATTTTTCTAAAATCAAGTCTTGAATGGATCTCCTTTTCTTATCCAATTAGTTTTTCTGAGTTAGGTCTTTTTGATTTCAAAAGATAGTTTTGTCCTAAAAGAAGTCTGAGCTAAGGGTTAACATGATCGGATACTTTATCATTTTTTTTGGATTTTTGACGTTGTTAACTCATTGCCTTACAAGTCTTTAAAATCAATCACATTGAGACTATGTCATTTTCATGCCTTGATAAAAAAAAACCTTTGTTTTTATTCATTCTTATGTCTTTTTTTGTATCTTATTTTTATCATTTTTCAGTTGATTTTCATGTTTTTGGGCCTTGTCTGATCATCTCCATTCATCCACTATTTTAAACCTTTTGTCACATCGTCCTGGATGATTTTCATATCCTTCTGGATGATCAATTCAATTCACTTCTAAAATTCCATATGGTGGCTGTTCTGACCTTTCTGCTCTTTGTCGTTCTGGATGATGCCTTATCGTCCTGGACGATATGATCGTCTTCTGCTTCAATCATCTTTGATAGCCTTGGACGATCATCTTTCATCCTGGATGATGCTTTTACTCTTTCCTCAATTATTGGTAATCGTCCTGTACGATCCACCTGTTCGTCCTGGACGATACACGTGGAAATATGTTTAATAAGCCTTAAATTTGGCCGGTACTATCCATTATTAGAGAATCGTCTCATATGATTCACCTATTCATCCTAGACGATACACATTGTAGTGCATTTAAATGTTTTAAATTTGGCCGGTACGATCCATTATTGTTCATCGTCTTGGATGATCCACCTAATCATCCTAGACGATATTATTTTTCAATGGTCTTCTGGATAGTCGCCTCAGGACGATCACCTGTGTCTTATCATCCCGGATGATATCTGATCATCCCGGATGATATGACCACCTTTTTTGACTAATCATCCAACCTCAATTATTGCACTAGACCATCCTGGACGATTCTACGATCATCCTAGACGATCCAATTGATTCTTTTTAAACTGAGCTGTTCAGCCATTTTCCTCACTCAAATTTCCTCAAGACTTATTGCACTCCTCTTCTAGTGCTCTATTCTCTGATCATGGTAGGAGGGAAGTGATCTCATCATCTTTCTAGCAGTTGCTCGAGGGCAACTCTGAACCCTTGATTCACGAAGGCAGACGATCAAGTCGTCTACTAACGATACAAGATGGCCAGCATCACTATCTCCCGGTCTGTCAACCCAAACCATATGTATTATCTGGTACTTGACTTGTTCTCTCTCACTTCTCTGTGTTTCATTCCTACCCTTGCAATCCCTTTCAATTCTGAACTTCTCTTTGAGTTCTTTGCTAGCCTTTGAATTAATTCTGCCTTTACTTTTCTTGGATCGCATGTGAATCGATGCCCCGTCGAGATCACATACCAGGACTGTGTAGAATTTTTACAACTTTCCACCACATGGGATAAACTTTACACCATGTGCTCTAACCCTAATTATGATTGGGCTCTGACCAACCTCTTTCTTCGCAACACCACTGCCCACTTTCATGTTGGAGAGACTAGCAGCTTACTCAAAGATACTAGAACTGTCTAACATGTCCTTCGTATATCCATAATTCCAAAAGCTGGTGATCGCATCCACATCAATCCTCTTCTTTCGATCTCCACCTTTTACATTTTGGCCCATCGAGAATTCAATGTAACCGACCTGATCTTTAACTTCATCGAGCACTTGATTTCAATTCGAGATCCAGGTCATAGGAGGAAGCCAAATCTTGCCCTAGGACATATCATTGCATATGTTCTATAATCCAAATATAACCTCCAATATCCTGCTCCTCCCAACTATCAGCCTGCCTTCTACTCAAATAATTCCTTCAATATCCTTCATAGTACTCATCTCCACTTAGGAGATGAAGAAGCTTAGGGGGCCGAGGAAGAGGAGGCTCCTGCACCCATTCCTGCGCCTGCTCTGCTTCACCAGCACTCTCAGCTAGACGAGCTGGTTGAGCAATTCAACCAGGGGGAGGCACGATTTGAGACTTACATTGCTGCACAGGAGAAGCAACATGTTGAGGACTTAGACCATTTTGAGCAGCATTGTGCTGAGATCTTAGCCCGTTTTGATACCTACGTTGCACACTAACAGTAGCAGCACGACTAGGACATGGCTTGGTTTGGAGCACAGTTCGTTATGTTATCTAGCTACTTTCAGCAGCCACCACCACCACCTCCTCCTCCTTCAGATGATCAGGGGCCATCATTTTACTAGTTTTTTATGCTATTTTTTTGTTATAGTTTGTTTCTATTTTTGGTGTTTAGTTTTTTCTTTGTTTCTATTCTACTTTCCTCCTCCTTTTTTGTAATGTCAAAAGGGGGAGTAGTCTGTTGTACCGTTTTCTTTGTACCTTGATTCTGTTATAAAATAGTTGATCTGTGTCTTTTCTTCATTTAACTTCTTAGATTTTTTGTGTGTTTGCTATCATCAAAAAGGGGGAGATTATTGTGTATCTATTTTCAGAAATAGAATTTTGATGATTGCAAACACTTCTGTTTTACGACGACTGTCATGCTTACTAACATTTTAGGTCCACCAGATCAAGACTGCAATTTGAACCAGCTCAAGATTGGGTAGACTAGGTCTGAGTTAGTTTGTAAACCTTTTACTTTCTTGAGTCTATTTATAATAAATGTGGTTCCTGATACTAAGTGACCTTGCACACACACACTTGGGGGAATTTTTCTGTCTAACTTAGAGTTCTCTATTTTGAGTACATCATCCAAGATTATTCCCATATCATCCAAGATGATTCCCATATCTTCCAAGACGATTGTCATATCATCCAGGATGATTCCCATATCATCTAGGAAGATCAGACTAAAAAAACCATAATTAGGGCATCCTTATTAAGGCAGCCGTCATTAAGCATATCGTCCGGCATGATGTTTGTATTGTCCTGGATGATATGCTCAAATTATAAAGAACCAGTCGCCAGATTTATTTAGGTATTATTTATTTTTGGACATCATCCAGGATGATGGATATCGTCCTGTACGATACACACAATTATGTCTAAATTAATCTAGTAGTTAAGGAAATCAATTAAGGCTTGATTGATATGATTACATCATCCTGGATGATTGTTGGATCATCCGGTACGATCAATTTAAAAACCTTAGTTGATTTGGATGATCTCATATCGGATAGTATCTATTCAGGGCAATGTTCTGGATGATTTTCATGGATTTGTACTAATCATCCGAGATTATAGTGAGATCGTCTTGAACAATCAAGCTATCTTTCAATCATCCAGACATCCATCAAGAGTGATGGTCTGGTAGATATTCTGTGATTTGAACTAATCGCACAGGATGATATTTTATTGTCATGGATGATATGAATAATTTTCTTCTAGTCGTCTTAGATCGTCCCGGCTGATTAGGCTTAAGTTGCACTGATTGTACAGGACGATAAAGTTGTAATTAATGAGCGATTCTGAAGCTCTTCTATTTAAGAACTCTTGTTCTACTCTTTAGAACATCTTTTGCTGCTATCTTGACTTGAGAGAGCCTCGAGGAGAGGGAGAGAGGAACTTGTGAGGGGGAGTTTGTGAGAGGGTTCACAAAGGTTGCTCCAAGCAAGGTTCCAAGGCGTCTTCTTCAATCGTCATCCCTTATCCTTGGAGGGTTGAGAGAGGTCTACTGCAACAATCGATCAAGGTTCTCTTCATGCTTTAGGAGGAAGCAAAAATAGTTGTGTTCTCTGCCTCACCTGGGTTGGTGGAAAGGAGGTTTGTAAAGGCTTCTCCTCCTTGCTGTAGAGGTAAAAGGAGAGACACTGAGTTTAGTGCAATACCCGGAGGGCACCTCCGGGGAGTGAACATAGGTCAAGTTAACCGAACCACTATAAATCTTTGTGTTCCTTTAGTGCTGCTTTTTTCATATTTAATTTCCACGCATTTTTTCTTTGTGGTGAATTGTGGTTTGAGCTAGTTCATAAGGGCTTAACATCCCTAATGAACTTTCAAAGTAACATCCAATAGTTACCCTGAACATTGAGGACTTTGATATCCAGAGCGAGGATATCCCTCAGAGAGCTTCCCTTGTAGAATACCTTATTACTATATCTATATTTGAAGAAAATCCTTCAAAGATGGTGCGTATTGGATCACTTCTCTTAGACGACGAGAAGAAAAAATTCATAGATTTTATGCGTGAAAATCATGATGTTTTTGCATGGAGTCCAATCGATATGCCAGGAATCAACCCCGAATTGATCGTACACTCCCTCAAAGACAATCCAAAATGCAAACCAATTATTCAAAAGAAACGAAACTTTGCACCAGATCATCAGCAAGTGATCGAGCAAGAAGTGGATAAATTTTTAGAAGCTGTGTTTATACGGGAAGTTCACTATCCCACTTGGTTGGCGAATGTTTTCATGGTACGAAAGATGAATGGAGCTTGGAGAATGTGTATAGATTATACATATCTCAATAAAGTATGCCCGAAAGATAGCTTTCTGCTTCCTCATATTGATCAGCTTGTTGATACTACCTCCAGCATCATATGTTAAGCTTTATAGATGCCTACTCTGGCTATAATCAAATAAAGATGAATCCTACTTATGCAGAAGCGACAGCTTTTCAAAAATACAAAGGGTTATACTGCTATCAGGTAATGCCCTTCGTGCTCAAAAATGCTGGAGTAACTTATCAGCGCCTCATGATTAAGGTTTTCAAAGACCTTATTGGGCATACCATGGAGGTATATATTGATGATATGTTGGTGAAAAGTCTTGAAAAAGCTCATCATATCTCTGACTTGGAATAGTGCTTCCACTTATTAAGACGTTATAATATGCGACTCAACCATTCTAAATACGCTTTTGGAGTCACTTCTGGAAAGTTTTTGGAGTTTATGATAACCTACAGAGGAATTGAAGCTAATCCTGTGAAAATCAAGGCACTAAGAGATATGGTACCACCGAAGAATATCAAAGAGGTCCAAAGGCTAAATGGGAGAATTACAGCACTATCTCATTTCCTGGCACACTCAGGAGACAAATATTTTCCCTTATTCAAGATACTTAGAGGTGCTTGTAGTTCTGGATTTCAATGGGCCGATGAATGCCAAGAAGCCTTTGAATAGCTACGAAAGTATTTGGAATCTCCATCGCTACTTTCTAAACTGACACCTAGAGAAAAGTTGTATTTGTATATGGCTGTTTCTGCCCAAGCCATTAGTTCGATCTCGGTATGAGAAGAAAATGATGTACAATGTTTCATCTATTATGTTAGTAAAATTCTATCTGAAATGGAGGGATGTTATCCTTAAGCAGATAAGACAACATAACATTAGTTTATTCTACCATAAAACTATGTCCTTACTTTCAAGCCCATTTAATTGGGGCTAATCTTCAACTGAAAGTATTCTACAAAAGCCAGAAGCATTAGGTAGGCTTGTTAAGTGGTCTATAGACCTGGGAGAATTTGACATCCACTACTAGCCTAGGCCCGATATTAAATTTCAAGCACTTGCAGATTTTGTAGTTGAATGCACCATCCTAGTATTCGATGTTTAACCAAGTACTTCGCCTACCACTTTATGTTGGACGTTATATGTCGATGGAGCATCTAGAAGTTCTGACGCTGGGGCCAAAATTCTTTTAATTTCTCCGCATAAAGTTACTCTTGAGTATGGGCTCCAACTCAAGTTTTCGGTAACAAACAACATAGCAGAATATGAGGCCCTTATTGCTGGATTAAGACTAGCAATTGATTGCGAGGTACAAAACTTGGAAGTCCACACTGATTAAAAATTAGTCGCCTCTTAGGTGGAGGAGGAGTTTGATATCCATAATGCTCAACTGTCCAGTATTGCAGTATTGTGAAGTTACTCCTAACCCGCATAAAAGAGCATCAGATCATCCATGTTCTTTGAGAGCAAATGTATGAGAATATGCTCTTTCTAAACTTGCTATATCAATGATGAGAGATATTTATAAAATAAATTCTATCGAGGAGATATACTTTCCAAGTATTCAAGGTCCATGGGTCATACAATCAATCGATGAACCAAGAGACGCATCTTGGATCGATCCTATCTTGTCTTTTTACAGGATGGAGTACTACCTGAAGAGCCCATGGCTGCAATACAACTTCAGACACAAGCAAGAAATTTCATAATTATTGGTGACAAATTGTATAAACATGCCTTCACTGGACCGTATCTCAAGCGTCTCCCACCTTTAGAAGCTGATTACGCACTTTGAGAAGTTCATTCAGGAGTATATGGAGAATATCTAGGAAGAAGAGCCTTGGATTACAAGATTATGAGATAAAGATTCTATTGGCCTATAATGAAACATGATACACTTGAGTTTACTCAAAAGTGCAAAAACTGCAGTTAAATTCCAATCTCACCCATACAGGTGAGCTTGCATTACTGCAGAGTCCATATCCTTTCACTCAATGGGAAATTGATATAATGGGACCCTTCCCTATAGCCACTGGACAATGAAAATTCATTATCCTGGCTATAGATTACTTCACCAAATGGGTGGAGGCAAAACCTTTGACGAAGATTATTGAAGCAAATGCCAAGCAATTCTTATGGAAGAATATAATCTGTCGCTTTGTCATTCATGCAAGAGTCATCACTAACAACGAGACACAGTTTACTGGGAAGATCTTTACATCTTTTTGTAAGGATTTTCATATTTAGCTCGTTTACACAGTTGTCGCCCATCCTCAAGCAAATGGGAAAACAGAGGTTACAAATCAAATAATTCTGAAAGGGCTGAAGTCACGCCTAGGGAAGGCTGGAAGGCAATGGACTGAAGAACTCCTAAATGTCCTCTGGGCTTATCGTACCACTACCAGAACTCCTACAGGAGTCCCCATATAACCTCTATTTTGGTACAGAAGCAATCATATCGGTTGATATCGGAGTCCCGAGTAAAAGAGTTTAAACCTTTGACTTCAATAATAATGAGGAGAGGCTCCGAACAAACTTGGATCTCCTCCCATAAGTAATAGATGAAGCCTCACTCAGGACCACTGCATACCACCGAAGATTGCTTGTCACTATAATCAAAGGGTGAAACCTCGACCTATCTCCATTAGGGAATTAGTTCTGTGAAGCATCGAAGCCGTGGCCCTCAGCGTAATAATCTCTCTGGCCTCTAGGAGGGTCCTTATTTGGTGGCAGCTATGGTCAAGCCTGAAACCTTCAAACTAAAGGATGCTAGTGGAAAAATGCTCCCCCAAACTTGGAATGTTAGTAACATTCACAAGTACTATCAGTAGAAGTTGATAATACTATTTATCTCGTGTTATGTTGTTGGAAGTATTTGTCTTTTGTTACATCCCCCAAGTGGTTATGCTTTGTTTTATGCTGAATTTTCATATACCCCTTGTGTGTTGATTGTGGGAAAACTCTTTTTCCGTATCCCTAAGTTATACTAGGGAATTATTGTACTATTTTATATAATACAATAACGTGATATTCACTTTATTGTGATACTATCTCTTCTCCTCAAAGTCTTTTCCTATGATTCGAGAAATACACAATTTACATTGTATCTAAATCGCTGGATGATCAATCCCAAAGGGATTTGATCTGAACTCTTTCATACAGGTTAAAATCATCAAGCAAATACTTTGATTAACAAACTCAGATAGGTCAGGATATCCAAAGAGGATATGTCTCACATTCACTTAAGTAATAAAGACTACCAAAATATTTTTCATTGAAATAAAATTGAAATATCAAATACTTTCTTTATATATCACTGAACATCGAGTACATCATACGGAAGCATCAACATCAAACACATATATAATCACTAGAAAGAAAACAAAGTGGTACAAAATAACATCAAAGCTATCCTACAGGATCTCAATATCATCCTCGTCCTCCTCCAAGGAAAAAGCCTTCTGCAACTCACTTTCTAATTCTTCACCACCAGAGTCTGAAGAAGGATCACCAAAAGCCTGGCTAGGAGTCAACCCCTCGATCTCCGCTCTAGTCTTATGCTTAACTGCACAAACGCCCTTTATAAAACCTTTGATAAAGCCATCCTCTATGCACTCTGCCTCCAGAGCCTTCACCTCCACATCATAAATATGATTGCGAGCTTCTTGAACGTGATACTCAATAATTATCTTGAAGGCATAATATTTCTTGAACTCTTCTATAACTGCAGACGAAAACTGCTGGGCTTCCTTTTCTGATAGCATACTCTAGAGTCTCTTGTTCTCAGCTTCAAAGATTTGTTGATCTCTCATCTGTTGGTTGATCGTCGCTTGTGCATCCACCAACTCTATATGTAGATGATCCATCCGTTCATTCTGGGAGGAGGCTGAAGTGATTCTATTTGCCAACTTTGCTCTACACTCTGCAAGCTGATCCTCCACTGCCTTCATCTCCTTCACTTTGTCATCATATTTCTTCTTATATTATCCCTGAAGGTATTTAACCTTCATAAATTCATTGTTCCAGTCATTTAAGGTCTTAGTCATCTCAAGTTAAAAATCAATATGCTTCTCCAAATGAAGAAACAAAAATAAAAATGTGTAAGAGATATATCCTTTGAAAAAATACAAAAGAAAAGAATAAAAGGTGAACTCACCAACTTCTCAGCCCGTCGATGACCAATGCACTGATGCTTCAAAACATCTTCTAGAATATATGACTTGGATGGAAAAATACAATGACCTTTGCAAGTGACAGCCAAAATTTCATTCGTCTTTTTCTTTTGTGATGCCTGTATATCACCCTCACCCCCTGATTGCTTAGAAAGAGCTTTGAAGACTGAGGAACTGCTTCCAAAATTTTTGAAGATTTCTTTAACACTTGTGCATGTGATCTTCCTGCTTGAGTAGATAATCCCACTTTGAACAAGTATTCTTCATATATATATATATATATATATATATATATATATATATATATATATATATATATATATATATATATATATATATATATATATATATATATATATATATATATATATATATATATATATATATATATATATATATATATATATACTCAAATAATGCAACTCACAATGTAGGATATTAATATCATGAAGCTTCAAAATCTTCTGTTCCAATATGAAGGGTAACGGGTAACTCCTTCAACTTCTCCCATTTTTCTTAAAGATTCCAATCATTTTGTACGTAAAGAAGTCACTAATCCAACCTTTCGATGGGCCTCGAGTACGAATATCCAACCAATTGGATCTGAAAGAGATACGACCCTGTGAATCACTAATAAGATGCCGCATCCGAGAAAGACATTCTAAAGATAGCACCACTCCACGATATCTGAAAAGTATTATCATGCCCATTATGATCGACATGACCCTATAGAAAAATTGAGATAAACTCAATCCACAAACCATCAGAATGTTAATCAATTTAGGAGATGGTTGAAACTGCAGCCCCGCTCGCAAATTGAATTCGTATACCGTCATATATCCTAGGGGAGGAAAACTAGCACGATTAGATCTTATCGGCACCTTCATCACTGGATCGTTAGGAAAATGAATTCTTTTTCTAAAGGAGATGAAAGAATCGTTAGTGATGGTGGAGATAACATCATTAGTTTTCAACACTATGTGAGTCTTCTTCGAACCCTCATATCAGGCGACAAGGCGATCTTCTTTGGCAGGAGGATTTTTGGTGGAAGTGTGATCTCCCATTTCAACTCCTTTACTAAAGAGGGGTGCTAATCTTAGTAGGGAAAATCACCTACGAAAGATAGCAGAAAGCATTTAGAGAAGGAAGAAAAAAGAGCGAAAATGAAATAAGAGGGGAAATCTTCAACTTCTGTACAAGAGGAGGGGCGCTGAGTCAAGTAGGGAAAGTCAACTACTAAAAAATAGCGGAAAGCCTTAACTGTCAGAAAGACAGACGGATAAGAAGAGAAGGTGTAGGTTTTCTCTTGGCCCTGGGGGACTATTTATAATATTTTTGGGAGAAGAAAAGAAGTTTCCAGTTTTTTCTAGGATTTACGGAATTTTTTAAAATATTTTGGAATTTAAGGGATTTTTTTCAGAATTTTTAGAGTTAAAAAATGATTAAAAAAATTAAAAAGGGCATAACCCTAAGGTTGCGGCCTTTCGCGCGCGGCGCGCATGCTGCCGGTTCGGTCGTCTAGGCTTGTCCGGGCCTGATTTTCAGCACGGACGGTCCAAATTGGATGTTTTTGGGGTCCCAGACATGTTTTTTTGACATTCCAGACTCAATATTGTCATTTTTAGAGCTCAACAGGGCCTCTATAATAAAGTTTGAGCAAGCTTTTGATTTTTGGAACATATTTTTTTTATGTTTCGGCCAATGTGAAATGTCAACACATATATTATCAGACTCCTGGAGCTTCGACGTCCGAAAATAGGAGGGAAACTAATATATCATCAAAAAATTATCTTGATCAGGCACGAGTTTCGATGCAAAATCAAGCTCAAAACTTCAAAAATTAAATTCGGGATCACCTGAACTCTGATTTCTGCATACTTACAGTCAAACTGAGCATCTCGGATATACAAACCCAACGAAAACAAATGCATTTCAATCTGAGCCCAAATGAGTCCAAATCAAGGACCCGAAGCGGTGTTGGAAATTTCATACCATAATTTGAGTTACCAAATGGTTTTTGAACTTTACGAGCTTATGGTCAAATCGAGCGGCTCGACGAGACAAATCCAAAAAGCCCAAGATCGCCGAATTCCAAAGTCATTAAGACCTTCAAATGCCTAATAAACAGTCCACAATCGAAGGATTCAATATCGGCCGTTCATCCGAACCACTCCATATTTGCCCCTGATCTCTCATATATTTACGAGCCATGCCACTCAAGAAAATCTATTAATATACCTCTCATTTATCTTTAGAGGGGACCCCAAGCAAGAAGAAGAGAAGAAGAAGAGAAGGATAGGAGGGAATAACTCCTCGACCACTGCCAGAGTTCTGCCCGACGCCCAAGTGACGCCGAAATTCTGCCAGACGCCCGAGTGACACGGAATTCTTCCCAAGTAACGCCCGAGGTCTGCCTGATGCCAGAATTCTGTCAGACTTCTGAACGATGTCGGAGTTCTGTCCAACGCTTAAGAGACGCTAGAGTTCTGCCCGACGCCAAAATTCTATTCAACTTCAAAACGACGTCGGAATTCTAGTCAACCTCCTAAGGACGTCAACATTCCGCCCGATCTCCAAGTGACGCCGGAACTCTGCTCGACGTTGTAACTGATTTTCAATCCTGAAGAGATTCATTGTAATCTGATCATCCTAAATTTTAAGGACGAGTCAGCCTCTTGTATTCCAAGCAAATACTAGTATAACTCTTTCAAGTGGGCGTGACCCCGTGGATTTTTCCCTTTCAGCATTTTCCACGTAAAAATTATGGTGTTGCTATTTCTCCTCTGTTTGTGTGCTAGATATTCGTAGAACGCTGAGATGAAAATTTTTTAACTCTATCACCGTGTATATTCTAGTATGCAACATCTATAAATATTATAATAAATTATAATAAATATGAAGATGTGCACATAATCAATTAAAATATTAATTAATTTTATTTCAATTGCAATATGTCAATATGTATAATACTATATAAGTGTGGCTTGTGATTCTTTCTTAATTAAATATTGATCATTCATTTATAAACTTTTAATAAATCTACAACATTCATTTAAAACTTTTCATATTCATTATTTTTCAATTCCAATAGCTGAGTGGATTAAATTCCATTAAACATAAGATTTCTCTAATAGACATGTTTTCACTCCCGAGCGACTAAAAAAAATTTAACACTTTCCAACTTCGATTTCACAGTCGAGCGGTTCCTAATTCAACCCAGCTTTCCACTAGCTAGGACACCCGAGCATTTCACTGCCGGATCCTCGCCGAATGAAGCTCCATCTTCAGCCGAACGCATCACATGTTTGGTTGTTCTCCCTCTCACCGAACTGAGAAATTATTACGTGCGAAGTCTGGACGTACATAACTCTACATCCGGACTCTGCACAGAATAATCTCTCCACCAAATGTAGCAGTTGTTCCCGCTCATCTGCATCTCAGCGAACACACCAACTCATCCATCTTCATATTTGTATGATTTGGGATTATCTATGTTTCGAAGAGTACGAAATGGTTTTGCATTGACTAATTTTTCATTTGAATGAGAAGCATTCACGAAGTGGCTGTAAATTCACTAATTTTGCATTTGAATGAGCACGAAGTGGTTTTGCATTCTCTATTCTTCTTTTCATTTATATATTCTTTATTTATCTGTAAGCTCAATGTTTTAACTAATTTTTACTTATACTATATATGTTCCAATGTTTTGTTTGGGTAACATAAAGTTTGTCTTAGGTTTTGTTTGCAACAACTTTCTTAATGCTTTCCAAAGCAATTTTCTGGCATAAAAATTTTTAGTTTAATAAATTTGTACTAAAAGCTGCTTTAGAAAGTAATAAAAAGTCACCCCAAATGAAACCTTTGTGTTGAAATAAAATAGCAGTGGCTCTCATTCCGATTTTACTAGATTCCTTCATACAAAATCAATATGAAACTCTCAATGCAATCATCTTGAATCAATAGTTTTGTCTTAAGGAATAGTGACAGCTATTATAAGCAAAAGGAGCTTTGATTACAAAATATCATCCCTCCTATTTTGTTTTAATAGGTTCATTTGAAATTTTGTCTAAGTCTCATTGATCTGAGCGTTTTAATGAGAACAAATTGATCAAGTTTTATTTGCTCAAAATAATAGATACCATCAAACGATTTTTTTAGTGAAATGATGATGTCAAAATTAATTAATGTAAATTTCCATTCATCAAATTAAATTGTGTTATGATTTGCATCACCCTATAATGTCAACATTGAAATCTTGAATTGGTTGTCTCATTATTTTAAATATATTGGAGTTTTCAAGAAAATGTTTTGAGCTCTTAAATCCCCATGATAACGAGAAATTTTTCTATGCGGTCTCCGAACGTAATGCCGCCATGTGGTGGCCCGACAACCCGACGACCGACCAAATGTAATTATAATATTTTACACGTCTTTTTCAACTTACCGGGCAGCTTGACGAGCTGCCAGAATTAGAAGTTGTATGTTCATATGAAGTAAAAGCCGAAATTAATTATTTCTCAATTAATCATTCAACCCTTATTGCAAGAAAGGATTGAGAAAGCGCAAAAGCAAGACGAAAAGTACATAAATGTATAAGGTCAAATTCAGTTTGGAAAGAATCCTGAGGTACAGGTTGATGATTGAGAAATTATTGTATTCTGTGATAATATATAGATGATGGGTTCCTGTTAATTATTAACCTAAAATTAATCAAAGCATTATTAAAAAATAAATCTTTTACTTGGCAAACAAAAATAACCTTAGCGTTTCATCTTAATGAGAGAGAGAGAGAGAGCAGGGATAAATAAATGTTTCCTTTATTTACCTTATTTGTAAAAAAAATCAAGGAAAATATTTTGTTCACAAGAAATTAATTATAAATATAAAATCTTAAGGTAATCGATAGATCTATAAATATTATCGAAGTTTTAATAAATATGAAGATGTGCATATAATTAATAAAAAAATATTAATTTTATATCAATTACAATATATTAATATGTATAATACTATATAAGTGTGGCTTGTGATTCTTTCTATATTAAATATTGATCTTAAAATAAATATACAACGTTCATTTAAAACTTTTCATATTCATTATTTTTCGATTTCAATAGCTAAGTGGATTAAATTCCATTAAACATAAGATTTCTCCATTCAGTATCACTTTTATTAGTTTTATTACACTTGCATAAAATGTATATTGTGAGAATTATATATATATATATATATATATATATATATATATATATATATATATATATATATATATATATATATATATATATATATATATATATATATAATTGATTATTCAAAATAATTTATTTTTTATTAGAAAATATTAGAAATGATATTTTTTAATTAGATTTAAATGAGAAGTTGACTCTTAACAAGGTATAAGAATGATTCATTTAGCTAACCACACGTAGTGGGATAAAGGCTTGATATTGTTGTTGTTTTATTCAAAATAATTTAGTTGAATTTGTGCTTGCATAAATGACAATTATAACTACACTACAAAGTGCACATAAATAAAAATAAAAATAAAATTAGTATTATTAAAATATAAAAATAAATTTTTTTACTTCGATGAATTAAATATTATCAATAAAAATAAATATAATAATGATCATTTACATCAATACCAATTCTATTGGATAAAATTTAATAGAATTATAACAACAAAATATTACAACTTGTGGACAAATGATCATTTTCTCTCAGTTAAGGGGTCACGCCGCATAAGAGGGAAATCGAATATGGGTTGGGAGTACCCAACCATACTCACCCACCAACCCAGCTAAACCTGATGAGGTTAAATTTATTGTCTTTATATCATTGAAGTGCATGCTAATATCTCCAACTTTAAAAGTAAATGTGTTGCATTAAGCAATCTTGTTGGAAAAGCTTTATAGTGTAAGTGTTAAAGCTATGAATCTTGCTGGAATTTGTAACAACATAATAGTACATAAAGATAATTTAAGTATCTGCCTCCGTTAATAAAATTATATATGAAAAAAAAAAAAAATCAAATGCCCAACACATCGCTTTATAACTCAAAGACAAATGTACTAACCAACTTTCCGTTGTGACAAAAGAAGAGCCTTACAAAAAGCAAAGCAAAACAAAGCTGGGTTCTAAAGCACAGAACTCAAAATGACAAAAAGAAAACTCCATACATCATAATATATCATTATAGGAGCACCATATATCATAATATTTCATTATAGGAGCTACACCTCCTGGTTGCTGAATCGACCATCCGAGAGGAACCACCTGGTTGTCGAGATGACCATCCAACGAGAGAGAGAGAGAGAGAGAGAGAGAGAGCAAATGAAAGACATATCTTGTAGGGACAATGAAACAATAAATATAAACTTTTCAGATGCATAATTCTCCTAAAGAGTGAGAACCCCACTTTAATACTGAAAGTTTAAATAAGATTGTTAAACCACTTGACCTGTCCAAGGCACACCAGGGGGTGGGGAGGATTGGTGTTTTAAAAAAAATTTCTTTTTAATTTTTTAGAAAAATAAAATATTAAAATATTTTTTTTCCTCAAAATTTTGTTTTTCTAGCACAAGTTGATTCAATGCAAAAACAAAATATTTTCATATCATAATAATAATGAATCTTATCATAGATTTGCAAGAAAATAAATGCGTACAAAACTAAAGTTTGGTAATAAAAGATAATAATGAGCACACCAAATTTATAGTGGTTTAATTAAAACTTGACATAAATCCACTCCCCAGAGTCATCCTCTCTGGTATTGCACTAAATCTTTTAGTGACTCTTCTTTTGCCCCTATAGTAAGACGGAGAAGCCCTTACACAAATCACTTTCACCAACAATTCAGCTAAGAACCAAATCACTTACAACTTTCACCAATGTGGATGAGAACCAAATTATTTTCACCCTTCTAGTGAGGCAAAGAACTGACAATCTTTGGCCTTGAAAACATTCTTCAACAAAGCTTCCCTCAAGATCAACTAAGACACAAAGAGGAACAAAGGGAGAAGTTAGCTTGGAGCAACCATGTAGAAGCCCCTCTCATACTACTTCTCCCTCATACATAACTTCTCTCCCTTTCTCTTACTAGTTCTAAGTTCTCTCTCTTTAAGCTCTCTCAAAAAGATAAGCCCTCACAAAGAACTCTTAGAATTCATCAAACAACCAAAAGACCCTCCAAAATGAATAAGAGATATTTTAAATATGAGGCTCCAAGAAAAGTCCTAAAAATTAATTCAGACGTCATAATTCATATAGTATGATCTGAGGATCGTATAGTGCGATTAGGTCAATTCTCCATTTAGTACTATATGATTAGGGCTGCAAACGAGTCGAGCCGAGCCGAGTATGTGAATGTTCATGTTTGTGTTCATTTAATATCACCTTGTTCAAGTTTGGTTCATGTTTGTTCGAGCTTTATTGTTTGTGTTCATGTTTGGTTCATTTAAATTTATGAGTGTTCATGTTCGGTTCATGTTCAGTTCATGTTCGTTTGTTTAGTGCTTATCGAGCTTGTTCGCGAACATATGTAACGATTTTTTTTAACTATCAAACAAACACGTTCATGAACATATCTATGAACAAACATATTTATAATAAAAGCAATTGTCTATGTAACAAAGGCAATGATTGTTTATATTTATTAATTTTATAGTCTAATATTAATTATTTTTATCGATCTTATTCATGAGTTCAAAAGAGAACATGAATCGAGCTTCTTATCGAGCTTAATGTCGAGCTTGTTCACGAACTTCAAATGATGTTGTTCGTGAACATAAATGAGCTGAACGCATTAGTGTTCAAGTTTGTTTATTTAAGAATCGAGTATTTAAAATATTGTTCAAGTTTGTTTATTTAGTTAATTAAACGATCACAAACGAGCTTTAATCAAACCGAACAACGAGTAGCTCGTCGAACGTTTGGTTCGCTTGCAGCCCTATATATGATGGATATTTCCCTGTACGATCAGTTCAAAGATTTTTACAAATTGTCCTGTACGATCTTAAAGTCATACAATACAATTAGTTCAACTAAATAATCGTTCGTCCAAAATGAAACTGGTGATAAATTATCATCTTAATTATCGCTCACTTCATATAGTACGAACCTCACATCAAATAATACAATCACTCATCATAATTAATTTATGATTTGATGCTTAATCATATGGATTAATTTAGGCAAGATTTTTAAATATCGTACATGATGATGGGTATCGTACTGTACGAATAACACAAATTTAAATTTCTAAAAGGTTGCCTAATTATAAATGGCAGTAAGAATTTTTAAATATAAACTAATCATCCTGTATGATATTAATCAAACAGTATGATTACTTTATCTTAATCTCAATTTTTTTTTTCATAATTTAAGAGCTTTAATTAATTTTTGAATGTACAATACGATCTTGATCATCTAGTATGATCTTCAAAAAAACTTAAAACAATATGTTTCACACCCCCCTATGTGTGTATGTATGATTTCTACGCTAATATACATCTTTTTATAATATATAAACTCAAGATATATAAAAATACAGACTCTTACAAACATCAAGAATATATACCATATCTTGTAGGGACAATAAACAATAAACAATAAATATAAACTTTTCAGATGCATAATTCTCCTAAAGAGTGAGAACCCCACTTTAATACTAAAAGTTCAAATAAGATTGTTAAACCACTTGAACTGCCCAAGGCACACCAAGGGTGGGGAGGATTGGTGTTTTAAAAATTTTTCTCCCAAGAATACTTTTTTTGAAAAACTTAAATCAAAATTTTTTTTCTAGCTCAAGTTGATTCAACACAAATACAAAATATTATCATATCACAATGATAATGAATCTCATCATAGATTTGCAAGAAAATAAATGCGTACAAAAATTAAAGTTTGGTAAGAAAATATAAGAACAAGCACATCAGATTTGTAGTGGTTTAATCAAAACTTTACCTAAATCCACTCAACAGAGTCCTCCTCTCAGGTATTGCACTAAATCGTTTACTCCCCTATAGCAAGACAAAGAAGTCTTTACACAAATCACTTCCACTAACGTTGCAGCTGAGAACCAAATCACTTTCACCTTCTCCAGTGCGGCTGATAACCAAATCATTTCACCCTTCTAGTGAGGCAAAGAACCGACGATCTTGGGCCTTAAAAACTTTCTTCAACAAAGTTTCCCTCAAGATCAACTAAGACTCAAGGAGGAACTAAGGGAGAAGATGGCTCGGAGCAACCACGTAGAAACCCCTCTCACACTACTTCTGCCAATAACAACTCCTCTCCCTTTCTCTTACGAATTCTAAGGCTATCTTAAGAAGATAGGCCCTCACAAAGAACTCTCAGAATTCTTCAAATGGCCAAAAGACGCTCCAAAATGAAATAAGTGATATTTTAAATATAAGGCTCCAAGAAAAATCCTAAAATTCAATTCATCCATCACATTTCGTACAATATGATCCGAGGATCGTATAGTGCGATTAGTTCAATTCTCCCTTTAGTACTGTATGAAGGACATTTCCCTATACAATTAGTTCAAGGATTTTTAACTGATTTTTTAGTATGATCTTAAAGTAATACAATACAATTAATTTAACTTAACAATCATTCGTCCTGAACGAAACTGGTGATAAATTATCATCTTGATTGTCGCTCACTTCGTACAGTAGGAACCTCATGTCGTACAATACGATCACTAATCATAATTAATTTATGATTCTATTTCTTAATCTTATGGATTAATTTAGGCAAGATTTTTAAATAACTCACATGATGATTGGTATCGTGCTGTACGAATACCACAAAATTAAATTTCTAAAATATTGCCAAATTATAAATAGCGGAAAGAATTTTTAAATATAAAATGACCGTCCTGTACGATATTAATCATACAGTATGATTACTTCATCCTAATCTCATTTTTTATTTTTTTAATTTAAGTGCTTTTATTAATTTTTGAATGAATAGATCATATAGCATCTAGATCATGTAGTATGATCTTAAAAAAAATTAAAACCATGTTTCACTCCCCTTATCTGTGTGTGTGATTGCTACACTAATATACACCTTTTTATAATATATAAACTCAAGAAATATAAAAATACAGACTCTTTCATACATCATCTAGTTCTATCCAATCTTGAGCTCTGATCCTTTCGTGGTGCTTGGCGATATTGTACCAAAATGTTAGTACACACAAAAAATATATTCAAATAATAACAAGTAGTTCAAACTAGATAAAATCAATAATATTTATTATCATTAAAACATAATCTTGGGTTCTCGGATTTTAGCATATACCTCGGCACACCAAGAAGAGGGGGGGGGGGGGGGGGTGAATTGGTATTTTTAAAAATATTTTGCTTTAGATCAAAATGAGATAAGGAGAGGCATTAAGAAAATAAATATTCAAACCAAAATAAAAAAAAAAGATTTTTTTTTTAACTTATATATATATATATATATATATATATATATATATATATATATATACATATATATACATATATATAGGTTTTAATTTCATACAAAGACTTTAACTAGAGATTTATCACCGAAAATCCTTTCACAAAGATAACAAAAATAAACTAAAATAAAAAAAAATCAAGAAAGTAAAATTATGCAAATCATATTTATAGTGGTTCGATCAAAATTGACCTACATTCACTCCCTAAAGGTCCACCTTTTTGGGTGCTACACTAAATTGACTCTCCTTTATCTCACAGTTAGGTGGAGAAACTCTTCTCCCTTACCAAGTAGAGAATGACCTTTATAGACTCCAAAAAATCTTTCTCTTTCCACTCCTGGCTCGGCAGAGATGTCATCCCTCTTTTAGCTCATCACTCAGGCGAAGATGTCGATCTCTCCCTTAGCTCCTCATTCTGACAGAGATGTTGATCCCTCTTTTACCTCCTTGTTACAGTGGGAATGCCATCCTTTTTTCTGCCTCCGAATTTGGTAGAGATGTTAATCCCTAGTCTTCTAAACTAGCAATTCTTTCACCCAAAGACTTTCTTCTTAGATCATTTCTCTAAGAGATTGACTAAAACATAATAGGAGGACCCAAGATGTAGACTAACTAGAGAAACTATGTTAATCCCCTCAAACCCCTTGACTCTCCCAAGGCAAACTACCATCAACCTCACCTCCTCTCTTTCCCTTATGATTTGGAAACTCTCCAAAGCTCTCTCTCTCTCTCTCTCTCTCTCTCTCTCTCTCTCTCTCTCTCTCTCTCTCTCTCTCTCTCTCTCTCTCTCTCTCTCTCTCTCTCTCTCTCTCTCTCTCTCTCTCTCTCTCAACAAAAAAACAAAAAAAAAAACCCACTAACTACTCAACCTTTGACCTAAAAAGTTTTTGATGTTGAGTTTATAAGTGGGCTCTTAAAAAATCCTAATTTTCAAATTAATTACTCTGATCATACAACATAATATTAGGATCATACAATATTATTAGTTCATTTTTTATCTTATGATAATATTGTATGATGAATAGTAATACATTATGATTAGTTCAATTCAATCTCTATTTGTATTGTAAATCTACAATAATATAGCATGATTAGTTCAATCAAATTACAAGTCATCTAGGATGAACTAAGGTTTGTCAAGCGAGCTCTATGTTGATCGTTATATATGATAGTGATTGTATAGTATGATCATTAATAAATAATTGATCTTTATTTTAATTAATTAGTCCTTAGGATTGAATTACAAAATGTAATTAATGTTTGTATAGTACAAAAAGGTTCATACAGTACTGTCAGTTTACATTTTAAATTTAAATTTACCTAATTTAAGTAACAAGAATTAGATGGTGAAATTTCTAAAAATAGTTGATCATCTTGTATGATTTGGTGGTTGTATAGTACAATTTGTTATATATCAATTTAATTAAATATTAAAATTATTTTTTAGTTGAATAGATCATAAAGTATAATATAGGTCATATAGTACGATGAAGGTCGTACAATATGATTATAAAAAAATAAGTAGGTAATTTTTCTTCCTCCTTGTGAGTGTGTGCCTGATTGCTTAGTCAATATATACTTAATATATAGAATGACTCAAGAAAATAAAAAATATAGACTATATCAAATACAAACTTACTCATATGTACAAAAAGAATATGCAACATATTGATATGGTATTGACGTGACCATGTGATATATGATGGAGGATATGAATAATATATATATAATAAGATTGCATATAAATTACATGATATATATGATATTGTTTATATTGATTGCTATATGTTTCTATACTTATATGTTTATTGTTTCTGCTTGATGTATTTAATTCAGTTGTAGATAGTTATAGCTTTTTAGGCTATGCACTCATTATATGATTTGTACATGTTTTAAAGTAAGGGTAAGGATACTGTGGCATGAGGATGATCAGGGCAGTAAACTTAGATTTTTTTTTTTTTTTTTGTATATATTGGTTTTCCATTCTTTTGTAGTAATAATATGTGTTAGTTGGACATTTTTTGGTGGAGCATCATGACTATAATGTATATTTTTTTTGGGTTGGATTAGTGTGTAAATATTGGATGAATAGTAATGCATTTATATTTTTTGCTATTTATATTATCTATTTATGAAATTAGTAAGCTTTGGTTGATATGTAAAATATAAAAAAGTAATTCTTCCAATTTAGACCTTGGGGAATCACATAATCATTCATGCATAATAGAACTACTATCCACACTAATGGGCATATAACTTTACATTACATTTCATGATCCTCAATATAAAGTTCTTTTATCATGCAGGGATTTTAGTATGCTTAGGGATCTTAATATACTAGGTAGTGACAATCCTTGCCTATATAGGATTGTAAGCCCAAATAAGTGTCTCTGGTTACATATATTAATTGGGCATGTTCATTCACGTTTTTATGTCATTAGAGCCTATAGGTGCTTCATTTGTCCAAATCTATCTTATAGAATTCATCTATCTAAGGAATCTAAGTTTTTCTTCATTGGATTAAAATCATGAGGCTAATTCTAAATGATGTAATTCTTAGTTGTTGATAGATTACTTCATGAACGAGTTTGGTCCATTACTTTTTTAACTAAATGATTTCAAAGTTGATAGCCTGGGGATGATGGATCAATGAAATCCTATCGAAGCTAATTTCTACCCTCTCTTAGATTTCTTACACCCACCCATTATCATTTTTTTGAGCTCATCATAATCCAGTCTTTGATGATTCAACGACTTTGATTATAAGGACTTTTTATGTAAAAAAAATGATCATATATCTTGCTTAGTCGTAGTGGTTCACCCTCTATCTTATCGATTAATAAGTCTTGATAAGTTTTTAAGTATAAACTATGCCATCAGACCAATAGCTTTTGAATTAAAATTTTTTCTTTGATAATTAACATTTAAAAAATCAAGATAAAGAGATGTCATGTATATTGAAACTTTCTTCTAGAGATATCTGCTAGTGTAATTAAGCTTGAGAATCTTAGTCCATTTGGAAGATGGAATAACCCACACTCTCTTAATATAAGTTTGAGTTGATATGATTTCTCATGAATATTTTAATACAAATTTCAATAGGATTTATATATTGAGGTTATCTATATGTGCTCCTTTTCTTATCTCTTGTAATGAGAATCTTATACACGATAATCAAATCTTCACATCATCATCCTTTTTCCCACCAACTCATTTATCTTCCCTTAGTTTATCCAAAACACATCCTTTGGCCACTTTCACCACACCAAATAAAGTTACTCATCCCTTTTCCTTTTTCCAATTCCATGACTTACCAGTCGATCAAATTTTAAAATAGAAATTTACAAGGGCCTTCTAGAGTGGATTCTGAATGGATTTCGATGGCAGCTTGAAGAATCTTTTATGAACTTGCACTTTCCCTCATTCTCTTTGTCACTTTACTCCTTTTGTGATCGTCATTCCATAGTCCTAGTACCATTGCCACCGCCTTGGTCATTCCCTTATTATCTCGTGGAGGAAATTTATAGGTTTGGGATAACCTTGAAATTGTTGTTTTTGATAAAGAAAGGTAAACTATTGTGCATCCATGGAATTAGTCCAGGTGGTAGACTTGTGTAATGGGTTGAAGACCTTGAGTAGGTAGGGGCGGGGCTTCTAAAGGATGGAGCTCTCGATGCCAACTATTAAGGATTAAATATATACCAATCTGTTAGGGGTGTAGTAAATATGTCTTGAAATAGTTGAACCATAGAATCCTTGTTGAATCAAAGAAGTCATTTGAGAGGACCTATGGGGCTGAGTAGTTGAGAAGGTTACTCGATGCCAAGAAGAAAAAATGACGCTGTACAATGAAGGAAGTGATGCTGTAGAGGAATAGTTCTCAAAAGCCTTGGTACATAGATTTTGATTTTTTATCTTTAAGATTTCAAAATGGATGCCAAGGTTTATGGTATCAATATCTAATTATCAAATCTAAAATAAAATTTCACAAGTTTTACTCAATTAAAAGGTTAATAATATATTACAACTAAGTGACATCTATTGTAGTTCCTGAAGTAAAGTCTTTTGGTCATATATTATCTCCTCGTGATTGTCGTGTCCACTTTCTTTATAGTATTTCTTGGCATATATTTTAGTATTTGTTTGCTCTATTAATTAATTTTACTTGCGTCCAATTGTTGCTATTCTAACATATAAAATATTTTCAAACTTTGTCCTATGCATTGAATCAACATCTCCTGATTGAACAATATATATTATACCATATCTCTTAATTTTCATGATGATTTAGTCAAATGATTATCAAGCAATTAAATTTAAGCTAATTAATAAGAAATCAATACTAATATATTGGGAACTTAACCAATATTTCTAGTACTAATCTTTTTATTCTCTGCTTTCACATTCATCTAAATACTAATTAACATGTTGTCCCATGAAAAACAAGCAATATAAAAATCAGGAAGCATTGAGTAGTTTATTCCAACTTATTCTAAAAATATGAAGAGTTCTCATCCTATTTTGATACAGCCACTGTAGCAATTTCCTTCATATCTTTGTCAATCTCAACACCTTCTTTATTATAAACGTAGAACTTAGAAACCACTAAAAATAATATGAAATTAATCACATTAAGAACAGCAAAAAATCCATAATAGTAATCCAAATGAGAAGCATTCAAATTATTCTCAATCCATCCCTTCTTCCCTCCTTCTCTGGTCACCCTTGCCACAGTTGATAGAAGAAAACTACTGACAAAATTTCCGATTCCAATACTTGTAGTAAAGAACGAAGCGCCCAAGCTTTTCATTCCTTCAGGTGCTTGATCATAGAAAAATTCCATCTTTCCTACTTCCACTAACATCTCTGCAACTCCCATCAAAACAAATTGTGGCGACAGAATGAAAACTGTTAAAGGAACTATATCCTTTTGATAAACAAGATGATGACTTTTCACAACGCTCAATCTCCATCGCTCAATTAGGGCCGCCATGATCATGATGAAGATGTGAAGTGCTTCACCTATGCCAATCCTCTGTAACATTGTGAGGCCTCTTGAGTTTTGGGTGCGTTTTCTCATAAATGGAACAAAGCATCTGTCATAAATAGCAACACTTGTGAGTGTGCCAATGGTGAAGAAGGAAGAGAGGCTCGCCGATGGAATTTTGAAGTTTTGTCCTACGTTGCGATTCAAGGTGACTCCTTGCTTGATGAAGAGGGTCAGGACTTGGGCCATCATCACACTTGGAATGATTGATGTGATGAAGACTGGTAGTAGTTTAATGATTTGCTTGGTTTCTTCTACCTGAGTTATGGGGCATAACATCCATGGACTATCTGAGCCAACCATCACAGCTGCCTTATCAAAAAACCTAAGTGAAAGTAACAGCAAAAGGTTCAAAATTGACTCAATTGGCAAGTAAAAAAGCTTTCTTGAGCAACATATATTATAAACCTTAATGAAGGTGAGTGATTGATCTTGTAATGAGCCTTCTTTGCGTAGTACTCCGAATCAAGCTCATATAGCTCTGTTGAATCAACAGAGCAAGGGACCTTCCATTTCCTCACCGCAGCCACCAAGACCTGAGCTATCCTTGTGATGGGACTACCGGACGGCAACTTATGCCGATAAAATGGAGTGCCAATAAAGAAAACCAGTATTGAAAAGGCTAATGCGACTGTGGGAATGATGTAGCCGACTGAAAAGCTAACATTATCTTGGATGTAGACGAGGAATGTGCTCGAGAGGAGGTTGCCGATGAAGATGGCAAATGTCCACCAGTTGAAGAATGAGAGCTTCAGGGCCTTTTCCTTTGGGTCATAAATGTCAAATTGATCGGCTCCCAAAGTTGATATATTGGGCTTTGTTCCACCAGCGCCCAATGCTATTATATACAGCGCTAAGAAGAAGATGTTAAATTGGATTTGCTTAGTGTGGGTCTTGCAGTCTTCAACGTTTGATGAATTACAAGCCGAAGGTCTCAATGAAGGGAGTGAGACAGTAAGCGACAGAAGGATCATTCCCTGATAAAATAGATTGTTTTATTTGTAAAGGAGAGATTTTTAAGAATGATAATTAGTGCCTCGAAGAAAAGGATTACCAATAAGTAGATTGCAGAAGAAAATATGAAAGTCCAGTATCGACCGAGATGAGAATCGGCAATATAGGCACCTAAGATTGGTGTCAGCATTATAGTTCCTAACCAGTTTGTGACATTATTTGAAGATTCTACAGTGCCTTGATGAAGCTTGTTTGTGAGGTAGAGAACCAGATTTGGTGCCACACCAAAATATGCCAGCCTCTCAAATACTTCAAAAACTATACAAGTAAAAAATCGTCACTACTTTATCAGCCAGAAAATTTTTTATTTTTCTGAATGAAAGAATTGAAGTGATGCCTTATTAGTTGGGAACAAAGGTCTCAGCTTGCTTAAGAACAGAGTAAACAGGCCAGGATTAAACAACAAGAAGCTAGAGAGCAAGAGGCAAGGATTTACCAACAATAAAGGAACAAGCAGACCATCTTCCTCCTTTTGATCTAAGACAAGGTCTGCCTTTTATATCTATTGTTCCATCCATAGTGTAATCAGTATTGTTCTCCTTATGTCCCTCACCCTTCTCTGTATGTGCCATTTCTGACGAAGAGAAATCTTCAGGAGTCGCAGTAATGGAACCTTGCGCCCTCTTAATAAGTAGAAGAAGCGGAGACCAAAAACTTTAATTTAGCCGGTAGTGCTCGAATTGTTTAAAAATTTATATTTCCAATTATATTGTGGAAGCCATGAAAGAGATGAGGATAATTTATTTTATTAAGGCAAATTGAAGTGAATATTTAATTTTCAGCACTTGTCCGAATAAAATAAATCCCCACTTCAATATTGAATGAAGTGATGAAAAGTGTTGAGAGAGTAGTCTTGTCCTATTTCCCAAAAAAAAAAAAGTAGTCTTGTCCTTTAGCGAGAGAGATAGGACGGAGACAGAGAAAGGGATATGTCGTTCTCAGAGAAGTGCCAGAGCAATAACAGAGAAAGTAAAGAGATGTTTTTCTATTATTTCTTTTGTTACAGAAGAGCTAAGTATATATAGGCAACATTGATAAAGAACTGTACGACCTATTCTAACGTTAACCTTGTAACCCAAACATTGCTTGACACGTGGAATGTTTGTTAACAGTCCCCTTCAAACTAATGGCTACAAGGTGGCTGTGAGTTTGCTGGAGAGATACTTGAATCTTTGTGTAGGTAAGGCCTTTGTGAATAGGTCGGCAATTTGGTCGGTTGTGCATATATGATGGACAGAGATGTGGTGTTTCTTGATGCAGTCCCGAATAAAGTGACAGTCGACCTCTATGTGTTTTGTACGTGCGTGGAAGAGCGGATTGTTGGCGAGGGCGATTTGCCGATGTGTTGTCGCAATTGACGATTGTGGGGAGATCTTGAGGTGTGTGGAGTTCTTCTAGAAGTCGTCTTAACCATAAAATCTCGGATGCTTCGGCTGCCAGTGCTCGGTATTCGGCCTCGGTGGAGGAACGAGCTATTGTGCTTTGTTTTTTGACTTGCCAAGAGATCGGAGATTGACCAAGAAAGTTGCAAAAGCCAGAAATAGAGGTCCGGTCTTGATGATTGCTTGCCTAGTCTGCGTCAACATATCCTTGTAATAAAAGAGATTTGTGGTTTAAAGGAATACCGGTTAGCGTAGTACCTTGTATATATCGGAGAAGGCGCTTGAAAGCATCATGATGAGTGTTTAGCAGTAGGTGCATGTGTTGACATAGCTGTTGTACGACAAATTTAATGTCCGGTCTGGTAAGCGTGAGGTACTGTAGAGATCCTATAATTTGTCTGTAAAGGTGAGGATTATCATACGGTTCGGTAGAGGCTGAGGACGTCGTCATTTTGGTCGGGATTGGTGTAGAAACTGGTTTGGATTGCGCCATCCCGGCTTTATCGAGGATTTTCTTGGCATAAGCTTGCTGATGTAGGATGACGCCGGTGGTGGTTTGGTTGGTTTGAATACCGAGAAATTGGGACAGTGGTTCGAGATTGCGCATTTGAAAGTGATCATGTAGGTTAGAGAGAAGTTTGTGTATTTCGGTTGTTGAGTTACCTGTAAGGAGTATATCGTTGACGTAGATCAGGATGTAGATGCGCGTATTTCCGCATTTGAACGTGAGCAGTGAGTGATCGGATGAGCTTATTTGGAATCCGTATGCAACCAGGTGGTTGGATAAGGTAGCGTACCACTCTCGAGGGGATTATTTAAGCCCGTATAGAGCTTTCTTCAGACGGCAGACATAATTTGGATGGATGGAGTCTTGGAATCCAAGTGGTTGATGCATGTAGAAGGTGTCGGATAGCGTCCCGTGGAGAAAGGTGTTGGACACATCTAATTGATGGATTATCCAATTGTCATGAAGGGCTAAGAGAATGAGAATACGTACGGTAGGCATTTTGGCCACGGGGCTGAAAGTTTCGGTGTAGTCGATGTCGTGTTCTTGATTGTATCCTTTGGCGATGAGGAGGGCTTTGTAGCGGGCTATGGTTCCGTCAGAGTTGTATTTGGTGCGGAATGTCCATTTTGATCCAAGGACGTTTTTAGATGTGTTGGGAGGTACTAGTTCCCACGTCCCTTGAGATTTTAGAGGAGGCTTGAAATTCTTGATACATCGCGGTGCGCCATTGTTCTGATTTGGCTGCCTGATTGTAAGTGGTTGGTTCGGTTGTTTGAAGTGCGTGGACAAGATCAAATATTTTCTTTGGTTGGTGATGGCCGGTTTTTAACCGGGTGAGCATATGGTGCCCATGTGGCTGTGGCGGGTTCTGAGAGGTTGCAGATTGATTGTTATCAATGGGTGTGGTTAGATCAGAATTGGTTGAGCTCGCGTGGATTAGTCGTTGTTCTGAGATCGGAGTGTGTGAATTTGTTGTTCCGGAGTGGGTAGCCCTGTTGTGGTTGATATTAGAGCTATATTCGGTTGGAGAGGGGATGGTGGATGTACGGTGGATGTACTAATGCTAGAGGTGGGAACGAGCAACATGGGTGGTGTGGGTGGCTTGGCGGAATGCTTATTTGTGGTGTGGGCTGAGTTAGTGGCGTAAGGAAAGATTGATTCTTTGAAGATGACGTGATTTGAAGTGTAGATCCAATTTGTTTGAGGGTCTAAGCAGCGATAGCCTTTTTGCGCTGTGGCGTAACCGATGAAGACGCATGGGTGAGATACCGGGGAGAGTTTGGTGGTTGTGTAAGGCTTGAGCCACGGGTAACAGAGGCAACCGAAGACTTTAAAGGAGTTATAGTTTGGTGGATTTCTGAAAAGGATTTCATATGGTGATTTTGATTGCGTATTGGGAGAAGGTAGGCAATTTATTAGCAGATTTGCGGTGAGCACGGCATCAACCCAGAATTGTTGAGGAAGAGAGGCTTGAGTTAATAGGGTGCGAGCGGTCTCGATAATATGGCGATGCTTGCGTTCGGCGACTCCGTTCTGAGACGGAGAGTAGGGGCAAGAGGATTGCTGTATAATACCGTTGTTCCGACAATAGTTTAAAATTTTATTGTTTATAAATTCACCACCGTTATCGATTCGAAGAATTCGGATCTTGCTATTGAATTGACGTTCTATAAGTTTTTTAAGTTCGATGAATTTATTAAACACTTCTGATTTATTTATAAGAGGAAAAATCCAAGTGAATTTTGAAAAATCTTCAATGAATAACACGTAATATCTAAAGCCGGTATTAGAAGTGATAGGAAACGGACCCAGACGTCCGAGTGAAGAAGGGAGAAAGCAGCTTTAGTTACAGTAGTAGAAAGATATGTAGGTAATCTGTGGCTCTTGGCCATTTTACAGGAGTTGCACATGATAGGTGAAGTTTTAATGTTGATGTGGCGTTTGGATATAGCAGCCAAAGTGGATGGCCTAAACGCCTGTGCCAAAGGTCTTGGATATGTTGCACGGATATGAGAGAAAGTCCATTGGTGTGAGAAGCCACGCGTTTTGAGATTTGGAAGGGATAAAGACCGTTAATCGCTGGACCCGTGAGAAGACAGCGGTGGGTCTTCCGGTCCTGTATTTCGTAGCCGTTATGAGAAAAAAAAATAATGCAGTCGTTATCCTGAGTTAATTTTTGTACAGAGAGTAGATTGAATGAGAGATTGGGTACAAGATTGATATTCTTTAATATCAAGCTACCTTTTGGCGTTGGTAGAATACCTTTACCCGTGTTGTGTATTGGTAGTTGATGACCATTACCCAAGATTACTTGACTTGAGCCGTTGTAGCTTTGAGCCTGTTGAATACGATTGGGGTCGGAGGTTACATGGGTTGAGGCGCCGCTGTCGAGGAACCAATCGGAGGATGTAGATGGAGTTGGGGTTGTAAAGAGCGCCGGTGTGGGATCGAAAGTGTAGGTGTCGTCGTGTCTGTACCAGCACTTGATTGTCGAGTGGCCGAATTTGCCACATATTTGGCATGTCACGGATGAACAGTTCTGTTTGCTGCCACCGTTCTGATTTGGAGTGGTAGTTTGGCGGGCGGAAGAACGTCCCCGAGGCTGGGATGACCGACCGCGGCCTCTTCCACGGCTTGCGGTCAGAGCCGTCTGATTGCCGGTAAGATTTAGAGATTGAAGATCTCGAAGAGTTTTGTGAGCCAGGTTTAGTTCTTCACTACACAAAAGAGTGTAGAGTTCGTCAAGGCTAACAGAGCGAAGGTTTGTGCGGATAGCCGTTTTGAGCGCTTGATAGGTATTTGGAAGGCCATTGAGGGTGTAGTGAATAACGTCTTCAACGTCGACAGGGGCTCCGGCGACGGCGAGGGCGTCGACTTTGGCCTTGACGTCAAGAAGGTATTGTGTCATATTCTTGTCTTTCATGGACAAAAAATGTAGTTCGTTTTTGAGGTATGCGATTCTTGATCGTGTGCAGGATTGTAGGCAGGCGTCTAGAGTTTGCCAAATTTTGGAGCAGTGATTGACGGAGAGCAGGTACGGTAAGATGGCCGGTGAAATGATTGAGTAAAGAGCAGCGACGAGGTTTTGGTCTATGAGGACCCAGGTGGTGTGAGCAGGATTTGAGATTTGTTGATTTGTTCCGGAGAGGATATGGGGAGGCGGAGCAGCAGTGGTTCCATCCAAGAATCCTTCGAATCCGTTTGCTCGAAATAACTTGAGCACTTGCGATCTCCAGATTGAATGATTTTCGGCTGTGCGAGTTTGAGCCGTGACGTTCTTGATGTTGTTCATCAAGAACTTGAGGGAAGAAGGAATTTGAGGTGAAGGAAACTCACCATCCGAAGTTATGTTAGCGGCCGGAGTGGCTGGCTAAGCGGCGGACATCGTTGTATCAGTGGAGATGAGAGCAGAAAGTGGTTTAGTCTTAGGAAAAACCTGAGACCTCTGATACCATGTTGAGAGAGTAGTCTCGTCCTTTAGCGAGAGAGATAGGACGGAGACAGAGAAAGGGATATGTCGTTCTCAGAGAAGTGCCAGAGCAATAACAGAGAAAGTAAAGAGATGTTTTTCTATTATTTCTTTTGTTACAGAAGAGCTAAGTATATATAGGCAACATTGATAAAGAATTGTACGACCTATTCTAACGTTAACCTTGTAACCCAAACATTGCTTGACACGTGGAATGTTTGTTAACAAAAAGTAGGGGATATTAAAATGGGTTTTCGGATCGAGTTTGAGTAGAACTCGGAGTTAACCCGAGTTCAAACGGATTGACTCGAACCTGAACTCGTTTTATAAATGGGTCGGAAATTCAGACTAGACCTGACATGCATGGGTTACCGAGTTGCCCAACCCGACTCACGATTTTGAAACACAGTCAACGGAGTCAGGACACGAGCGCGAGTACAGGTGCACCGGTGCGAAGTCCAGGCCCGAGCGCGGGTATGAGGGAGGGCTCGATGGCACTGCGTATGGAGGGCAGAGTTTAGACGCGAGCGAGAGTTCGCATGAGGGCTTGCTGGCGCTGCGGTGTAGAGGGCGTAGTCCGGACACGAGCGCAGGTTCACGAGAGGGTTCGGTGGCACTTGACAGCTGGTGCTGCGGTGTGGAGGGCAGAGTTCGATTGCAGTGCAGAGGACAGAGTTAGGACGTGAGATCGAGTGCTGCGGTCTACGAGCAGGCTCCACTAAAGACTCGCAAGCGCGGGATCGTGTTGAAGAGGGCAGAGTCCAGGTGCCTCTAGGTCATTTCGAGTTTTCAAGTCATCCCGAACCCCACCCGATTTTATAATCGGGTCAGAAAATCGAATCCGAACCCGAGCTCTGTGGCAAACGGGTTGATCTGAACCCAAAAATTTTTGGGTCGAGTCAAGTTTTGGCACCCTTAATGAAAAGTTAAAAAAAAAAAAAAAAGAACAGGGGTTTTGACCATCGCTTTTGGGATTCTCCATTAGATTCATCATTCTTGAATGCTTGATTACGTCTTCATTTAGGATAGTTTTTTAATGTTATTATTTTTTTTGCTTTTAATTGAAAAAAGTAGTAAGAAAATTGCCTCAAACAAAGAGGTGAAATTTTCAAATTAGTTTGGTTTTCTTATTTCATTTTATTTTAGTTTTTCTTATGGTTAATGGAATTTTTGTCTTTGAAATTTAGGATGTTTGCCAAGCATGATGGTACCAATATCTAATTACCAAATCTAAAATAAAATCCAATAAAATTTACTCAAGTAAACCTTTAAAAATATGCCACAACTAATAAATTAATAAGATTTAGGATCTATTTGTGATGATTGTAGTTTTTTATAAAGATGATTATAAAGCTGCAATGAAAAAATAACTTTTTTGAAAGCCACGGTAAAAAATAGCTTCCTAGCACCAACAAATTTAAAAGCTATGGCCAAATAAAAACTATGATAGAGTTCTGAAAAGCAATGCAACTAGAACTTAGAAATAAACAATTTTATTAAGTTTTTTTAGATATATTATAATGTTGTTATTATTGATGATGGTGATATATAACATATATATTTGCATCTATAATCTTGAAGGGTAAGTTAATGTTTAAGTTTTAGATATAGTACTTCCTAAAGTCAACTATTTGGTATATATTATTTCCTCATGCTTGAAATGATCACTTTCTTTATAATATTTCTTCCTATATTCGATTGTAACTACTTTAATAAAATATATTTCATCATCGAATTTTGACCTTTTGTCCACTACTTTCTCCCTCCCTCCCTCCCTCATTCCTTTTCTCCCACACACTTGAGAGATTATTACGTGTGGAGATCAGACACAAAAAATCATTCAGTTTTGTTTCTATGAATAGTAAAAGAATAGTTACTGTTTATCACTATGTTTTTATTGTTCACTACTATGATTTTATTGTTCACAGAGACAAAACTAAAAGGTTATCTGTGTCCGATCTCTGCACGTAATAATCTCTCTCCACATACACAAATATATATATATATATATATATATAAAGACTTATATTAGACTTATAATCATCTTCTCAAGTAATTGAAATAATTTATTTTTTTAAATGCCTCAAATGTATTATTCAATAATGATGAATCAATTAAATTTAAGCTAATTAATAAAAAATCAATACTAATATATTCATCTAAACACTAATAATTAATATTTTTCTCCTTAAAAAATAAGTAATAAAAAACTCAAGAAGCTTTGAGCTTATTTGAGGTTATGATATGAACAACATCATGAATTTTCATCCTATTATGAGACAAATACCGCAACAATTTCCTTTATCTCATTGTCAATCTCAAAATCTCCGTATTTATAAACATAAAACTTAGAAGCTGCTAAAAATAATAGAAAATTAATACATTAAGAATAAAAAAAAATACATTGTAATGATCCAAATAATAACTAAAAAAGGATATTAATAGTCAAATAGTTACAACTCTAAAAAATTAGGAGGTCATCTCACTACAAAAAAAAAAAAAATGCTAATTTTCGGCGGAAATAAATCTGTCAGAAATTCAGGCGGAATAGTTCCGACGGATTATTTATGAGATTTCTGACGGATTATACAAATTTCTAAAAAAAAATATAAGAAAAATTTATAATTATCCATTTTGTTAATTTAAATTAAGTAATTTAATAACTTATTATCAAATTAAATTAATTAAATCAAATATTATTAAACTAAAATAAATAATTTGTCTTAAAAATTATTGTTATGTTAGATTAACTAGTTTAAATTAATTAATTAGCTAATCTAAAAACTAATATTAAATAGTTTTATAAATAAATATTGTTAAATTAAATTAACTAATTTAATAATTTATCGTCAAATTAAATTAAATTAAAATTGTTAAACTAAATTAAAGAAATAGTTTTCATAATTATTAATTATTATGTTATCAACTAATTTAAATTAATTAATATTATTAAATAAATTATTCTAAAAGTTATAATGATAGGCATTTCAAATAAAGAAGATAAGAGGTTGATGCAAAGGTCCAAACTTTGGCAACTCTTCAATTTAATTTGGCGTCAGAATTAATCATTCCAAACTTTATCATTGCAAAAAGATGACATTTTGAAAGGTAATTGGAGGATGGTGTCATATAAATAAAGGCCATTTGTTAGTTTCACAATATAAGGCTAAGTAGTGGTGAATATGTTATTTTTCAATGAATTATTTAAATTAAACCCCACTCATAAATGTTTAATTAAGTAATTATTTGGCCTGATGAAAAACAAGTGTTAAATATTTTAAAATGGGGTTTCTAAAAATTTTGTTATTTGGTTTGATAAGAAAAAAATGCATAATAAAAATTTGGTAAATACATACGACGAGAGCACGAATCTGGTGTCAATTTTGGATATGAATATGAATGTACCATTTAAGGGCTAAATGTTGTCTAGTTGCAACAACATATAATATTATATTTCATCATTACCCATTCCAAAACTCCAAAATATATGCCCCATCATCATAATAACCGTGAACATATCTAGGGGTGTCAATTTTGGATCACGAGTCGGGTTCGAGTTGAACCTGGAATTGACCCGATTTCAAACAGGGCAACCTTACCCTAACCTGAGTATGTAAGCGAGTCGAAAATGCAGACTCGGAGTAGACCCGTCGGGTTGCCGGTTTGACCCGAACAGACACGGGACGGCGGAACGCGAGGAGGCGGGCGGGCGTGATCAGGTATGGGCAGGTGCGCGGGCTGGCGTGAGTAGGTGTGCGCAGACAAGTGCGGGTAGGTGCACGGGCGCGTGCGCTGGCAGACGCGGTCGCGTGCACTAGAAGGCACGAGCGACCTCGGCGGGTGCGTGATCGCAGGCGGGTGCGCGGGCTGGCAGATGTTGTCACGCGGGCAGTTGTGCTGGCACCTCATTTTAAACGGGTTTGTGGGTTGACCCGACAACCCGTCGAGTCAACAAGAACCCGACCCATTTTTCAAACGTGTTAAATTTTGGAACTCGAACCCGACCCATTTTTAAATCGGGTCAAGTCAAACCTAAAATTTATGGGTCGGATTTGAGTTGGGTTTTCGTGTCGTGTCAAATATTGACAACGTATATCATTTCAAAAAGAAAAAAATATATGTGTAAAAAGTATCCAAAAATATCGAGAATAGCATTCAAACTCCATGGATAAGAAGTAGACACCAAGAAGCTTTCAAAGTGAAGAATTTGACTATGGAGTTCTATCACCCAAAAATTGGAAAATCCAAAAGGTGGCCACCCCATTCATGAATAAAAACACAAAAAAACCATTAAAATGAGTACTTCCATCCTCCAATTATGGTCATCCATGAATAAGAAAAGTACAGATTGGCATATAGAAACATCGTCTAGTCATAATACCTCCTTTAAATTTTTGAATGGGTAGGTTCTTCTTGAAGTACTACAGCCAAATCTTTGAGCAAAAGCATTATATAGCAATTGAGAGTACAATTAATATGAAAAGATAAGGAGATAAGGGACAACCTTATCTAAACCCACTTTTTGCTTTAATCCATTTAGAGTTGTTGTAATTTATCATAATAGAAGATCTCATATCTACTACACACTGAAGTAATAGATTAGATAATTTTACTGGGAAACCAAAATTATCTAAAACTTGCTTTAGAGTAGACCAGTCAATACTATCATAAGTTTGTTCCATATAAATTTTGATCGCCATTAGCCATTTCATAAATTTAGAATATCTGAACTTATTAAATAACTCTTGGGCAATTAAAATATGCTCAGATAAAGAACAACCATTAACAAAAGCAGACTAATCTTCTAAAATAATTTTAGGAATGAAACAATTCAACCTAGCTATTTAAGAACATCCTTGCCACTATCTTTTAAATAGACAAACAAAGGCTAATTGGTGTATAATTGGAAGGAGTCACAGGATTTTTCACCTTAGGGATCAACACCACAATAGTTTCTTTCCGCTCAATACACACATTTTACTAGAAGTAAAAAATGAATTGATTGCCTTCCAAACATCTTCTTTAATGATAGACCAATAAGATCTAATAAAAGAGTAAGAAACCCCATCAATACCTGGTGAAATATTAGCTTCCAACTGACCAACAACTTGTTCCAGATCATCTTTAGTGAAATCAGCTATCAAAAACTTTTTGTCAACATCATCCAGCACATGAGAAGGGGACTTATACATGAGAAATGCAATCTTGGCGTTAGCAATATAGTATCTCTAAAGACCCGAGAACAGGTCTCCACTAATGCCTCTATAATTCCTAAAAGTACAGAATTAGAAATTCGGTATGTATATACGTTCGTCAATTGCATATAACATTTATGTCTATTCACATATAAAGCTTCTGAGCAGTTTTTCCTTCATAAGAGGCGATTGCTTTTTTGAGTCTCTGTGAGAACTTGTCCAGTATCCCTTTGAAGGAAACTGGTTTTCTTTTAGCGCTGTCAGCTCTTTGTTTTTTTTTGGGGGGGGGAATGTGTCAACTCTTCATTTAGTAGCCGAGTAAAAATATCAACAACCAAATTAATGAGAAAAGCCAATAAAAAGATACCTTAGCCAATCTGATCAACCCTCTTTTGGTCCTATTTTATTTTTCTTTTTGGGACCAACAACCATTTTTTGTCCTGGGCTCCTATGCAAATTGGCAATTTTGGTTCTATCTATTGATGAAATTTGGCTGGCATAAAAAAAAAAAAAAAATTTATTATTGGTTAGTTTTAAATAAAATATAAAAATGATATTCTTTAATTGATGATCCTATTAACGTTTTATCATATTATATGTTTTATAAGAAACAAATTACTCAAATTAAATTAGATTTTTTGTATATGCCGATCCAGCTAGCATTTATTTTTAAAGAAGAAGGCCAATACATTTGGGTTTCAAAAACACTTGAAATACTTAAGGGATTGTTTAGTTTGTTTTTTTTTTTGGTATTTGACTATTTGTACGTAGTAATCCATTTCAATTTCATGTATTTGATTGGGTGAATTTCAAATGCAATTCTATTTATTGGTGAATTTGGACCTCATCACTTTTTTTTTTCTTTTGCGTATTTAAAAATTTACTGATTTGTTCAATTTCTAAATATATTATGAGTTCTTCACCACTTGCTGCCATAAGTCATCATCCGACATTCGTTGCTCTGCCACCGCATCATTTTTGGTTGCCTCCATCGATGCCACCGACCACTATCCACCATTATCAATTATCGCCAATAGCCATCACAGGCAGATGCAGCTACCATGCACCATCAATTTCCATTGACTGCCGCAGCAAAAACTCGTTCCCACTGCCGCCACCATGTTGCTACCATCATCATTGACCATGCATTACCTGCCACCATTGCAATTGAATGGACACTACAGACTTTTTTTAGCAAGCCAAATGACCTCTAAATAACTAAGTATGATCATAATGGGTGAAATTTACAATTTTGCTTATTTTAATATCTGTTTAAGTAGCTATAATAATCCAAAAAATACAGGTCACACTAAATTTTGTCAGTAGGAAAATGTAATATGATTATTAAGAATCATATATTGTGCTTTTAAGCATTATAAGAATATACAAAATTCACAAAATATCACTTCATAGGGATAACTATCATACATTTCTTTCCACATGACATTTAAAACTAGTCGAAGGAATTAATTTTATTTATCAAATAATAATGTTTTACTTATGCGAATTAAATATTTGTCCATCAAATTAAAAGCACATATTTTCATATAAAAGAAAAACTCGAAAGAATTACATCCAAAAATAGTATGAAAATTATCACAAAATGTACCCTAAATAGTATAAATTTTTAATATTGGAAAGGATATGCAAGCAATGCAAAAAATAACTTGGCAACATTAATTAATGTAAATTCATAATTAACAACAAGGAAATTAAAGATAGTGAGAAAGGCTATTGGAATTAATAACAAGAATATGACATGATTACATTTAAGGTGAAAAGAACTGTAACTCATGTGGGGAGTCAATGGTCATATAAAAGCTTTGAAGTTGGCTGTAGTACTTCAAGAAGAACCTACCCATTAAAATATATGCCACCATCATCATAATAACCGTGAACATATCTAGGGGTGTCAATTTTGGATCACGGGTCGGGTTCGAGTTGAACTTGGAACTAACCCAGGTTCAAATATGTCAACCTTAATCCGACCCAAGTATGTAAACAAGTCAGAAATGCAGACTCAGAGTAGACCCGTTGGGTTGCCGGTTTGACCCAAACAGACACGGGACAACAGAACCGTGGAGGCAAGCGGGCGCGAGCAGGTGTGGGCAAGTGCGCGGGCTGGCACAAGTAGGTGTGCGCGGACAAGTGCGGGTAGGTGCATAGGCGCGAGCGTTGGCAGGCGCAATCGCGTGCACTAGCAGGCGCGGGGGACCTCGGCGGGCACATGAACGCAGGTGGGCGCACGGGTGGCTGGCTGGCAGGTGCTGTCACGCGGGCAGCTGGGGCAGGTTTACGGGAAACCGGGGCAGTGCGGGCACCTCATTTTAAACGGGTTTGCGGGTTGACTCGGCAACCCGTCGGGTCAACAAGAACCCGACCCATTTTTCAAACGGGTTAAATTGTGGAACCCGAACCCCACCCATTTTTAAATCGGATCGGATCAAACCTAAAATTTCTGGGACGGGTTTGAGTTGGGTTTTCATGTCGTGTCAAATATTGATACCCCTACCCATATCATTTCAAAAAGAAAAAAAATATATGTGTAAAAAGTATCCAAGAATATCGAGAATAGCATTCAAGCTCCATGGATAAGAAGTAGACACCACGAAGCTTTCAAAGTGAAGAATTTGACTCTGGAGTTCTATCACCCAAAAATTGGAAAACCCAAAAGGTGGCCACCCCATTCATGAATAAAAACACAAAAAACCATTAAAATGAGTACTTCCATCCTCCAATTATGGTCATCCATGAATAAGTAAAGAACAGATTGGCCTATAGAAACATCATCTAGTCATAACACCTCCTTTAAAAATGCAGCAAGATGCAATTATTTATAAAATTCATTACAAACAATACGACAACAACAAAATCAAGCCTTTGTCTCACTAATGGGGTCGACTACAAGAATTCTTTTACTGCATTATTTCATGTTAAAAGTCAAATTCTTTTTTAAACCTAATAAAGAAAGATCGTTTCTAATATTTTCTAATCAAGTCTTTTTAGGTCTACCTCTACCTTTCTTAACATAAGTCAAATCTAATACCTCTACTTTCCTAACCGAGACATCCAAAGGCCTCCGTTTTATGTGAGCAACCCATCTAATGCGACTGTCTCTAATCTTATTTTCCTTTGGAGTTACATTAAGATTTTCACGTATATGTTGATTTTGTTTCATATCTCTAAGGGTAAAGCTACTCGTCCATCTGAGCATCCTCATATCTGTAACACTTAACCTAGAATTATGATTCTCTTTTAATGGACAACATTCAGCACCAAAAAGCGTTGCAGGTCACTTCTCCATATAATAGAATTTTCCCTTAAGTTTGAGGGGGATGTTTCTACCACACAAAAAGTCTGATGCATTGTTCCACTTCAACCATCCAACTTGAATTTTGCTGATAATATCCCCATCTATTTAACCATCATTACGAACAATACATTCAAGATATCTAAAATATGTACTCTTATTAATGACTTGAATCATCTAAACTCACAATCCCCTCACTAGGTCTATTACTACTAAAATTACACTCCATATATTATGTTTTAGATCTGCTAAAGCGAAAACCTTTAGACTTTAAGGTTGAACTCCAAAATTCTAGTTTACCTTCAACTCCCTCTCTAGTCTTATCAACAATAAGAATATCATCGGCAAAAAGCATACATCAAGATACATCCTCTTGCAAATATCTAGTAAGAACATCCATGACTAAAGAAAAAAGGTATGGGCTACAAGAAAATCCTTGATGTAATCCAATTGAAATAGAAAAATACTTGGTCAAACTACCTTGTGTTTGAACACAAGTAATAGCTCATGCATACATATCTTTAATGATTTGAATATAAGTGTTATTAACCCCTTTGTTATCAAGAACTATCCATAACACTTCTCATGGAGCTTTATCAAATGAATTACTCAAAGGCACATATGAATATGAATGTACCATTTAAGGGCTAAATGGAATCTAGTTGCTACAAAATATAACACATATGAATATGAATGTACCATTTAAGGGCTAAATGGAATCTAGTTGCTACAAAATATAATATTAGGTTTCATCATTACCCATTCAAAAAATCTAAAATATATACCCCCATCATCACAATAATAGTGAACCTATATCCTATTAAAAAGAAAAAATGATAGGTGTAAAAAGTATAAAAAAATCTCGAGAATAGCATTCAAGTTGCATGGATAAGAAGTAGACACCAAGAAGCTTTCAAAATGAAGAATTTGATTATAAAGTTCTTTCACCCAAAAATTGGAAAGCCTGAAAGGTGGCCGCCCCATTCATGAACAAAAACACATAAAACCATTATAATCAGTAGTTCTATCTTTCAATTAGGGTCATCCAATAATAAGAAAAAACAAATTTGCTTATCTAAACATCTTCAAGTCATAACACCTCCTTTAAAAATGCAACAAGATGCAATTACTTATAAAATTCATAACAAATAAAACAACAACAACTACAACAACATCAAGCCTTTGTCTCACTACGTGGGGTCGGCTACATGAATTCTTTTACTGCATTGTGTCCTATTAAAAGTTAAATTCTCTTTTAATTCTAATAAATAATGATCATTTCTAATATTTTTAACCAAGTCTTTTTAGGTCTGTCTCTACCTTTCTTAACATAAGTCAAATCTAATACCTATAGTTTCCCAAAAGGGTCATCGGAAGGCCTCCATTTTATGTGACAAAATGGTCTAATGCGACTCTCTCTAATCTTATCTTCCTCTAGAGCTACTTCAACCTTTTCACATATATGTTGATTTTGTATCCTATTTCTAAGGGTAAAGCTACTCATCCATCTGAGCATCCTCATCTATGCAACACTTAACTTAGTATTGTGCTTCTCTTTTAATGGCCAACATTTGGCACCATAAAGCATTGGAGGTCTCACCTCCATACAATAAAATTTTCACATAAGTTTGAGGGGGACTTTTCCATTACACAACAAGCCCGATGCATTGCTCCACTTCAACCATCCAACTTGAATTCTGCTGATAATATCCGCATCTACTTCACCGTCACTCTGAACAATACATCTAAGATATCTAAAACAGGTACTCTTATAAATATCTTGAATCGTCCAAAGTCACACTCCCCTCACTAGGTCCATTACTACTAAAATTGCGCTCCATATATTCAGTTTTAAATCTACTAAAGTGAAAACCTTTAGACATTAAGTTTGACCTTCATAATTCTAGTTTATCTTCAACTCCCTCTCTATTCTTATCAACAAGAAAAATATCATCAGCAAAAAGCATACAACAAGGTACATCCTCTTGTAAATGTCTAGTGAGAACATCCACGACTAAAGAAAAAAAGATATGGGCCACATGCTAATCCTTGATGTAATCCAATCAAAATAAGAAAATACTTAGTCAAACCACCTTGTGTTTGAACACAAGTAATAGCTCCTGCATACATATCTTTAATGATTTGAATATAAGAGTTATTAACTACTTTCTTTTGAAGAACTATCTATAACATTTCTCATGAAACTTTATCAAATGCTTTCTCTAAATCAATAAATATCATATGTAGATCCTCCTTATTCTCTCTATATTTCTCCATCAAACATCTCAATAAATGTATGGCTTTATAGTAGACCTTCCCGTTATGAATGCAAATTGATTTTGAGAAATATTAGTATCTTGCCATAACCTACGCTCCATAACTCGTTCCCATAGTTTTAAAGTATAACACATTAACTTAATTCTTCTATAATTCACACAATCTTGTGCATCACCTTTATTCTTAAAAATTGGAATTAACACATTCATTCTCCACTCATCTAACATCTTTTTAATCTTCAAAATAGTATTAAAAAAATTATTAAGCCAAGAAATTCCTTCATTTCCTAAGCATTTATGTACCTCAATTGGAATATCATCAGGTACAACAGCTTTTCCACACTTCATTTTCTTTAAATTTTTTTAACCTCTCCATTTATGATAAAAAAATAAACCTACCCATAATATTTGGAAGTTGAGATATAAAAGTAAACCTAGTTTTTAGAATGAGAGAAATCCTCTATATTACTAAGTAGTGATGTATAAGATGGCTTCATGATTGTGATTCCCTCCTATTTTTGCTTTTATATATAGAAACTTCAAGACATATTTCTTTCTAGACAAGTAAGAGCATTTAGCTTGTTTAATATAGCTACTCTCACATTTAGTGGCTTTAATTAATTATTGTTAAAATTTAAGTGATTGGTAAAGAAGAGTAGATTCAAAAGATTGTGTTTCCATATTATCAAAGATGGAGTTTTGTTGGAAATTTAAGAGAAATAGTTCTAATTAAATTCCTTTAAAGCAAGCTTAGAATTATTAAGCACGTTGCACATAAAATTCACTAAAATTGTCTATCATTAAAGTAGAAAAATATTAAAAAGCCTCATATTTGCAACACTCATAATAACATCAAGATTCAATTTAGTTAGAATAAGATAGAATACAATGATAATCATTGACACATTTCATATACTTAGTGATATGGCCATCACTATTCAATTCTCTAACATTTCATCCAAAATGTTGGGGAAAGACATTAAATTATATTTGATGAAGATGAGGCACCTCCCTTTTTTCTGGTTTCCTACTATTTGAAGTAGTAGGAATACTATTTTAAGTCAAATTACCTTCAACATTGAGATTTTAGGAAGATAAGATCCCATTAATTGGAAAGTTAAATAAGCCCAAAAGAAGAGATGTAGAGAAAAGGGATAGTGTAGAAATTTCACTAGGGTCGACTCCATAATTAGTAGGTAAGGAAAAATCCATGTTTGGAAAGGCAGAGGTGGATCTACTTTTTGAGAATTTTGGTATTGGAATATCTAAGTCTCGGGCTAAGCCTTGAGCCATTAGAGGGTTTGTAGAGTGCGAAGAAGTTTGATTTGGAATAGCAAAGCTCTTAGCAGTAGAATTTCTATTAAAAGATACCACACAAGTGTGATTATGTAATATCAAAAATCTGCTCCAGTATCGTCTAGGACGATCTGGGATCGTCCTGGGACGATCAGTGGAAATGAAGCTCCAGATTTTGCCCAGTTTTGCTCCAGGTGATTTTCTGTATGTATCGTCCAGGCCGATCGAGGACATCGGCCAGGCCGATTGACACTGTTCATAAGGATCGGCCGTGCAATCGCCCTGGAGTATCGGCCAGGACTATGTGGTTTGGTCTGATCGTCCAGGACGATCGGGACGATCGGCCAGGCCGATCTGAACATTACTTAAGGGAAATCAGTCGTTTTGAAGAGAGAGAAAATAAAAATAAAAATATCTGATTTTCAGCTTTGAGGAGAGAGAAAAAGAAGATTTTGGAAAAGTTGATTTCGGGAAGACGCGGAGCCGTTTTCGTTCGAAGTGACTGTTGAGGAATTTGCTGTGCACGAGGTAAGGCACATTCCGCCTTTCTCAATTTTCAGTTCCGTCGAGTTTGGCGGTATTTTTCTGTCCGGATTTCGTTTTCGTTACGGTTTTTCGTCCGTATCTTTTGATTGGTTCAGTTTTTACCGCGTAAGTTTCTGTATAATGTTGACGTGCCGAGTGTGCACATTTTGGTATTTTTCGAAGATTTTTGTCCGGGTATTTTTGATTCGGCGATATTTTTCGTAGACTACAATTTTCTGTGGAATTGTAAATTTTCTGTGCAGTAGAATAAATGTTCTGGAATATGATTATCTATATTCTGTGCGAATTCGGTAATTTTTCTTTGCAGGAAATTTTGTGTAAATTTCTTCTACTACCGTTGTGCTGCCCGATTTTTGGGTAATTTCTGATTTACCCGGATTTCTTCTGAATTGAAATGTTATGTGTATAAGCTATAAGAAGGGAGTTATAAGGGGCCTGAATCCTATGAGATTCAGTTAGTGTCTGGGAAATCTGAAATCTGAAATCTGATATCTGTTCTGTTCCGGATCCGATGAATTTTGTTCTGGTGCTATAAGCACATCTGTTCTGGTGCCGTGAGCACAAAGGGAGACATAAGGGGCCTGGATCCTATGAGATTCAGTCAGTGTCTGGGAAGGGAGGCATAAGGGGCCGGAATCCGTATAGATTCCGTCAGTGTCAGGGCATTTAGCTATATGTATCTGTTTTGGTTTTCTGTATCTGTTCTGTACGCAATTGTGATTCTGATATGATATGATCTGCAAATTCTGATTTCTGATATTCTGTTCTGTGATCTGATCTGTGATCTGTACGACTCTGATTCTGATTTGATATCTGTCCGTATAAGTTCTGATTTCCGATTTCTGATCTGATTTCTGTCTGATGAGTTTGGTTTTGGTTTCTGAGAATTTAGATTGGTGGTTTGTCGCTTTACTGAGCTGTTGAGCTCACCCTTGCTTTCTGGTGGTTTTCAGGTTCTGGGAAAGGGAAGGAAGTCCAGGACTAGAGTTCAGAGTTCTGATTCGTATATGTATACTTTTTATTTTTGTACAGTCATGGCTTTTCTGTTCTGTCTTTCTTTCTGTTGAAAGCCATGTACTGTTCTATAGATGATTATTTTGAGGAAATGAAAAGATAGATATTTTGTTCCGCTGCATTTGATATTTTAGTAGCTCTGTTGTTCTATGTGTGTCTATTGAGTTAAGTATTTGGAAGATCAGTTCAGTAACCTAATCCAAAGCCAGATCCTGGATAAGAAGAAGAGCTCCGTCGCGATCCGGCTCGGGCGGGATCCGTCCCCAGTCGGGTCGGGTCGTGACAAGCTTTTGTGGTATCAGAGCACTAGTTTTGGAAACTGGTTGGATTGTGAAACAGAGCTCTAGGAAGTGATCAGTGAGTCGGTCTGGGGGTAGTTTTGGGTCGTTTGGCTTTTTATTGTGTTGTTTTTTGTTGTTTTTGTGATAGTTTTCCGGATTTTCTGGATTTTTCTGTATGGATCAGCCAGACCCAGACATGATAGACGGTCAGAGTGCCGATCAGGCAGCACCAGTGGGGAGTACAGCCCCAGTGGTCGGTGCTGATACACTGTCTCAGTTTGCTTCGCTTGTTGCTCAGATGATGAGCGAGACTTAGAGCAGAGCTTCTACTGTTAGATCTGAGGACATTGATCGACACCTGCAGTTATTTTTGAGGTTGAAGCCTCCGAGATTTGAGGGCGCTGTTGAGCCCAGAGCAGCCGAGGAGTGGCTGAGGAGATTGGAAAAGACTTTTGACTGGATGCAGTGTCCTGCAGACAGGAAGGTTCCGTTAGCAGTTTTTCTGTTAGACGGAGAGGCTAAGCACTGGTGGGACGGCCAGCAGGCAGCCAGATTTCAGGGTAGACTGAACTCTTTGATCACGTGGGAAGAGTTCACTGAGGTGTTTCGAGACTGGTTTGTTCCCCCTTCTGCACGACAGCAGATGCAGGAGAGTTTTCTGAGGCTTGTTCAGGGGAGCAAGACGGTGATGCAGTACGAGGCTGAGTTTACTGCATTAGCCAGGTACGCTCCGCAGCTGGTTAGCACTTCTGCTGAGAGGTGCTACAGATTTCTGAGAGGATTACGAGACACTTTGAGGCGGCCTTTGATACCATTCAGGATCACCGATTTCTCTGAGCTTGTGGAGCGAGCTCGTCTGATTGAGAATGACATGACGACTACTCAGCAGCGGTGGTCTGCGAGTAGGAAGAGATTTGGAGGTGATACTTCTGGCAGTGGTTCCTCTGGGAAGAGGAGATTTGTTTCTGGTTCTGGATCTGGAGATTCCAGAAGGAGCGGAGGATCGTCTGGTATTGTTACCAGTACGACTAGTTCTGGATCTGTCAGTATGGCACCTGTGTGCCAGAGTTGTGGACGGCGACACCATGGCCAGTGCTACAGGATAGCTGGTCTTTGTTTCAGATGTGGTCAGTCGGGACATAGGATTGCAGAATGTCCACAGATGGGATTTGAACAGCGATCTGAGGGCTTTGTCAGACCTGTTGGTTCAGCAGCAGGAAGACCGAGGACTGTTCCTCCTCGCCCTGAGGGATTTACTGGTAGAGGTGGTAGTACTAGTTCAGGACCACGGAGACCACCTACGATTCAGAGGGAGCAGAGTAGTTCTGTTGCTTCAGCTCCTGTTCCAGTTCAGCCCCGAGTTTACAGTCTGAGTCAGCAGGAGGCTCGTGATGCTCCGGATGTTGTGACAGGTACGATTTACATTTCTTATCAGCCCTGTCGTGTTTTGTTTGACTCTGGAGCGAGTCATTCTTTTCTGTCCGAGCACTGTTTTGAGATTTTACATTTGGATTCGATGGTTTTACCGGTTTCTTTGTCTGTGATTTTAACGGCTGGGAATCCATTGATTGCTCGACAGTTTTGTTTGTGCGAGATTGACATTGCTGGCAAGAAGTGGAAATCGAGTTTGATTCGATTACCGATTTCTTCGTATGATGTGATTCTGGGCATGGATTGGCTGAGTCAGTATGAGGCTCAGATTGACTGTTTGAAGAAGCAAGTGAGTTTGCTTGTGGTTGGAGAGAGAGTTGTATTTCAGGGATTACGAGGTGTTCTCTCTAGTCTGGTTTCTGCATTGGAAGTGAGCAGAATGTGGAAGAAAGGATGCCCAGTATTTTTGGCTTCGGTGAGGGATCTGAACCTGGAGGTTGGTTCTGTTTCTGAGATCCCAGTGGTACGGGAGTTTGTGGATGTTTTTCCTGAGGAGTTAGTTGGTTTACCTCCGGATAGAGATGTGGAGTTCTCTATCGATGTTTTTCTGGGTACCGCTCCGAAATCAAAAGCTCCGTATAGGATGGCACCGAAAGAACTTTCTGAGTTGAAAGTTCAGCTTCAGGAGTTGGTTGACCGAGGTTTTGTACGTCCTAGTGTTTCACCTTGGGGAGCACCTGTTCTGTTTGTGAAGAAGAAGGACGGTACACTTCGTATGTGTATGGATTACAGAGATTTGAACAAGGTCACGATCAAGAATAAGTATCCTTTGCCTCGGATTGACGACTTGTTTGATCAGCTTTCCGGATCTTCGGTATTTTTGAAGATTGACTTGCGATCCGGATATTATCAGGTGAAGGTAAAGGAATCTGATGTAGTGAAGACTGCTTTCAGTACTCGGTACGGGCACTACGAGTTTTTGGTTATGCCTTTTGGGGTAACCAACGCGCCCGCTATTTTCGTGGATCTGATGAACCGAGTATTCAGGGAGTATTTGGATCAGTTTGTGATCGTCTTTATTGACGATATTCTGGTATATTCTGCATCTGAGGATGATCATGCCAGACATTTGAGGATTGTGTTGGAGACTTTGAGGAGGCATCAGCTGTATGCCAAGTTCTCCAAGTGTGAATTCTGGCTGAAGAGCATTTCTTTTCTGGGGCATGTGGTTAGTGGAGAAGGTATTTCTGTAGATCCCCAGAAGATTCAGGCTGTTGCTGATTGGCCAAGGCCAACTACGGTATTTGAGGTACGTAGTTTCTTGGGCATGGCCGGGTATTACAGGAAGTTTGTGAAAGGATTTTCACAGATTTCGACGTCGCTGACGAGACTGACTCAGAAGTCAGTTCCTTTTGTTTGGACACCGGAGTGTGAAGCTAGTTTTCAGAGATTGAAGGATTGTTTGACTTCAGCTCCAGTGTTGGCACTTCCGTCAGGTACGGAAGGTTTTCAGGTGTTCAGTGATGCTTCACTGAAAGGGCTAGGATGTGTCCTGATGCAGCATGGTCAGGTAATTGCTTATGCTTCGAGACAGTTGAAACCACATGAGAAGAATTACCCGACACATGATTTGGAGTTAGCCGCTGTTGTTTTTGCTTTGAAGATTTGGCGTCATTACCTGTATGGCGTCAGATGTGAGATTTTTACTGATCATAAGAGCCTGAAGTATATTTTTACTCAGAAGGATCTGAATTTGAGACAGAGACGGTGGCTCGAGTTGATCAAGGACTATGACCTGACTATTCAGTATCAGCCTGGGAAGGCTAATGTGGTAGCAGATGCTTTGAGCAGGAAGTCTTCTGGATTATCAGGTTTGCAGCTTACTTGTGATGAGTTTCTGATTCGTGATATGGAGCGATTGTAGTTGGAGGTGATTTCCTCCAGTAATTTGGAGTTGGCTCAGATGAGTATTCAGTCTTCTTTGGAAGCAAGGATTCAAGAAGCCCAGAAGTCAGATTCTGATTATTCGAAGTTGATAGCTCAGATTGGATCTGGTAAGACTCCTGAACTTCGAATTTCTGATTCTGGTGTTATTTTCTGTAAGAACAGGTTGTGGGTACCTGTGTCTGGAGATTTGAGGCAGGAGATTCTGTACGAATCTCATCATTCAGGCTACACTGTTCATCCAGGCAGTGGTAAGATGTACGCTGATATGAAGCTTTTGTTTTGGTGGCCTGGGATGAGGAAGGATGTGGCGGAGTTTGTGTCGAGATGCGAAGCCTGTCAGTTGGTAAAGGCAGAGCATCAGCGACCAGGTGGATTGTTGCAGTCGTTGCCTATCCCTGAGTGGAAATGGGAGGAGGTAACAATGGATTTTGCGATGGGTTTTCCTCGATCACGACAAGGACATGATGCTATTTGGGTGGTTGTAGATCGATTGACGAAGTCAGCCCATTTTCTTCCGATCAGACAGACGGATTCAGTTGAACGCTTGGCACAGATATATGTGAAGGAGATAGTCAGATTGCACGGTGTGCCTCGCGTGATTGTTTCTGATCGAGATGGACGTTTTACTTCCAGACTTTGGAAAGGCATTCAGCAAGGCTTGGGTACGAAACTACATTTCAGTACAGCCTTTCATCCTCAGACCGATGGACAGTCTGAGAGGACTATTCAGGTACTGGAAGACCTGTTGATACTTTGTGTTTTGGACTTTAGCGGAAGCTGGGAAGATCATATTCCGCTGATTGAGTTTGCTTATAACAACAGTTTTCAGTCCAGTATCGGTATGGCACCGTACGAGGCTCTGTATGGCAGGAAGTGCCGTACTCCTTTGACTCTGACGGAGGTCAGAGATAGGCAGGCTTTGGGGGCCACTTTTGCTGATGAAACTGCTCAGAAGATCAATTTGATAAGAGAAAGATTGAAAGCTGCTCAAGATCGACAGCAGAAGTATTATAATCAGAAGCACAGATTTGTTGAGTTTCAGGTTGGTGACTTTGTGTATGTCAAAGTCAACCCGATGAAGGGTGTGAGCAGATTTGGTCAGGTGAGTAAGCTTAGTCCAAGGTATGTTGGACCGTTTGAGATTTTGGAAAGAATTGGAAAATCTGCTTATCGCCTATTGCTTTCTGATTCTATGCCTGATGTGCATAATGTGTTTCATGTATCCACTCTGAGGAAGTGGGTATCCGACTCTGGGAAGAAGGTATCAGCTGATGAGGTTGAGATTCAGGAGAATCTGGCGTACAAGGAAGAGCCAGAGTTGATTTTGGCGTACGACGTCTGAAAGTTAAGAAATAAAGAGATTCCGATGGTTAAAGTCTAGTGGAAGCACCAGACTGCACGGGAAGCAACTTGGGAGAAGGAGTCTGACATGAGACGGTCGTACCCGTACTTGTTTTGACTGAGTTTGGATTGGATAATGTCGAGGACGACATTTTTCTGAGTTGGGGAGATTGTAATATCAAAAATCTGCTTCAGTATCGTCCAGGACAATCTGGGATCGTCCTGGGACGATCAGTGGAAATGAAGCTCCAGATTTTGCCCAGTTTTGCTCCAGGTGATTTTCTGTATGTATCGTCCAGGCCGATCGGGGACATCGGCCAGGCCGATTGACACTGTTCATAAGGATCGGCCGTGCAATCGCCCTGGAGTATCGGCCAGGACTATGTGGTTTGGTCTGATCGTCCAGGACGATCGGGACGATCGGCCAGGCCGATCTGAACATTACTTAAGGGAAATCAGTCGTTTTGAAGAGAGAGAAAATAAAAATAAAAATATCTGATTTTCAGCTCTGAGGAGAGAGAAAAAGAAGATTTTGGAAAAGTTGATTTCGGGAAGACGCGGAGCCGTTTTCGTTCGAAGTGACTGTTGAGGAATTTGCTGTGCACGAGGTAAGGCACATTCCGCCTTTCTCAATTTTCAGTTCCGTCGAGTTTGGCGGTATTTTTCTGTCCGGATTTCGTTTTCGTTACGGTTTTTCGTCCGTATCTTTTGATTGGTTCAGTTTTTACCGCATAAGTTTCTGTATAATGTTGACGTGCCGAGTGTGCACATTTTGGTATTTTTCGAAGATTTTTGTCCGGGTATTTTTGATTCGGCGATGTTTTTCGTAGACTACAATTTTCTGTAGAATTGTAAATTTTCTGTGCAGTAGAATAAATGTTCTGGAATATGATTATCTATATTCTGTGCGAATTCGGTAATTTTTCTTTGCAGGAAATTTTGTGTAAATTCTGTCTACTGCCGTTGTGCTGCTCGATTTTTGGGTAATTTCTGATTTACCCGGATTTCTTCTGAATTGAAATGTTATGTGTATAAGCTATAAGAAGGGAGTTATAAGGGGCCTGAATCCTATGAGATTCAGTTAGTGTCTGGGAAATCTGAAATCTGAAATCTTATATCTGTTCTGTTTCGGATCCGATGAATTCTGTTCTGGTGCTATAAGCACATCTGTTCTGGTGCCGTGAGCACAAAGGGAGACATAAGGGGCCTGGATCCTATGAGATTCAGTCAGTGTCTGGGAAGGGAGGCATAAGGGGCCGGAATCCGTAGAGATTCCGTCAGTGTCAGGGCATTTAGCTATATGTATCTGTTTTGGTTTTCTGTATCTGTTCTGTACGCAATTGTGATTCTGATATGATATGATCTGCAAATTCTGATTTCTGATATTCTGTTCTGTGATCTGATCTGTGATCTGTACGACTCTGATTCTGATTTGATATCTGTCCGTATAAGTTCTGATTTCCGATTTCTGATCTGATTTTTGTCTGATGAGTTTGGTTTTGGTTTCTGAGAATTTAGATTGGTGGTTTGTCGCTTTACTGAGCTGTTGAGCTCACCCTTGCTTTCTGGTGATTTTCAGGTTCTGGGAAAGGGAAGGAAGTCCAGGACTAGAGTTCAGAGTTCTGATTCGTATAGGTATACTTTTGATTTTTGTACAGTCATGGCTTTTCTGTTCTGTCTTTCTTTCTGTTGAAAGCCATGTACTGTTCTGTAGATGATTATTTTGAGGAAATGAAAAGATAGATGTTTTGTTCCGCTGCATTTGATATTTTAGTAGCTCTGTTGTTCTGTGTGTGTCTGTTGAGTTAAGTATTTGGAAGATCAGTTCAGTAACCTAATCCAAAGCCAGATCCTGGATAAGAAGAAGAGCTCCGTCGCGATCCGGCTCAGGCGGGATCCGTCCCCAGTCGGGTCGGGTCGTGACAGATTATCCCATTGCAAACAAGGACTGTTAACCAACTTTTCCTTCTATCACATCAAGAAGAAATAGAGGGCTCACATAAATTATATTAGATTTACTCCCTAATGTGAATTGTGGCTGATTCCCTGTAGCTTTTCCCATTAAGGAATCTGATTAGATTTCTACATGTTGAGCCTTTGACATGATCACACCAAACCCATTGTGTCATGCCTTGTCTTTCTAGCACAAGAAACAACAAGCAGCATTTTTATAATTAAATAAAAATTTATAATTTAAATATTTTTATGAATATGCCCCCATGTAGGGGTATAAATATTTGACCCGACCCAAACCTGCCCCAAAAAAATTCTTGGTTTAAGTCAAGTCATTTGCCATACGGGTTGGGTTCGAGTTCACGATTCCAACCTGTTTACAAAATTGGGCTAGGTTCGGGTTGATCAGGAAACTTAAAATGACCTAATACCCTATAGAGGATTACCATGATCCCGCACTCGTGCCCTATTTGCAGTGCACCTAGACTTGCACGGGCCACGCCCGCTCCCTCACCCTGGTGTCCTTAGTCTAAATGGTAGCCACTGCTCGTCCGCTCAAGCACACATATGCTTCCGCCATCGAGGTCCAGTGTGCTCCTTGCCGCATGCACCACACAACCCGACTCCTCGCTCGCAAGCTCACACCCACACCACAAGTCTGCACCCACCATGCCATCACACGTGTGACCGTGTTCTCATGTCTGTAAGGGCCACACCTGGACGCCCGAACCCTCACCCGCACATGCCATCTTCAACCTTCGCTCGCACCGCTTGCATATGAACAGCTCACACTTCGTTCATGCTGGGAATAGGGAAGGAAATTTGGGTTAGGCTGGTTAGCAGGAAAGGTATTTGTAAAAAATTTTGAGCTGTTTACAAAATTGGGTCGGGTAATGGTAAACTTGTTTGAACTTGTTCAATTCTGGGTTCAACCCACCTAACCCAAAAATCCATTTTGACACCCCCTACTCCCTTACTACATCATATTATATTTGAAAATTTAGGAAAATAACATAGTAAATATACTTGAATTAAATTGATCCTAGCTTCACTAGGTATAATATATTTAGTGATTAATTATAATTAACATTAACTAATCAGAATCAAACACATTGAGAATTAGTAATTTAGAGAGCATATAAAATACTTTATTGATAAATATCAAATTTTTTAATAATTTTAAAATAACTATAACTAAAAAAAGTATCAAATGTAATGAGAATAATGAGAAATTTAGAAATTTTGCTAAAGCTCTAATAGATCAAATTTATAAATAACTAATAAAATAAGTCTCACACAAATTAATTAAGTAGAATATTAAATCAAAGGAATTTCTAAAATATTTGAAGTAAATTTTGCAATTAGACAATACTTAATGGTGGATATAAGAAATAAGAGGATATTGGGAGATTTACTTGTTTGACTTTATGATAGAATAGGTGATCATACAAATAAGATTTTCCTTTGGGACAGCTTCCCTATAGCTTTTAAAATATCAGCTTCTTATTGTATAAAACTTTTTAGTTCAAGAAAATTTTTGACTAAAAAGCTGCTTTAGAAAGCATTAAGAAAATTATTTTAAACAAAGCCTATGATGAAAAGCATTAAATATTAGTGATTGAAGTGCCTAATTCGTCGGCATCTGAAGTTAGCTTTTTATAAGCATTAAACAATTGTTGATGGGATCATTAGAAGTTAGCAAAGATAAGCATTACTATATAATCATGAAATTATACTCTAATTAATATTCAAAATATTAAATATTATTAATGTCAAAACATTTCAAATAAGGAAAATAAGAGGTTGCTGCAAAGTTGCAAACTTTGTCAACTCTTTAATTTAATTTGGCGTCACAATTAATCATTCCAAACATTATCATTGTGAAAAGATGACATTTTGAAAGGTAATTGGAGGAAGGTATCATATAAATGAAGACCATTTGTTGGTTTCATAATATAAGGCTAAGAAGTGGTGAATATTTTATTTTTCAAAGAATTATTCCCCCCACTCATAAATGTTTTAATTAAGTAATTTTTTGGCCTGATAAAAAATAAGTATTAAATATTTTTAAATTGGATTTTAAAAATTTTTTATTTGGTTTGATAAGAAAAAAAATGCATAGTAAAAATTTGGTCAATATATACAGCGGGAGCATGAATCTAGTGGAGGTATATATGATCTGACATTTTTAAAGATAGACAAGATACTTAAAGGCACATATGAATATGAATGTACCATTTAAGGGCTGTTGTCTAGTTGCAACAACATATAATATTAGATTTCATCATTACCCATTCCAAAACTCTAAAATATATGCCCCCATCATCATAATAACCGTGAACATATATCATATCAAAAAGAAAAATTGATATGTGTAAAAGTATCCAAGAATCTCGAGAAAAGCATTCAAGCTGGATGGATAAGAAGTAGACACCAAGAAGCTTTAAAAGTGAAGAATTTGACACTAGGGTTCTATCACCCAAAAATTGGAAGACCCAAAAGGTGGCCACCCCATTCACGGATAAAAACACATAAAACCATAACAATGAGTACTTCCATCCTCAAATTAGGGTCATCCATGAATAAGAAAAGAACATATTGGCCTATAGAAACATCATCTAGTCATAATACCTCCTTTAAAAATGCAGCAAGATGCAATTACTTATTAAATTCATTACAAACAACACAACAACAACAACATCAAGCCTTTGTCCCACTATATGGGGTCGGCTACATGAATTCATTTTTTGCATTATGTCATGTTAAAAGTCAAATTCTCTTTTAAATATAATAAAGAAAGATCTTTGCTAATATTTTCTAATCAAGTGTTTTTAGGTCTACCTCTACCTTTCTTAATAGAATTCAAATCTAATACATATACTTTCCTAACCTAGACATCCAAAGGCCTCCATTTTAAGTGATCAAACCATCTAATGCGACTCTCTCTAACCTTATCTTCCTCTGGATTTACTTTAACCTTTTCACTTATATGCTGATTTTGTATCCTATCTCTAAGGGTAAAGCTACTCATCCATCTGAGCATCCTCATCTCTGCAACACTTAACTTAGTACTATGATTCCCTTTTAATGGCCAATATTCGGCACCATAAAATGTTGCAGGTCTCACCTCCATATAATAGGATTTTCCCTTAAGTTTGAGGGGGACTTTTTACCACACAACAAGTCTGATGCATTGCTCCACTTCAACCAACCAACTTGAATTCTACTGATAATATTTCCATCTATTTCATAATCATTATGAACAATAGATCCAAGATATCTATAATGTGTACTCTTATTAATGACTTGAATCATCCAAAGTCATAATCTCCTCATTATGTCTATTACTATTAAAATTACACTCCATATATTAAGTTTTAGATCTACTAAAGCGAAAACCTTTAGACTTTAAAGTTGACCTCCAAAATTCTAGTTTACCTTCAACTCCCTTTATAGTCTTATCAACAAGAAGAATTTCATCAGCAAAAAGCATACATCAAGGCACATCCTCTTGCAAATATCTAATGAGAACATCCAAGAATAAAGAAAAAAGATATGGGCTACAAGCTAATCCTTGATGTAGTCCAATCAAAATAGGAAAATACTTTGTCAAACTACCATGTGTTTGAACACAAGTAATAGCTCATGCATACATATCTTTAATGATTTGAATATAAGCATTATTAACTCCTTTCTTATCAAGAACTATCCATAACAATTTTCATGGAACTTTATCGAATGTGTTACTCAAAGGCACATATGAATATGAATGAACCATTTAAGAGCTAAAAGGTATCTAGTTGCTACAAAATATAATATTAGGTTTCTTCATTACCCATTCAAAAAATCCAAAATATATTATCCCCTTCATCGCAATAATAGAGTACCTATATCCCATTAAAAAGCAAAAATGATAGGTGTAAAAAGTATCCAAAAATCTCTAGAATCTCATTCAAGTTGCATGGATAAGAAGTAGACACCAAGAAGCTTTCAAATTGAAGAATTTGATTATAAAGTTCTATCACCCATAAATTGGAAAACCCGAAAGGTGGCCACCCCATTCATGAACAAAAACACATAAAACCATTATAATCAGTACTTCCATCCTCCAATTAGGGTCATCCAATAATAAGAAAAAACATATTGGCATATCTAAACATCATCAAGTCATAACACCTCCTCTAAAAATGCAACAAGATGCAATTACTTATAAAATTTGTAACAAATAACACAACAACAACAACATCAAGCCTTTTTCCCACTACATTTGGTTGGCTACATGAATTCATTTAGTGCATTATGTCCTATTAAAAGTCAAATTCTCTTTTAAATCTAATAAAGAAAGTTCATTTCTAATATTTTTTAACCAAGCCTTTTTAGGTATGCCTCTACCTTTCTTAACATAAGTCAAATCTAATACCTATACTTTCCTAACAGGTTCATCGGAAGGCCTCCATTTTATGTGACCAAGCTATCTAATGCGACTCTCTATAATCTTATCTTCCTTTGGAGCTACTTCAACCTTTTCAAGTATATGATGATTTCCTATCCTATCTCTAAGGGTAAAGCCACTCATCTATCTGAGCATCCTCATCTCCGCAACACTTAACTTAGTATTGTGCTTCTCTTTTAATGGCCAACATTCAGCACCGTAATGCATTGGAGTTTCCACCTCCATACAATAAAAATTTCCCTTAAGTTTGAGGGGGACTTTTCTATTACACAAGAAGCCTGAAGCATTTATCCACTTCAACCATCCAACTTAAATTCTGCTGATAATATCCCTATCTATTTCACCAACACTCTAAACAATTGATCCAAGATATCTAAAACTTGTACTCTTTTTAATGACTTGATAAAGTAAAATATGAATAGAGATAACAAACATCCATATTGAAGACCACTTTTTGAGCTAAAAATTTATTAACCTCTCCATTTATGATAAAAATTTAAACCTTGCTACCCATAATATTTGGTTGTTGAGGTATAAAAGTAAACCTAATTTTGATAATGAGAGAGATCCTCTGTATTACTAAGTAGAGATATATATGATGGCTTCATGATTGGGGTTCCGTCTTATTTTTACTTTTATATAGAGAAACTTCAAGACATCCTTACCTATAGACAAGTAAGGGCATTTAGCTTGTTTAATATAGCTACTCTCACATTTAGTGTCTTTAATTGATTGTTGTTAAAATTTAAGTTCTTGGTAAAGAAGAGTAGATTCAAAAGATTGTGTTTCCAGATGGTCAAAGATGGAGTTTTGTTGGAAATTTAAGAGAAAGAGTTCATATTAATAGCCTTTAAAGCAAGGTTTGCATTATTAAGCACATTGCACAAAAAAATCATTAAAATCGGCTATCATTAGAGTTGAAAAGATATTGAAAAGCCTCATATTGCACTCTTAATAACATTAAGATTCAATTTAGTCAGAATAAGACAAAATATCAATATGATAATCATTTACAAATTTCATATACTTAGTGATATGACCATTACCATTCAATTCTCTAACATTCCATCCAAGATGTTGGGGAAAGACAGTACATTGTATTTGATGAAGATGAGGCACCCCCTCTTTTGCCTGGTTTCCTACTATTTGAAGTGGAAGGAATACAATTTTGAGTCAAATTACCTTCACCATTAAATTTGTAAGAAGATAAGATCCCATTTATTAGAAAGTTAAATAAGCCCGAAAGAAGAGATGCATAGAAAAGATATAGTGTAGATGTTTCACTAGACTCGACTCCATTAGTAGGTAAGGAAGATCCAAGTTTGAAAAGGCAAAAGAGGATCTATTTATTGAGAATTTGGTTATGGAATATCTAAGCCTTGGGCCATTAGAGGGTTGGCAGAGTGGGAAGATGTTTGATTTGGCAAAGCATAGCTCTTAGCTGTGGAATTTCTATTAAAAGATACCACACAAGTGTGATTATCCCCTTTGTATGTAGGGACTGTAAACTAACTTTTCCTTCTATCACGTCAAGAGGAAATAGAGGGATCACATAAATTATACTAGATTTACTTCCTAATGGGCATTACAGCTGAATCCCAATAGCTTTTCCCATTAGGGAATCTGATGAAATTTTTACATGTTGAGCCTTCGGCGTGATCACACCAAACCCATTGTATCGTGCCTTATCTCGCTAGCATAAGAAACAATGAGTTACATTTTTATAATTAAATAAAAATTTATAATTTAATTAGTTTTATTAATATGCCCCATATAAGTGTGTCAATATTTGACCATACCCATACCCGCCCAGACAAATTTGGGGCTCGGGTCAAGACGTTTGGCATATAGGTTGGGTTCGAGTTCACGATTTTAACCCGTTTACAAAATCAAATATGGTACTTTGGGTTGACCTAGAAACTCAAAATGACCTAATAACCTATAACGGATGGCCATGATCTCGCGCTCGTTCCCTGCTCGTAGTGCATTTAGACTTACGCAGGCCACGCCCACTCCCTCACCCTGGCGTCCTAAGTCTACATGACAACCATTGTCGTTCGCTCTGACCCGCACATAACATTATTAATTTTAAAATAATAGTATAACAAAAAAAAAGTATCAAATGTAATGAGAATAATGAGAAATTTAGGAATTTTGCTAAAGCTATAATAGATCAAATTTCTAAATAAGTAATAAAATAAGTCTCACATAAATTAATTAAGTAGAATATTAAGTCAAAGGAATTTCCAAAATATTTGAAGTAAATTCTGCAATTAGACAATACTTAATGGTGGATATAAGAAATAAGAGGATATTTGGAGATTTACTTGTTTGACTTTATGATAGAATAGAGATGATCATACAAATTGAGACAACTTTCTTATAGCTTTTTAAAATAGCAGCTTCTTATTGTATAAAAATTTTTAGTTAAGAAATTTTTTTGACTAGAAGGATGCTTTAAAAAGCAGTAAGAAAACTATTTAAAATAAAGTCTATGATGATAGGCATTAGATATAAGTGCTTGACATGCCTAATTTGTCGGCATCTGATGTTAGCTTTTTATAAGCATTGACCAATTGTTGATGGGATCATTAGAAATTAGCATAGATAAGCGTTTATAAGCATTGAGAAATTGTTGATGGGATCATTAGAAGTTAGCAAAGATAAACGTTTACTATATAAATGAAGACCATTTGTTGGTTTCACAATATAAGGCTAAGTAGTGGTGAATATGTTATTTTTCAATGAATTATTCAAATTAAATACCACTCATAAATGTTTAATTAAGTAATTGTTTGGCCTGATGAAAAATAAGTGATAAATATTTTAAAATGGGGTGTTTAAAAACTTTGTTATTGGTTTGATAAGAAAAAAATGCAGAGTAAAAATTTGGTAAATACATACGACGAGAGCACGAATTTATTGGAGGTGTATATGATCTGGCATTCTTAAAGATAGACAAGTTACTCAAAGGCACATATGAATATGAATGTACCATTTAAGGGCTAATTGTTGTCGAGTTGCAACAACATATACAAAACTCGAAAAATATGCCCCCATCATCATAATAATCGTGAACTTATATCATATCAAAAAGAAAAAAATGTAGAGAGTAAAAAAGTTGTCCCAAATAAAATTATAAATATACAATTATAGAGAGTACGAGCCATAAGACAATAATTTACTACTATAACTTTTTTTACCTACTAAAATTAAAACAAAAAACAAAAAAACTCTTTCGAAGTTTAACTTCACGTCCAGGTCTAAAGTTAAAGAATTTGAGGATCTCTATAAGTAGCTGTTTAATGGATTCTTTTAGACAAAAGGTACAGTCATTGTGTTTTGACATCGATCAAGACAAAAATAATGTCATTGAGCCTTTCGTTTTAATAAAAAATAATGTAAGTAGAACAGCTAAGCTATACTACTTACTAACTAAATGATTATATTCCGTAAGAGAATCATTAAATAGCATCTTTTATACAAATACAAATACAAAGATATTATGAATTAATAAGGGTATAAACTGCTTCATCATTTGATTTCAAAGAGTCTAATAAACTCTTATCACTTTGCAGATAATTTCTTTCTGCTTGATTTAAATAGTTATCCCACCATCCTTTAAGGATTCTGGTGAAACCATTGTCTATAATTTGGACGACTTCCCATGGTTTATTATTTTTGCTTTGTGCTACAGTTGCATATATTAACATTCGATGAACAATTTTATGAATTTGATAATCAGATAAACCATCAAAATTCCATTCATATATTATACGAAATTTGTTCATTTAATTCTTTTTCATATAAAAGATCAGTAGGGGATGGTCTTTGATAATAATATTTTCCTAAAGATTTTTAAGGGTATTTGATTCTATTTAATGATAATGGTATTTTTGAATGATAATTAAGAGTTGTTGATTTAAATTGATCTTCTAATTGATCAATGTCATAGTCGTTGGAGGACTGTTCTTCTGTTTCACTATCTGAAACTATTTCATCTAATGTAGTTATTTTTTGTGATTTAATTTGTTTTATTACTTCGGACATATTGAGGTCTTCATCTAATTTTATTTTAATTGGTGGTGGAAGCTTTATAGCTGGTCTAGTAATGATCATTTTTGAGTTTGAGTTTTCGATTTTTGCCTGTTCGGTTGTATCTTTGAACAGATCAATACTTTTATTACTATTTTTAGATTGTTCTATTGTATCCTTTAATAGATCTAGTTTTTCATCAAGGCTGTCTAAATATGAAGTTATAGTTTGTATTGTATGATTAGTGAAATTAAGCTGTTTAATAACTATAGCTAATTCTCTTATGGCATGTTGATCTGAAGGAATATTTCCAAATTGACTCATTAAAATATCGGATTTTGAAGATTGTCCTTGAAGCATTCTAATATTAGAAGTTATTTTTGTTATAAACCAATATACAAATGGAACGATAGCTTTTCCATTTTGATTTAAATTTTCAAGTTCAACAAAATATTAATCAGAGAATTTTAGTCGTTCTTCTTCTGAGAACATGTTTCTGTACCAGATTCGAAAAGTAGTTTTTACAACAAGAGCAGTTAATTTCCCAACTACAACTTTACAACTGCTTTAAAAAAATTGCAATTATCTCAAACAAACCTGAAGACTTAGTATTTAATAATCTAATAATAGAAAACCAACATGTATATTGACTAAGCAATGCATATCAATCATCAATTGTTACTGAACTCATATCTCAAATATTTTGCACGTGTACAACAAGAGGCATGATAATTGTTATCATGTTCTCTTCATAATTCTCCATTACAAATAGTAGTCGAAAACATTGGATGTCATTACACTTTTATTTCAAACCTCATCAAGTTATTTTTTGGAGTATAATATTTCTCAATTAAATAGCATCTTTTATACAAAATACAAATACAAAGATATTATGAATAAGGGTATAAACTGCTTCATCATTTGGTTTCAAAGAGTCTAATAAACTCTTATCACTTTGCAGATAATTTCTTTCTGCTTGATTTAAATAGTACTTATCCCACCATCCTATAAGGATTCTGGTAAAACCATTGTCTATAATTTCGACGACTTCCCATGGTTTATAATTTTTGCTTTGTGCTACAGTTGCATATATTAACATTCGATGAACAGTTTTATGAATTTGATAATCAGATAAACCGTCAAAATTCCATTCATATAACTGCCTTGGGTCATACGAAATTTGTTCATTTAATTCTTCTTCATATAAAAGATTAGTAGGGGATGGTCTTTGGTAATAATATTTTCCTAAAGATTTTTAAGGGTATTTGATTCTATTTAATGATAATGGTATTTCTGAATGATATTTAAGAGTTGTTGATTTAAATTGATCAATGTCATAGTCGTTGGAGGACTGTTCTTCTGTTTCACTATCTGAAACTATTTCATCTAATGTAGTTATTTTTGTGATTTAATTTGTTTTATTACTTCGGACATATTGAGGTCTTCATCTAATTTTATTTTAATTAGTGGTGGAAGCTTTATAGCTTGTCTAGTAATGATCATTTTTGAGTTTGAGTTTTCGATTTTTGCCTGTTCGGTTGTATCTTTGAACAGATCAATTCTTTTATCACTATTTTTAGATTGTTCTATTGTATCCTTTAATAGATCTAGTTTTTTATCAAGGCTGTCTAAATACGAAGTTATAGTTTGTATTGTATGATTAGTGAAATTAAGCTGTTTAATAACTATAGCTAATTCTCTTATGGCAAGTTGATCTAAAGGAATATTTCCAAATTGACTCATTAAAATATTAGAATTTGAAGATTGTCCTTGAAGCATTCTAATATTAGAAGTTATTTTTGTTATAAACCAATATACAAATGGAACAGTAGCTTTTCCATTTTGATTTAAATTTTCAAGTTCAACAAAATATTGATCAGATAATTTTAGTCGTTCTTCTTCTGAGAACATGTTTCTGTACCAGATTCAAAATGATTTGAATTTAGGTAACATATAGTGACAGATAACTGTCTCTCTAAGGGCTATATTAAGTCCGTAATTCATTGAAATTGCATTTCTTAGGGAGTCGGGGATCTGAATTCTTGACTGTCCCTGACTGGATGAAATATTCTATTTTTATTAAGTGTTAGTCCTGGACTAGAGGCTATATCAGTTTCATCTGAATTTGTTGTTTTAATTTCGTCTCCTGACGTTGAAGGAATAGAGATTCTAGGAAGATTGATAGATCTTCTTGGATTAAATCGTATTTCTACATCTCCATCAGATGTTTGGATTATTTGATCTATATCTTGATTGATAATAGGTTTGGGTGTAATTACTTGAGGCAAGATCCATTGATCTGGGAATGTTACTTCATTCCATTTGATGACTCGGTTAGTTGCTATGTTTCAGGCTAATAGATTTGATTCTATTAGAGTAGTTCGGCTATTGGGTTGAACTATCTTTTTAACTTTTGGACTTAAGGTATTCATTACCTTAAAATGGATTCTAAAAATAAATGATATTGTTTTAGATCTAGGGAGAAAATTATACCCATGAAGCTGAAGATGTAATTTAATTGCTTCAAAGAGATGTACATCAGTTAATGATAAACTAAGATTTGGAAAAGTATTAAAGTAAATCGATCCATGAAAAAGACTGGTTTCCATGACTCCCATAAGTGATTGTGCCCAATTAAGGCATCTGCCATCTCTTAGATATGCTAGGATGGATGCATTTAGTCCTCTTAAGGTTAATGGTTTGAAAGCTATTTGGTCTAACCAATATTCAAGTATTTATAGTCTTGCATGTAAGATCTAAGATCGTCATAAGATAACAGAGAAATGGGTTTCTCTGTTGAATCGATTGTAATAAATTGTTCTACCATTTTGATGGTAGTTTTTCCTTTAAAATCAAAGGTTGCGATTTGATAAATTAAGGTTTTATCTACCTTAGGTAGAGACCATTTATTTAGATCTTCTTCATTGAGAGGATATTCTATCAATTCAGGATTTTTAATATCGCGAAAAGAGGGTATTTTACCCTTATTAAGGATAGATGAAGAAGATGAATATAAATATGCTGAATTGGTTATATCTTTATCTTCACTATTTAAATATAATAAATGTTCAACACTCAGTTTGAGTATTGGTTTGAACATATCTGAAGTTTGCTGAGTAGTTGATTGAGTTTAGTCTGGAATTTTTTCTGAATATTTCTCTGGCTGCGTGGGCTCAGTTGCCCCATATAGCTAAGTTTTAAGAGGAATCATTTTTGGAGGAAGAAATTCTCCTCTTCCGCGGCCGTTTTGGCCACGTCCTCTTCCGCAGGGATTACAACGTAGAGTGGGCCAGCCTCGTCCTCGATTAGGGACGGGTGGTATGGAGCGCCCTTTAGGGGTGCGCCACCCTTCACTTTCCATGCTGAGTGGGTGTTCCTGTAAGATATTCTCGAGTTAGAAAATCGGGTAAAGAATTATCTTTAACTTTAATGTATTCAATGGAAAAATAAAAAATAGCAAGTTGGGCTTGCCAGGTAGCAAATATTTGTTTTGAGGCAAGATTTTGAACATCCTTTTGTAAAATGAATTTAGCAGAGGAACAATATATTCGTAGCACGAAAGTAGTATTAAGTAAATCATCTTGAAATTTAGTAATAGATTTTACTATGGCTAACATTTCTTTTTTAATAGTAGAGTAATTCTTTTGAGTAGAATTCCAAAGTGCTGAAGTAAAACGAATCAATTCTTCTTTATTAGTGGATGAATTCTTTTTGTTTAAGAATACCTCTATATCCTATATCAAAAGCATCTCTTTCGACAACTTTTAAGTAGTCAGGATTAGCTAAATTAATGCAAGGTAAATTTTTAACATGTCATTTAATAATCTGTACGGCTTTTGTACATTCGTCGTCCCAAGGGGGAGAATTTTTACGAAGCCTTTTAAATAAAGGTGCAGCGTCTTTAGAAAGATTTTTATAAAAGTCAGAGACGTAGTTTAGGGCTCCAAGAAATCATTGGAGCTATTTTTTGTCTAATATTTTATCAGGAAATTTATTAGCAAATTCAATACTTCTTTGAATAGGAATGATAGTATCATTTTTTATATGATGTCCTAAAAAACTTATTTTGGTTTGAAATAATCTTATTTTTGGTTCTGAAATTACAAGGACATTAGTCCTGGCTAACCAGATAAAAGTTTTAAGATGTTTAAAATGCTCATTAATATTTTTAGAGAAGTTTAATACATCATCTATGTAGACTAATATGTATTTATTATATGAATTAAAAATTTCATTCATAATTTTTTGAAATTCAGACGGAGCATTCTTAAGTCCAAATGGCATAACATTTCATTCGTATTGACCGAATGGAACTGTAAAAGCAGTTTTATAACGATCTTCTTCTTTGATTTGAATTTGCCAATATCCAGATTTTAAATCAAATTTTGAAAATAAATTAGCTTATGCTAGTCGATTAAGACAATCCCTTTTATTAGGGATAGGATATCTTATTCATTTTAATACTTTATTAAGTGGTTTATAATTAATCTCAAGGCATGGCTTTCCTCTTTCTTTTTCTGCTAAATTCATGACATAAAATGATGTACAACTCCAAGGAGAACTGGATTTTCTAATAATTTGTTTTTCTAATAAATCAGTGATTTCCTTTTGACAAAGAGTGAGATATTTGCGATTCATCTGAGAGGGTCGTGATTTAGTAGGTATTTGAGTTTCGTTAAACTCGTCAATATAAGGAAGACTTACACAATGGGTTTTGCGTTTCCAAAACTAATAGGATTATCACCACAAATAACAAGTTTAATATGTTTTTCAATTTCTAAGATTTTGTCTTTGATTGTTGGTTTATCTAACTGATTTTGTATTTCAACGTTTTGAATTTCTTTGAATAAGAAATTTCTATGTAATTGTTTTCCTTTAAATTTATTAATTTCATTTAATATGATTTCTTTAGGTTCAGTGATAAATTTAAATTGTATCGTAGGATCACAACAATGAGATGTAATACCTTCGGTATTAGTAGTTATAGGCATTATATTATAGAGGAATGGGGTTCCTAGTATAATATGTTGAGATAAGTTTTTAACTAATAAAAATGGAGTTTTTATACAGTAGTCTTGTTGACATACTGCTACATTAGAAAGTTTATATTCAATTTTCATATTATCTCCACTGGCGGAGATTAATTTTTGTGTTGTTTTTTCAAAGTTTATTGATGAAACTAGTCCTTGAATACAATTCATATATGCTCCACTATCTACTAGAGCAGTTAAATTTTTAAGTACTAACGAATGATTGATTACTAAAGTGATTAAAATAAACCATTTATGAATAATGGCCTTTTGTAATGAATTTATAAGAGTATTATTTTCATAATTTGATTAAGTTCTTCTGGATCGGGTTGATCGAGGATTTGTTCTAATTCAAGGTTTGTTATTCAAATAGATAGTTTATATTGTTCGGATTTTAGGGTTTGAACTTCTCGTTTTAAATTTTTTAATTCACGTTTTAAATCAGATAATGTTGTTGGTGGTGGATTTGCCTCTTGTTCTTTTAGCTTAAAACGATCTAAGACTTCTTTCATAGAATAATTTGGAAATTTTTGTGGTTGGGAGAGAAGAGTGTCTTCTGAGTTACCTAGTAATTTAATAATTTGCTCTTTAGTTTTATAATATTGAATTATTGCTAACCTTTCAATAAGTTGATCTTTTTGTTCATTAGTAAGAACAAATAGTCCTGATTTTTCTACTATAGCTTTGTAGTAGTCATTACTGGAGCAATTATTACAACATGATGAAGAATCAGAATTAGATTTTTCACTTTCATAGTTAGAATTATTAGAATCAGAAGCAGACTCAGATTCGTCTGAGTGTAAAAGAATTTTCAGTAATAATTCTTTTGTATCGTTATCAAGATTTAATTGACTGATTTTTGTTTTCATAGGACATTTATTTGAATAATGTCCTATTTTCCCACATTTAAAGCATTTAATAGATTTTCGTGTGGCTTTAGCATTTCATTTTGCCAAATTTCTTTCTCTTTTTGTTAAGGGTCTGGGCATGCAAATTGTTCGTAAAATGCCCCTAATTGTTTACGATCTGATGTTTGTTCACTTTTAAGTTGTTGTGTCATTCTAATGTCATTGCATAGTGTGATTCCTACTTTGATACATTCACTTATTATTCGTCCATATGTATACTGTTCAAAGCCTAATTGCCCATTGGTAGTTCTCAATTTATCTTTGACTTTAGTAGCAAAGGTCACAGGTAGTCCTTCTAAAAATTTTTCTTTCCAGTAACTTGAACTATCATCGGAAAGATTCATTACTCTAGTTATAAATACATCTTTATATCATCTGAAATGAGAAAAAAAGGGACATTTTAATTTTTGTAATAGAAAAACGTATTTGTTCTCAATTATCAGTCATGTATCCTAGAAAATGTTCTAATTTTTTTTTTAATAAGGGTATAAACTGCTTCATCATTTGGTTTTGAAGAGTCTAATAAACTCTTATCACTTTGCAGATCATTTCTTTCTGCTCGATTTAAATAGTTATCCCACCATCCTTTAAGGATTCCGATGAAACCAATTACTATAATTTGGATGACTTCCCATGGTTTATTATTTTTGCTTTGTGCTACAGTTGCATATATTAACATTCGATGAACAGTTTTATGAATTTGATAATCAGATAAACCGTCAAAATTTCATTCATATAACTGTCTTGGGTCATACGAAATTTGTTCATTTAATTCTTCTTCATATAAAAGATCAGTAGGGGATGGTCTTTGATAATAATATTTTCCTAAAGATTTTTTAGGGTATTTGATTCTATTTAATGATAATGGTATTTCTGAATGATAATTAAGAGTTGTTGATTTAAATTGATCTTCTAATTGATCAATGTCATAGTCGTTAGAGGACTGTTCTTCTATTTCACTATTTGAAACTATTTCATCTAATGTAGTTATTTTTTGTGATTTAATTTGTTTTATTACTTCAAACATATTGAGGTCTTCATCTAATTTTATTTTAATTGGTGGTGGAAGCTTTATAGCTGGTCTAGTAATGTTCATTTTTGAGTTTGAGTTTTCGATTTTTGCCTGTTCGGTTGTATCTTTGAACAGATCAATTCTTTTATCACTATTTTTAGATTGTTCTATTATATCCTTTAATAGATCTAGTTTTTTATCAAGGCTGTCTAAATACGAAGTTATAGTTTGTATTGTATGATTAGTGAAATTAAGCTGTTTTATAACTATAGCTAATTCTCTTATGGCAAGTTGATCTAAAGGAATATTTCCAAATTGACTCATTAAAATATCAGATTTTAAAGATTGTCCTTGAAGCATTATAATATTAGAAGTTATTTTTGTTATAAACCAATATACAAATGGAACGGTAGCTTTTCCATTTTGATTTAAATTTTCAAGTTCAACAAAATATTGATCAGATAATTTTAGTCGTTCTTCTTCTGAGAACATGTTACTGTACCATATTCAAAATGATTTGAATTTAGGTAACATATAGTGACAGATAACTATCTCTCTAAGGGCTATATTAAGTCCGTAATTCTTTGAAATTGCATTTCTGAGGGAGTCGGGGATCTGAATTCTTGACTGTCCCTGACTGGATGAAATATTCTATTTCTATTAAGTGTTAGTCCTGGACTAGAGGCTATATCGGTTTCATCTGAATTTGTTGTTTTAATTTTGTTTCCTGACGTTGAAGGAATAAAGGTTCTAGGAAGATTGATAGATCTTCTTGGATTAAATCGTATTTCTACATCTCCATCAGATGTTTGGATTATTTGATCTATATCTTGATTGATAATAGGTTTGTGTGTAATTACTTGAGGCAAGATCCATTGATCTGGGAATGTTACTTCATTCCATTTGATGACTCGGTTAGTTTCTATGTTTCAGGCTAATAGATTTGATTCTATTAGAGTAGTTCGGCTATTGGGTTGAACTATCTTTTTAACTTTTGGACTTAAGGTATTCATTACCTTAAAATGGATTCTAAAAATAAATGCTATTGTTTTAGATCTAGGGAGAAAATTATACCCATGAAGCTGAAGATGTAATTTAATTGCTTCAAAGAGATGTACATCAGTTAATGATAAACTAAGATTTGGAAAAGTATTAAAGTAAATCGATCCATGAAAAAGACTGGTTTCCATTACTCCCATAAGTGATTGTGCCCAATTAAGGCATCTACCATCTCTTAGACATGCTAGGATGGATGCATTTAGTCCTCTTAAGGTTAATGGTTTGAAAGCTATTTGGTCTAACCAATATGCAAGTATTTATAGTCTTGCATGTAAGATCTAAGATCGTCATAAGATAACAGAGAAATGGGTTTCTCTGTTGAATCGATTGTAATAGATTGTTCTACCATTTTGATGGTAGTTTTTCCTTTAAAATCAAAGGTTGCGATTTGATAAATTAAGGTTTTATCTACCTTAGGTAGAGACCATTTATTTAGATCTTCTTCATTGAGAGGATATTCTATCAATTCAGGATTTTTAATATCGCGAAAGAGGGTATTTTACCCTTATTAAGGATAGATGAAGAAGATGAATATAAATATGCTGAATTGGTTATATCTTTATCTTCACTATTTAAATATAATAAATGTTCAACACTCAGTTTGAGTATTGGTTCGAATATATCTGAATTTTGCTGAGTAGTTGATTGAGTTTAGTCTGGAATTTTTTCTGAATATTTCTCTGGCTGCGTGGGCTCAGTTGCCCCATATAGGTAAGTTTTAAGAGGAATCATTTTTGGATGATGAAATTCTCCTCTTCCGCGGCCGTTTTGGCCACGTCCTCTTCCACGGGGATTTCCACGTAGAATGGGCCAGCCTTGTCCTCAATTAGGGACGGGTGGTATGGAGCGCCCTTTAGGGGTGCACCACCCTTCACTTTCCATGCTGAGTGGGTGTTCCTGTAAGATATTCTTGAGTTAGAAAATCGGGTAAAGAATTATCTTTACCTTTAATGTATTCAATGGAAAAATCAAAAATAGCAAGTTGGGCTTGCCAGGTAGCAAATATTTGTTTTGAGGCAAGATTTTGAACATCCTTTTGTAAAATGAATTTAGCAGAGGAACAATATATTCGTAGCACGAAAGTAGTATTAAGTAAATCATCTTGAAATTTAGTAATAGATTTTACTATGGCTAACATTTCTTTTTTAATAGTAGAGTAATTCTTTTGAGTAGAATTCCAAAGTGCTGAAGTAAAACGAACCAATTCTTCTTTATTAGTGGAAGAATTCTTTTGTTTAAGAATACCTCTATATCCTATATCAGAAGCATCTGTTTCGACAACTTTTAAGTAGTCAGGATTAGCTAAATTAATACAAGGTAAATTTTTAACATGTCATTTAATAATCTGTACGGCTTTTGTACATTCATCGTCCCAAGGGGGAGAATTTTTACGAAGCCTTTTAAATAAAGGTGCAACGTCTTTAGAAAGATTTTTATAAAAGTCAGAGACGTAGTTTAAGGCTCCAAGAAATCATTGGAGCTATTTTTTGTCTAATATTTTATCAGGAAATTTATTAGCAAATTCAATACTTCTTTGAATAGGAATGATAGTATCATTTTTTATATGATGTCCTAAAAAACTGATTTCGGTTTGAAATAATCTTATTTTTTGTTCTGAAATTACAAGGACATTAGTCCTGGCTAACCAGATAAAAGTTTTAAGATGTTTAAAATGCTCATTAATATTTTTAGAGAAGATTAATACATCATCTATGTAGACTAATATGTATTTATTATATGAATTAAAAGTTTCATTCATAATTTTTTGAAATTCAGACGGAGCATTCTTAAGTCCAAATGGCATAACATTTCATTCGTATTGACCGAATGGAATTGTAAAAGCAGTTTTATAACGATCTTCTTCTTTGATTTGAATTTGCCAATATCCAGATTTTAAATCAAATTTTGAAAAAAAATTAGCTTATGCTAGTCGATTAAGATGATCCCTTTTATTAGGGATAGGATATCTTATTCATTTTAAAACTTTATTAATTGGTTTATAATTAATCTCAAGGCATGGCTTTCCTCTTTCTTTTTTTGCTAAATTCATGACATAAAATGATGTACAACTCCAAGGAGAGCTGGATTTTCTAATAATTTGTTTTTCTAATAAATTAGTGATTTCCTTTTGACGAAGAGTAAGATATTTGTGATTCATCTGAGAGGGTCGTGATTTAGTAGGTATTTGACTTTCGTTAAAATCGTCAATATAAGGAAGACTTACACAATGGGTTTTGCGTTTCCAAAAACTAATAGGATTATCACCACAAATAACAAGTTTAATATGTTTTTCAATTTCTAAGATTTTGTCTTTGATTGTTGGTTTATCTAACTCATTTTGTATTTCAACGTTTTGAATTTCTTTGAATAAAAAATTTATATGTAATTATTTTCCTTTACATTTATTAATTTCATTTAATATGATTTCTTTAGGATCAGTGATAAATTTAAATTGTATCGGAGGATCACAACAATGAGATGTAATACCTCGGTATTAGTTGTTTTAGGCATTATATTATAGAGGAATGGAGTTCCTAGAATAATATGTTGAGATAAGTTTTTAACTAATAAAAATGGAGTTTTTATACAGTAGTCTTGTTGACATACTGCTACTTGAGAAAGTTTATATTAAATTTTCATATTATCTCCACTGGCGGACGTTAATTTTTGTGTTGTTTTTTCAAAGTATATTGATGGAATTAGTCCTTGAATACAATTCATATCTGCTCCACTATCTACTAGAGCAGTTAAATTTTGAAGTACTAACGAATGATTGATTACTAAAGTGATTGAAATAAACCATTTATGAATAATGGCCTTTTGTAATGAGTTTATAAGAGTATTATTTTCATAATTTTGATTAAGTTCTTCTGGATCGGGTTGATCGAGGATTTGTTCTAATTCAAGGTTTGTTATTCGAATATATAGTTTATCTTGTTTGGATTTTAGGGTTTGAACTTCTCGTTTTAAATTTTTTAATTCAAGTTTTAAATCAGATAATGTCGTTGGTGAGGGATTTGCCTCTTGTTCTTTTAGCTTAAAATTATCTAAGACTTCTTTCATAGAAAAATTTGGAAATTTCTGTGGTTGGGAGAGAAGAGTGTCTTCTGAGTTACCTAGTAATTTAATAATTTGCTCTTTAGTTTTATTATATTGAATTATTGCTAACATTTCAATAAGTTGATCTTTTTGTTCATTAGTAAGAACAAATAGTTCTGATTTTTCTACTATAACTTTGTACTAGTCATTACTGGAGCAATTATTACAACATGATGAAGAATCGGAATCAGATTTTTCGCTTTCATAGTTAGAATTATTAGAATCAGAAGCATACTCAGATTCGTCTGAGTGTAAAATAATTTTCATTAATAATTCTTTTGTATCGTTATCAAGATTTAATTGAATGATTTTTGTTTTCATAGGACATTTATTTGAATAATGTCCTATTTTCCCACATTTAAAGCATTTAATAGATTTTCGTGTGGCTTTAGTTTTATTATGTTTAATTGGTTTTTCGTTGGATATAAATGATTTTTTATTAAATTTCTTTGAGTGAGAGCTTGGCTTTTCTTTTTTATTTGGCCTTCATTTTGCCAAATTTCTTTCTCTTTTTGTTAAGGGTTCTGGGCATGCAAATTGTTGGCAAAATGCCCCTTATTGTTTACTATCTAATGTTTGTTCACTTTTAAGTTGTTGCGTCATTCTAATGTCATTGCATAGTGTGATTCCTACTTTTATACATTCACTTATTATTCGTCCATATGTATACTGTTCAAAGCTTAATTGCCCATTGGTAGTTCTCAATTTATCTTTGACTTTAGTAGCAAAGGTCACAGGTAGTCCTTCTAAATTTTTTTTTTTCTAGTAACTTAAACTAGCATCGGAAAGATTCATTACTCTAGTTATAAATACATCTTTATACCATCTGAAATGAGATAAAAGAGGGATATTTTAATTTTTGTAATAGAAAACGTATTTGTTCTCGATTATCAGCCATGTATCCTAGAAAATGTTCTAAGATATTATGAATAAGGGTATAAAATGCTTCATCATTTGGTTTCGAAGAGTCTAATAAACTCTTATCACTTTGTAGATCATTTCTTTTTGCTTGATTTAAATAGTTATCCCACCATCCTTTAAGGATTCCGGTGAAACCATTGACTATAATTTGGACGACTTCGCATGGTTTATTATTTTTGCTTTGTGCTACAGTTGCATATATTAACATTCGATGAACAGTTTTATGAATTTGATTATCAGATAAACCTTCAAAATTCCATTCATATAACTGTCTTAGATCATACAAAATTTGTTCATTTAATTCTTCTTCATATAAAAGATCAGTAGGGGATGGTCTTTGATAATAATATTTTCCTAAATATTTTTTAGGGTATTTGATTCTATTTAATGATAATGGTATTTCTGAATGATAATTAAGAGTTGTTGATTTAAATTGATCAATGTCAAAGTCGTTGGAGGACTGTTCTTCTGTTTCACTATCTGAAACTATTTCATCTAATGTCGTTATTTTTTGTGATTTAATTTGTTTTATTACTTCAGACATATTGAGGTCTTCATCTAATTTTATTTTAATTTGTGGTGAAAGCTTTATAGCTGGTCTAGTAATGATCTTTTTTGGGTTTGAGTTTTCGATTTTTGCCTGTTCGGTTGTATCTTTGAACAGATCAATTCTTTTATCACTATTTTTAGATTGTTCTATTGTATCCTTTAATAGATCTAGTTTTTTTATCAAGGCTATCTAAATACGAAGTTATAGTTTGTATTGTATGATTAGTGAAATTAAGCTGTTTAATAACTATAGCTAATTCTCTTATGGCATGTTGACCTAAAGGAATATTTTCAAATTGACTCATTAAAATATCAGATTTTGAAGATTGTCCTTGAAGCATTCTAATATTAGAAGTTATTTTTGTTATAAACCAATATACAAATGGACTGGTAGCTTTTCCATTTTGATTTAAATTTTCAAGTTCAACAAAATATTGATCAGCTAATTTTAGTCGTTCTTCTTCTGAGAACATGTTTCTGTACCAAATTTGAAATGATTTGAAATTAGGTAACATATAGTGACAGATAACTGTCTCTCTAAGGGCTGTATTAAGTCCGTAATTCATTGAAATTGCATTTCTGAGGGAGTCGGGGATCTGAATTCTTGATTGTCCCTGACTGGATGAAATATTCTATTTCTATTAAGTGTTAATCCTGGACTAGAGGCTATATCAGTTTCATCTGAATTTGTTGTTTTAATTTTGTCTCCTAACGTTGAAGGAATAGAGATTCTAGGAAGAATGATAGATCTTCTTAGATTAAATCATACTTCTTCATTTCCATGAGATGTTTGGATTATTTGATCTATATCTTGATTGATAATAGGTTTGGGTGTAACTACTTGAGGCAAGATCCATTGATGTGGGAATGTTACTTCATTCCATTTGATGACTCGGTTAGTTGCTATGTTTGAGGCAAATAGATTTGTTTCTATTAGAGTAGTTCGGCTATTGGGTTGAACTATCTTTTGAACTTTTGGACTTAAGGTATTCATTACCTTAAAATGGATTCTAAAAATTAATGCTATTGTTTCAGATCCAGGGAGAAAATTATACCCATGAAGCTGAAGATGTAATTTAATTGCTTCAAAGAGATGTTCATCAGTTAATGATAAACTAAGATTTGGAAAAGTATTAAAGTAAACCGATGCATGACAAAGACTGGTTTCCATTACTCCCATAAGTGATTGTGCCCAATTAAGGCATCTGCCATCTCTTAAACAGGCTAGGATGGATGCATTTAGTCCTCTTAAGGTTAATGGTTTGAAAGCTATTTGGATTAAACCAATATGCAAATATTTATAGTCTTGCATGTAAGATCTAAGATCGTCATAAGATAACAGAGAAATGGGTTTCTCTGTTGAATCGATTGTAATAGATTGTTCTACCATTTTGATGGTAGTATTTCCTTTAAAATGAAAGGTTCCGATTTGATAAATTAAGGTTTTATCTACCTTAGGTAGATACCATTTATTTAAATCTTCTTCATTGAAAGGATATTCTATCAATTCAGCATTTTTAATATCGCAAAAAGAGGGTATTTTACCCTTATTAAGGATAGATGAAGAAGATGAAGATGCCATCTTTTTAATACTAGATTGGTAAGATTATGTTTCAACATATTAATAGTGAAGGCATGACTGAAATGGTTTAGTGAGGAATGAAACTTACACTATTCATCTAATTACATAAAAACATGAACTATCACAGACTAACAACCCGAAGTCAAGGGATTTACTGCCAAAGTTCAATTCCATTATGTAAAAAAGACTGAAGTGTAAGGGACTTTACATACATAAACTCATAATGTCCTGCCCCCAATTAAAGAGTTGAAAAATAAACTTACGAACCTGAGTAACACTACTCACACATGGCTCTGATACCAAATTGCGGAACTTAGTAGAAACAGAACGCAGAAACAGAACAGTAGAAACAATATATATATATATATATATATATATATGTGTGTGTGTGTGTGTGTGTGTGTGTGTGTGTGTGTGTGTGTGTGTGTGTGTGTGTGTGTGTGTGTTTTTAGGTCGAGTTCAGCTCCAATGAAAAATTGGCCTGCCTTTAATTGATCATACCCAAACCCAACATGTTACACAAATGGGTTAGCAATTCAAACCCGAACCTAACCAGCTCTAAACTCGGGTTAATTGACCCGACATGCTGACCCTATTGGGCAAGGCAAGAGCAACACAAGGGTAGGCAATCCGCGAGCACGAGGTGCCTGGGTGAGGCGAGGCCAGCTGGTGCGTCCCTATGAGCGCGACAGACTGTTAGAGCAAGTGATCATGAGAGGAGCGGGGCGCGATCTGAATCTGGGTTTTTTGATTGACCCAAACCCAACCCAAAATTAAAAACGGGTTAAAATATAAAACCTGAAACCCGAACCCGACACATTTTTCAAACGGGTTGACCTGGACTCAAAATTTTTGGATTGGGCCTTTGGGTCCTATCAAATATATATTGACACACACACATGTGTGTGTGTGTATGTGCGTGCGCGCGTGACAATAGGTAGTTATTAGTAGTTTTTTTATTGAATGAAGAGGCTGAGTGCTTGTGGATGGGCCAACAGGCTGAGTGCTTCTAATATATTTTGAGTTTGGTTTGTACCACCTTTTGTACATCAGTAGATGTATGAAACTTTTTTAGGTTAGTTCAGGGGTACAAAATTATTATGCAGTCTGAGACATATTTTATTGTTCTTGCTAAATATGCTCCAAAATTGCTTTGTAGTTCTGAGAAAAAGTGATATAGATTTTTTAGAGGATTGCGAGACATTTTGAGGTAGCCAATGATTCCATTCCATATTTTTTATTTCTCTGAGTTTGTAGAGCGACCCTGTCTGATTGAAAATGATCTAATAGGTACTCAACAATGATGGACTACTAGTATGAAGCGATTTGGTAGTGAAACTTTTGCTAATGGATTTTTTAAAAAGAGTTTAGGCTAGGTGGACAGGCTGTGTCTGTGTTAGCTCCTACATAGGTAGTATTTCAAGTTTAGAGGGTTGTGTTAGTGGGGCACCTGTATGCCCGAGTTTGATAGATGACACTTTGCTCAATGCTACAATATTTCAAGAAAATGTTTTCAGTACGGGCTGGTGAGACACATGATAGCTGAGTGTTAACAAGAAGGATCCAACTGACATTTTAAACTTCAATATGATGGTTCGGTCAGATTTACGGGGAGACTGAGGATAGTTTAACTCCTCACATTTTTTAAGGGATCATCTAATAGAGGCAGTGGTTATAATTTGATAGTAGGCTTTATAGCAAGTAGGCTTCTTCTAGGAAAGAGAGAATATATTGGTTATGTTGCTCTAGTTTCAATTCAAGTTCATTTATGCAGTTTGACTCAATATGAGGCTTGAGATACCCCAGATGTTATTATAGTACTGTCTTTATTATTTATTACCCTTAGCATATTTTATTTGATTTTGGAGCTAGACATTCATTTATTTCTAAGAGCTACTCTGATTTACTATGCTGGCTTACTATCTTTTTCTTTATCTAATACTTTTCTAACTATAGAGGGTATGGTACTCAGTAGGGTATATTTTTATGACTTAAAACATATCTGATAAAAAGTGAAGGTCTATTATATGATTCCATTACCATTTTTTTTATTTAATATTATTTTGGGTATGGACTGGTTGAGCCAGGATGACACTTAGATTAATTGTTTAAGGAAGTGAGTTACTTTTTTTCTAGGCAGTGAGAGTTACTTACTTCTGGCTATTAGGGCAGTTTTATCTTTCTTGATTACTACTTTTAAGTAGATGAAATGTGGAAGAATGGTTGTATGATATTTATAGCATCTGTACAGGATAGTAGAGTAGAGTCTAGATCTATTTTTGATGTCCTGGGAACTTCTAGATATTCTGGAGAAGTTAGTCAATTTGCCTCTAAATAGAGATAAAGAGTTCTGTATTGATGTATTTCTTGGTATGATCCATATATCCAAGGCTTCTTATAGGATGGCACCTAAGAAGCTTTAAGAGATGAAGGTGCAACTTTAGGAGTTCGTTGATCAATGTTTTGTCTATCTTAATATATATATATATATATATATATATATATATATATATATATATATATATATATATATATATATATATATATATATATATATATATATATATATATATATATATATCGTTGTGGAGCACCAATTCTATTTATGAAGAAAAGGATGGTATTATGCGTATATACATTGATTATAGGGAGTTGAGTATAATTACTATCAAGAATTAGTATCATCTACTATGAATTGATGATTTATTTGATTATCTTGTTGGATCTTCTAAATTTCTAAAATCAATTTTTGATCTAGCTATTATCAAGTAAAATGAGAGAGATGGAGGTGATGACCACTGCTTTTAACACTCAATATAGACACCATGAGTTATTAGTCATATCTTTTAGGGTGACTAATGCATCAGTAATTTTCATGGATTTGATGAAAAAAAATATTCCAAGAGTATTTGGATCAGTTTGTGATTGTATTTAAAGATAACATTTTAGTTTATTCGGCTTCTGAGGAAGATCATGTTATTCATTTTAGGATTATTTTTGAGATTTTGAGGCAACATCAACTATATGCTAAGTTCTCTAAATGCAAATTATGACTGCAGAGAATATTTATTTTCTATGGCACATGGTGAGTACAAGTAATTTGATAGATTCCTAGAAGGTTTAAGCCATTATTGGTTGGCTGAGGCCTAATATAGTATCGGGGGTACGTAGCTTCTTAGGTATGATTGATTATAACAAGAAGTATGTGGAAAAATTTTCTTAGATTTTTGCAACTATGACAAGATTGACTTAGAAGTTAGTAGATTTAATATAGACATCTGAGTATAAGGCTAACTTTTAGAAGCTAAAGGATTCTTTGATTTTTGCTTCAATTATGATACTTTCATCAATTATAGAATGATTTTTGATATTTAGTGATGCTTCATTGAAGGCTAAGGGGATCACTCCTTAGTTTATAGACATTGCTAGTGTTTTTTATAAACTCTTTTCCTATAGTTCAGGTGCAACTAGGTTCTAGAAAGTGGTTGAATAAGTAATATAGTTTTTAGAGCTTGCAAATGGGAAATCAAACTCATGATCATTTCTTGAAATTTTGGATGGCATATTGTTTTTTAAGGGAACCTACTCTACCCTTAAGGAAACTAAGGGCTTTGGGTGGGATTTGATGGGGATAATGCTAGGAAATGGATAGGGGATGGTGAGAGGATGAAAGTAAAATAATTTTAAAGCAATAACAAAATACTAAAATAAAAGTAATATAGGCATGCTATTTACCAAACTAGCAAAGGTTACAGTGATTACCAACTCTCTTCATATGAGGGTTGGCCACCAAGCTTCTTCTTCTAGGTTGGAACTTCAAATTTGTAAAGACAACACTAGCCATTTCTAATTCATTCCATACTTCTTAAATAAATAAAACAATTATATTTAAATTGCACAAAAAAAGAGAAAAAAAGAGTGACTGAGGGGTAGGCCACTCTAATGTAGGAGTGAGCCTGCAATTACTTAAAACTACATCATCTATCTTGCCTTGGTACACTAACAAAGCATATCCCCGTGTAGAAATTATGATTATGCTTCTTAAAGTGGTTTTATAGAACAAAAAATTTAATTTTTGTATAAGAAAGCAACTTTAAGAAGCAGTAAGAAAGTTCTCTCAAACAAAGCTTAAGTGATACTATATTTATGTTGTTTTAAAACTCAGTATGAAAGCGGTCCCAAACAAAGCCTTAGTCTCTTATCAAATAATTGAAAAATATATTTATGCAGCAATGCTAAATTGCTGACATTAAAAAATAGACTTAATTTCTTATAATAAGAATAGATTTAAAAATTAAGTGAAACCATCATTATGTGTCCAACCTAATTTTGATCTACCTTGATTCATTCCCTAACAATTATAATTGATTAAATAATCATTATTTCCATCAAGTGATTAAGCTTAAAAAAACGTGATTGCAATATGAAAAGTAAAGTAGTAAGAAAGTTGTCCCAAACAAAATTTTGATCTTATTAACTGTGTTGATCGATACAAATTAAACAGTTTGTATAAAAATTATAATGAAAATTGATTCTCAGACACTTAAGTGCTTATCTAAAATAGAGTTTTAGAAACATATGTTTAGAAAAATGGAGTTTAATAAAATGGAGTTTAGAAAAAAGCAAGAGGGGAATGGCGGTCAATTTTTCATCCAAAAGGTGTTACCAAAAAGTAAAGATGAAATAATTAATTTATAAATAATCTTATTTGGAGCATATTTGAAGATAAAAACTTTCAAAATTAAATTTGGGACTATCCAAATTTCAATCTCGGCAACCGTGACTAATCTAAGGACACCAAAATCTGCACAATCCAAGTTCGAAGGGGCTCGAACCTAGTGACTAAATCATATTTGGAAGCTTCAAAGCATTAATTGAGTAATTAAATAATCTTCAAATATGGCATACTTATAGTCAAATAAAGTGGCTTGACAAGACGAATCCAACGAGCTCAAGATCACTCAATTCTGACATCATTAAGGCATTTAAATGCTTGACGAAAGTTCCATGACCGAAGGAATTAATATGGACAGTTTGATGAAGCACTCTGACTTTGTTCTGCATTTTCAATTTACGGAGTATGTCAGTCCCAAAAATTTATAAACATACATTCATTCTTCACCTTTGGGGGTGGGGACGATCACCACAAGTTATCTCTATCGACAATCATCATTGCCACCAACGATATAGATCAGAAGTCAGCACCATCTCCAGTATACTGACAAAATTTGAACTTGGTCTTGGGTATATTTGTCCTCAAGTGGACATCTATTCATATAATTGGTATCAAAAAAATTAAATCATGTTATTGGATATAGATTGCCCCTCTCTATGGACTTGGTCTTTTTACTTTTCCTTTTCTTTAACAATAAAACAATAAAGAAAAGAGAATTTTGTATCATTTGTTACATATTGAATTTTATATTTAGGTCATACCCGTGGCTTTTTTGTTTTTCTATTTTCATATAAAAAATTTTCTATTCTTATTACTTTAAACTGTGTTGAACTTTTGTACGCTACTAAGATAAAAGCATACTTATATTTTCGAGCATGTAAAAGTATAATAGGTCAAATCTTTCAATTTTTTTTTTAGAATATATATTAACTATTTTATTTAAAATCTTGATATTTCTATATTTACTTGTCAAGTTGTCTTGTTATTTTTCTCAACCCTTGATACGTCATGCAAAAATTATCTTTATTGGGCACGAATCTCGAGGCAAAATCAGTTCGGAAACTTCAAAAATTAATTTCCGAAACATATGAACTTCGATTTCAGCGAGCTTATAGTCAAACTGAGCGTCTCGGAAATACAAACCCAACAACACCAAGATCAACCCAATCCGAGCCCAAATGAGTCCGCATCAAGGGCTCAAAGTGCTGTTGGAAGGTTCAAACCGCAATTTGAGTTGCCAAACGTTCTCCGATTTTGACGAGCTTATACTCGAATCGAACGGTTCGATGAGACAAATCCAACGAGCCAAAGATCGTAGAATTCTGACATCAGTAAAGCCTTCAAATGTCTAATGAACGGTGAATGATCAAAGGATTCGATATCGGCCGTCCATTCAAAACACTCTCAATTCGCCCCTGATCTCACGCCTATTTACGGGCTATGCCACTCCAGAAAAACTATAAATAGAGCCCTCATTATACACCAAGGGGGGTCAAGGGAAGAGAGAGAAGAAGAAGAGGAGAAAGGGGAAAAGGAGATTCCTCACCTCCTCGACCACCGCCGGAGCTCTTCTTGCCGCCTGAAGACGCCAGAACTCTGCCAGATATTCGGGAGAATGCCAGAATTCTGCCCAACTTCCATGGGATGATAGAATGCTTCCCAATTTACAAGATAGTTTCCTCCTGACGTCGAAACTCCGCCCAAGTGAAGCCGGAGTTCTCCTCTGCCACCAAAGACGTCGGACTTCTACCCGACGTCGGATCTTCACTCTTCCCCAAGTTTCTACCTGACGCCGAACTTCTACCGGTTATCGGACTTCTCTGGACGCCTATGCGAAGATGCATTTCTTTCCATTGCTGGACTTCTACCTGACGCTGTCCTTCTGATCTTCGTCGTCAGACTACAGTCCTTCCGACCTCTGTCGCCAGCCGACTACGATCCTTCTGACTTACGTCGCCCGCCGACTACAGTCTTTCCGACATCCGTCGCCTATTGACTACGGACCTTCTGACTTATGTTGCCCGCCGACTACAGTCTTTTCAACCTCCGTCGCCCGTGGTCCTCCTGACTTATGTCGCACGCCGACTACAGTCCTCCGTCGCCAGCTGACTACGGTCCTCCTGACCTACGTCGCCTGCGGACTGCAGTCCTTCTAACAAAGAGAATACGTCGATAGTAGCTCTTTGTATTTACATCATGTAATGTACTCCATAAGATGTACATCATGCTAAGGCCTTCTCCCAGGGAAGGGCCTCATTTGTAATCGACTTTAAATACTAGTGGAATTGTTCAAACTGGGCTAGGCCCTGTGGTTTTTCCCCCTTTTCAGGGGCTTTCCACGTAAAAATCTTGGTGTCTCATAAATGTTAGACCTCTCTCCTTATCTGATTGCGTGGCGGATTTTTGTACAAACGCTAAGACGATAAACTTTATATTTCTCTTCCGCCGCGAATACTCCTGGACGCTACAACCCTAACTCCTCGAGGATTTATAAATCAATATTATTTGCACCACCACAGATGAAGAAGGTCAGCACCCGAAGCACCTCGCCGGAGCTCTCAACGATGGGACAACTGGTTGTCAAGGTCATCGGCAACCTATGTTTGTCCATCTTTGTCGTCTCCGTCCTTATTTTCTACATCAATGCCGCCACCTACTAACTCCTCGACCCATGGTTCCAAACCTCCAAAGCCATCACCAAATCCCTCTATGCCACTCTTCCCAACTCCAGCTTCGCAATTGACGGCTCTCTTCTACACACCGGCGAAGATCTCATCGCCTCCCCCCTTCTGCCACGAACATCGACGCATCTCTCCTTGACAACAACTCCTTCCCTAACTCCTCGGCCTGTGATCAAAATGCCCCACTCTATTATTCCAACCCCACCGTCCTAGCCACAATCCAACGCGTCAAATCCAAGATCTACCGCAAATCCATTAACTTCATTTTGTACGACACGCCTGTCAATGAATCCAATCCCGATGAATGTGACGCCGCCTGGCACATCCACAACCATTTGTAGAAGTCCTGACAATGCTACCTTGACTCTGATAATGCTACCGTGACTCCACCGCGTCCGCCTTGCTTTTGCCAAGAATTGCACCTTCGAGGTCATTCGCGCCGGTAAGTTCTGCTACCTCGACCAACGCCGCCTGCCGTCCCCATCGCCCCACCTACCCACCGGCCATCCAAATCCCAGATTAGACATCAATGACATGATCCCCACCGTTGGATCTGAATTAGAGTTCTGCAAGGGGCGATACCTATACTACACTCGTGGTAGTGATTATGGCAAGACTATAAATCATTATTTATGGAGCTTCCTCTGCAGCCTCAGAGAAGCCAAGTTACTCAACCAGACTTTCTTCATGTATCTCTGTGAATGCCTTACCGAGAGCTATACTTCTACAGGAGAGAATGAAGATGGTAAGGATTGCTAGTTTTACTTTGATTTCAAGCTTCTAAAGAACTCAGCTTCAGTTATTGAGGAGGGGAATTTTCTTTGGGACTTGAGGAAATGGGATCGCTCCTATAGTAAAGGCTGGAAGTGCAATGGTCCGATTAGTGTTAGAAAAGTGCCTACCAACAAGATCACCCCAATGCCACACTTAAAAATTTGAAATCAAAGTCCAATGAAGAAATAAGAGGAGAACATGCAGGGAAATTCTATCTTGGCCCCCCTACGAGCCATTGAAGTTTTATTTATAGTAGTTTCAAACCAATTACAAAATATTTACACTAATAATTCAATTACAATCAAACTATCCACTAATCATAACAAAATCCTACACTAATAGAAAACTAAGATTAATGCAATACAAACTCTTTGAATAAAACATTAATCTCAAAACAAATATAAGAATATTTGAACACATCCTGATACCAAGATATTTTAACATAGTTTCCTTCTACAGTAAATGCTTGTCTTTTAGTCTTCCATCTATACGCTCTGTTGGTAGATCCCTAGTTTTCTTCCCAATTGCTGCAACTTTCCCCTACTTTATCTCTATCTTTCTTCGCCTCAGAAGCTCTTCTTTCCCTTGTTGCTCTCTGTTTTCAAATAAATTGCATAAATGATCAACATATTATGTATATATAGACATATACATATAATAGTTCATTGTCTATTACTTATACTTCTTCCTACATTCAGCCAAATTAAAAAGTTGATTTTCAGTTTAGAAAATAAACTAATAATTTCTAATAAAATAATATAATTTATTAATTATTCATCAATTATTGATAATTATGTCATCTTAATCATACTTTAAAGTTTTTTTTATCTATTAATTTCAATTAAACTTATTCAACATTAACATATCAAAAAGAAAAATTACCTAAGTACTGCTGCGGTTATTCTTTCTACTACCACTCTGATTCTGATTGCCAGCTCTCATAATAAATCCTTCATCCCCACCATTATACTTCTCAGAAAATCTTTTAGAACGAATGGTGCCCAGCTGTGAGCTTTATCATCACTATTTTCATTAATTTTAACTTCAGTAAGTTGCATCCCATTCTCCATAGAAATAATTTCTTCAAAGTAGAGTTTCTAGAAAATGTGCACCTCAAAGGTGTTGTCGAGGTGGTGAACTGTGATGAGGTGAGGATGCTCGATCTTCTCTTTCCAGCTTAGGAAGTAAACTATGTGAAGCCTCCTCATCAGTACCTCATCTCCTCCCTTCCTTTCTTTGCTAGCTTCCATCTCGCTCTTCACAAGACTTTGTTTCTCAAATATCTTTTAATTTGCCTCCTAATGGACAACTTCAAGCTATCTATATTTCTATCCATATAAATAGATGGAGAGAGGGGGGGGGAGAGAGAGAGAGAGAGAGAGAGAGAGAGAGAGAGAGAGAGAGAGAGAGAGAGAGAGAGAGAGAGAGAGAGAGAGAGAGAGAGAGAGAGAGAGAGAGAGAGAGAGAGAGAGGGATTGATTGACTAGTTATTCTCAAGGGAGTTCGATATTTACTCTTCTCATGCAAGTAATTATCAAGCTTTCTACCTTATCTTGAGTTGTTTATGGGATTCTTTTGCTAAATAATCATGTCAAATAATATGAATATATTGGAGAATTAATAGAGATCAATCTATTTATTTGTTTCCTAAAAGGAGATAATTATGAGTGATAATTGTCATAAAAAGAAGATAATTATGTATAACCCTTGCAAGAAAATAGGAGATTAGGGTAACAGCTAATAAAGGGTGGATGAAATTTATTTGTTTGCTAGTTGATTTAGTCTCAAGATGATTCCGTTAAAATTTTGTGCTCGGGAACAATTTTAAATGTTTTAATAAGTTGATTGAAAATAATATTTAGGGAGATTATCTCCTATAAATAATATTCTCATGTGATTAAATGAGCTCTTGATGCATATTATTTGATGATACATAGATCTATTTTAGTGGAATAAGGACTGATGTAAGAAACTTTCAAGTAAAACACATTAGAAGATAATTGTTATGATATGTGTGGAATTTTAGATTTAGGCTTCGTTTGGAACGGCTTTTTTAATGCTTTTTAAAACTGTTTTCTAGTACAAAATTTTTAATTTTTGTAATAAAAAGCTATTTTAAAATGCAGAAAAAAGCCGTCCCAAACAAAGGCTTAAGCTTCATTTGGAACGGCTTTCTTACTACTTAAAGCATTTTTCTAGAACAAATTTTTTTAATTTTTGTACTAAAAAATTGCTTCATGAAGAAATTAAAACGTCCTCACATACGAAGCCTTAGTCTCCTATCAAATAATTAAAAATTATATTAATGCAACAATACTAAGTTGTTGAAATTAAAAAAAAAAAAATTTTTAATATTAAAAATAGATTTAATAATTAAGTGATACTATCATTATGTATCCAACCAAATTTTGATCTCCCTTATTCATTCCCTAGCCATTATAATGGTTGAATAATCATTATTTACATCGATTGAGTAAGATTACATCAAATATTTATCTTTTATATTTGATATCACATTAATAAAATAAAAACATTTGAATAATAATAAATGTTTTTTTTGGTAAATTAATATTTCATGGGGCATGCACCTTAAAATTTTTGATATCTTTTAAAGATTAAGGTCTCGTTTGCGACGGCTTTCTTATTTCTTCTTAAAGCAGCTTTATATATAGTACAAAATTTTAATTTTTGTACTAGAAAATTGTTTTAAGAAGTAGTAAGAAAGTTGTCTCAATGCTTCATATAGGACAGCATTCTTACTATTTCGTAAAGTTACTATAAGGAAAGTAACTTCTTAAAGCTGTTATAGAAAACATCTTCCTAGTACAAATTTTTTTTTAAGCAGCGAATAATCAATAGTCAAATAAAATATGTGATTGCAGTGTGAAAAGCAAAGGAATAAGAAAGTTTTCCCAAACAAAGTCTAAGTGATGTTCACCAAATCATGGGAATTTGATCTTATTAATTGTGTTGATCGATAAGATTAAACATAAAATTAATTCCTAACTAGTAAAGAATATAATTATTTTAATAGAAGATTACATCCCTAACAGTTTGCTTAAAAATTATAATGAAAATTGATTCACAGACAACTCTCATCGACACTCAATAGGGCTTACACTATATGACATATTTTCCTTTCAAATTATCTTTTATTAAATTTTAGAAATCGGCATTTCAAAAAAAAAATATTTGAGAATTGTTACTCAATAAAGCTTACACTAAATGAAAATTTTAATATATTTGAGATAAGAGTCAAAAGGCTTTAGCCATTTGCTAGCTACAAAGGGGAAGATCTTTTTTTTTTTCTTGATACATCTTCAAAAATTTATCATGATCGGGCACGAATCTCGAGGCAAAATCAGGTTGGAAACTTCTAAAATTAAAATTGGGACCATCCAAACTCTGATTTTAGCAAACTTATAGTCGAACCGAACGTCTCAAAAATACGAACCCAATGACACAAATTTCAAGTCAATCCGAGGCCAAATGGATCCAAATCAAGGGCCTGAAGCACTGTTAGATGGTTCAAACTGCAATTTGGATTACCAAATGATTTTCAAACGTGACATGCTTATGGTTGAATCGAGCGGCTCGATGAGACAAATCCAACGACCCCAAAATCACAAAATTTTGATATAAATAAGACCTTCAATGTCTAGATAACGGTCTAGGGTCAATGTATTCAACATCGGCCATCCATCCAAATCACCCCCAATTACCCTTTATCTTCCTCCTATTCACGGGTCAAGCTACTCTAGGAAATTTATAAATAGACCCCTCCTTCCTCTTAAAATTAAGAGATCAAGAGAGAGAACGGAGATCGCTCTTGACCCTTAACTCCACCTCAACCACCGCCCGGAGTTCCGCCAGACCACTACCTGATGCCCGGAGTTCCGCCGGATCACCACGTGAGGCTCAGACTACTGTTGGACCACCACCTGAGGCTCAGAGTTCTGTCAGACCACCACCTGAGGCCCAGAGTTCTGCTGGACCGACACCTTAGGCTTAGACTTTGGTTGGACCATAACCTGAGGCCCGGAGTACCGCCCAACCACCAAATGAGGCCGGAGCTATGTCAGACCACCAGACGAGGATTGAAGTTTCATCGGACAACCACCTAATGTCTGGAGTTATGTCGGACCACCACTTAATGCCTAGACTTCATTCAGATTACCTTCTAAGGCTCAGAGTTCTGCCAGACCACCACATGATGCCCGAATTTCTGCCGGACCACCACTTGAGGCCTGGACATCTGCTGTGCCACCACCTGATGCCTAGAGTTTTGCCAAGCCACCACCTGAGGCCCAGACTTCTGTTGGACTACCACCTAAGGCCTGAACTTCTATTGGACCACTACTTAAGGCTCAAACTTCTTCTTTACCACCACCTGAGGCCCAGTGTTCTTTTGAACAACCACCAAAGCCTAGACTTTTACCAGATAACTACCTGAGGCCAAGACTTCCACCAGACCACCACCTGAGGCCCGAAGTTCTACAAGACCACCACTCGATGCCCAAAGTTCTTATAGATAACCACCTGATGCGTGGAGTTCCGCTAAATAACCACTTGAGCCTAGACTTCTTCTAGACTACCACCTGAGGCCCGAACTTCTGTCGAACGACCACCTGAGGCCCAAACTTCTGTCGGACCACCACCTGATGCCCGCTGTTTTGTCAGACTAGCACATGAAACCCGAACTTCTATCTAACCACCACCTTAGGCTTGTACTTCTGCTTGACCACCACCTAATACCTAGAATTCTACCAGACCACCACCTGACATTGGAGTTTTCTCAGACCATCGCCCTATGCCAAAGTTCTGCTAAACCACTGCCATGCTACCAATTAATGCCCAAATTTTCAAGTAACTTTAGACTTCTGCTAGACCACCAAGTGACATCGGACTTTCACCCCTGTTTATCGGTAGATTTAAACAAATGGTTGACATTTGTAATCTGGTCACCCTCATTGACGAGTTAGCCTATTGTAATCTACCCAAACACTAGTGGAGTCATTTCAGAATAGGCCAAGCCCTGTGGTCTGGGTGGTTTCCAATAGGCTTTAGCCTCCCCTCTCCTTGCTACCCCTCTTTTTGAATACCTTGATGCTTCTCTCATTGGATCCCTTCAGAATGGCTCTTGACAAAAAGCCATCTATACTTTATCATTGTCTTCCTGAAGTCTCTTTTCTTTTGGATCAACCCTAGGACTAGCTGGTGGAGCCTTTGACTACATCTCAATTAATTTCCTCATAATGTCTTCCATGTTCTCGAATCGATTTCCCATCCGGGTTTGCATGGATGAAAATGTTTCTTCAATTCCAAAATATTTTTCCTCAATCGTAGCCTTGGATTATTCCATCCCTCATTTCTAACGCCTTTATATTCTTCACTTCCATTTATGGATTTAGGTCCCAAACCGCAAAAATAGAGTTGAAGGGTCTTTAATTAGCAAAAAAGAGCAAAGGGAGGGATTTTGCAGCTAATTTCAACAAGTTGATGATTTTTTTTTGGGTCCAGGATATAGCTCTGATGCCTATTTGATACACATTAAAGACAAAATCAGCAAGAAAATATAGTAAAATTAACAGGATAAATGACAATTAATTTTGTATTAATACCTCAATACCAAAGTAAGATACAATGATATACTATTAGAGAGGTAGATCGTCTCTTCCACTTGACCTAAACGCTACTAGGAAGCCCTCAAGAAACAAAACATGAAAAGTAAACCCTAGAATCAGCCCTAATTAAACTCCCTAATTGCACCCAAAAGCAGCCCCCTTCCTTAATTAATTTCCCTCTTTCTCTACTTTAAAATTAGAATTCTTTCCTCATTTTCTCTTCTAGTATATTTAATCAATACTTTCATGGACCCTGCAAAGAGGGCTGAACCTACTGCTTGAATTGGACTCAGCTAAGCTAGATGATCGGGCCTCTCCCCCATAACACAATGTTATGGACTTTTTATAAATGTTCTGGACATCAGAGGATACAACCATTCAGTATAAACATGATGAAATTGAGTTTCTATTTTTTGAATGGGGAGTGATAAATATATAATATGATGATAAATTATTTCTCTTTTAAACAATGATGCTGGGAGTGTCCTTTTTATTTTATTCCTTTTCATACTATAAAGAACAATTATTATGTTGATTCATGTATATATTGTTTGGCCTCCTGGTTCAAAAGGGAAATAATTACAAAGTTGCTAAAGTTTTATTTTTTTATGCCCATAAGTGAATTTGTTTTAGACAGCAGTAGTCCGGTGATGGTTGACGGTTAGGCGGTGGTTTGGAAACTGTCGAACCTATTGAGAGAGTTGCTATATAGCTTTGCATGTTTTACATTCTTGCAACTTATTTATTTTTTATGATTCGAAATATTATTATTTTGATTATTATTTTCTCCTAACACATTTTAAAAAAATTATACTCCAAATTTTTGAAGACTTCAAATCAAGTTCAGCTTAGAATATTTTATAAATTGAAGTCTATATTTTTTATTTTATTGAGTCTGAGAGAATGTGATTATAATTGAGTAACTTAGCACTCACACATTGAGGGAGAGCTTTAAAATTAAACATTTTTTAAACTGATTGTACAGTACGAACCATGTTCGTACTGGATGATCTGGTTAGTTATACTCCCAAAACGAGCAATGGAATGAATGTAGAGTGAAATTTTTTTTCTAGGTATAGATCGTCCATATGATATTTATCATTCGACCCAGGATTATATTCTCTGGATGGATTCATTTAAATGATATTTAATGTTCGTATTAAGATGATTCTCTCTGTAAGAGTTCATCCCTACGATATTTATCGTTCATCCCATGACGATGCTCTCTAGATGCGTTCGTTCAGACAATAATTATCGTTCCCCCAGGATGATGCTCTCTATATGCGTTCATCCATAAGATATTTATTATTCATCCCAGGATAATGGGCTATGGATTTTCTAAAATGAAATATTCGTCTAGACGATGTTTACGGTTCGTTCCAAGACAATCTTCTCCTGTCTAGAAACTTAAAATTCATCCTGCATTTTCGTACCAATGAAACCTTGGGAATAATTGTTTATACTAGACGAACTTAGTTCGTACGGGATGATTATAGGGTACGAATGTAGTTCATAATGGTTCACATATAGTTTATATGCCTTAGTTTTTACACTATTCGTACATATGAAATTGGATCGTACGGTACGATTGTGGACGGTAAATTGAAAAATACAGTTTTTGGATGGTTTTTCGTGTCTTTTCTATAAAAGGTCCAATTTAGACTGTCTTAAAATCTTTTTTTCATTTAGTATTCGTGCATACTATTGGGAATTTGAAGGAGAGAGTGAGAGAGAGTGTTTAAGGGATATTTCTTACTACTAGAGTGTGAAGGGTTCACTTAAGTTACTCAAAGGTAAGGATCTTAGTTTATAATTTATGATTACTTCACTCTTTTCTCTTGTCCTTCTAGTTTTCTCAAGAGAAGTTTTTTCAAGAAGATCCGATTCTCTACCGATGCTCGAGGAGTGTAAACAATGGAAGGTGTTGAGTCCAGTAATTAGGTTGTTAAGCCTAAGTAAATGTCCCACGGCTACCAAGAGGGGGGTGAATTGGTAGTTTTAAGAATTTTAAACCCTCTTAATAATAAAGTTGAACCTAAATAAAATTTTCTTTTAAAGTTAGTAGAAAAATATTTTTCAACCACAGAGTTGTTAAAACTGAAATTCAAAGTGCGGAAACGTAAAAGCAATAAAGTAAAAGACACCAGATTTATAGTGGTTCGGTCTATAACCAGACCTACATCCACTCCTCAGAGGCACCCTCTGAGTATTGCACTAATACCACAAAGTGACTCTCCTTTAGCACCCACAGCAAGGCGGAGAAGCCTGTACAAAACACTCTTTTCACCACTACCCGGTGCGGCAGAGAACCGTCGTCCTTTTACACAATCCACAGTGCTGGCAGAGAACCGTCGTCCTTTTACACTCTCCTAGTGTGGGCAGAGAACCCTACGGCTGTTCACACTCTCCAAGTGTAGGCAGAGAACCGTCTCACTTTTACACTCTCCTAGTGTGGGCAGAGAATCCTCGTCTGTTCACACTCTCCAAGTGTCGGCAGAGAACCGGACCTTCTTGAATGATCTTCTCACAAGAATCTAGAAAGAAGAAAAAAAAGAGTGAAGAAATCCAATTTCACAAGTAGAGACTCTTACCTTAGCAATCCAAGTGAAGCCTTCTCGCTCCAGTGGTAGGAATCCTCCTTTGAATGCTCTCTTCCACTCTCTCCTTGGCTATTCTCTCAAGAGGCACGAAGATCAAATGACAAAAAGATTGGGTGGCAGTCTAATTTGAACCTTTTATAGAAAAGACAAGAAAAACCGCCCAAAAACTGCAAATTTCCAATTCTGTACGCAGTGGATCGTCCTGTACGATCCGGGATCGTCCTGGACGATTTTACTTAAACGATCTGAAACGACCCAATTTGTATATGTGTACGAAATGACTTCGTACAGCTGATTGTCCTGTACGAACTAGGTTCGTCCAGTACGAACGGTTATTACCAGGTCGGTTCTAGAAACTGCTGAAAACTGTTCTAAGTCGGTTCATCGTTTGGACAAAAATATGTTCGTCTGCACAAAAATTTTCCAGAGAGCCGATCGTCCTGGACGATTATTTATTTCGTCTGGACGAAAATTTTCCAGAGCACCCATCGCCGCGGACGATAATTTGTTTTCGTCTGGACGAAAATTTTCCAGAGAGCTGATCGTCCGGTACGATATTTATTTTCGTCTGGACGAAAATTTTCCAGAGCACTGGTCGCCTCGTACGATGATAAAATTCGTCTGGACAAAAATTTTACAGAGAACCCATCGTCTGGGACGATAATAAAATTCGTCCTGGACGAATAGGACTTAGAAAAATTTTTCAAAGCAAGTTCCTATTCGTTCCAAGTGCTCTATAGGAGATAACTGACAGATCGTCCAGTACGATAAATATCGTCCTGTACGATCAGTATAGAATTTCAAGATCTCCTAATTTGTGTGTGAGAGATTTTATTCACTCAATTACAATCACTCCCTTTCAAAAATAATTCAAAGAAAAGACAAACTTCAAATAAACAAAATATCATATGTTGAATTTGATTTGAAGTTTTTGTAGTCTGGAGTCTGATTTTCCTGAAATGTTAGTACACACAAGAGCAAGTGCAAATCTTCTAAAATTGTTAGGAGATAACTATACATCTGAACAATAATGTTTGGAATCATCAAAACTACATAAGTTGCACAAATATAAATCATTCAAATAGCAACTATTCAAACAGAAGGTACTCTGCCTACACTTGGAAAGTGTGAACAACGGGATAGTTCTCTTCCTACACGTGGAGATTATAAATAGCGGGAGGTTCACTGCTTACACTTGGAGAGTGTAAAAGGATGACGGTTCTCTGCTGCATCGAGTAGTGGTGGAAGAGAGTTTTTATGAAGGCTTCTCCACCTTATTATGGGGGCAAAAGGAGAGACACTAGTGGTAATAGTGAAATACATGAAGTGGGAGACTTCAGGGAGTGGATGTATGTCGTGTTTGATCGAACCACCATAAATCTTGTGTCTTTTCTTTTCATATACTTTTTATTTTCTCTTTCCTTGTTATTATCTGTGGTTGAAAATTTTCTTTCATAATTTCAAAAATAATTTTATCAATTTTTCAAAATTAAAATAAGAGAAAGTTTTTAAAATTGCTAATTCCCCCCCCCCCCCCCCCTCATGGTTAGTCATTAGGACAAAAACTTAGGTCTAATAAACTATCTCATAGGAACTAACCCTTTCTAGAGAGAGAAGCTCCAGGATTCTAGAGAGAGAAGCCATCTTTTTCAAAAAAAAAAAATCCCTGGTTTGGTTCTGTTCTTCGCGGAATTGGATTATCAAGTGTTTATGGACGGTCACCGACCATCTTCTACCGCGGTAGGTATTGGTATTGCTAATTGGAGGAGGATCTGTATTGTCGATGGCGGTGGATGCTCGCCGATCTTCTTTGGGTTTGAAGGATGGTTAGGTTGTTAATGTGGATTCTTGTGATCAAGATCTTGGTGGGGTTATTCATAAGAAGTCTGGAGAAGGTGCTGTTGTTCGTCCCTTGGGTCAGTTGTTGATTGAGGAAAATTGTTTGGATTCATCCAAGAAAATTGTGTTCGTCGAAGGTAAGGGGAAGGCGATTGATGTTGAAGAAGAAACTGTTTCACCTGTGGTGGGAAGTAAAATTTTTTATCATAATTATGTTGATCCGGTTGTGACATCTTCAGAAATGAACGTTTATGTTAACAGGTTCGGAAATTCAAATGCAATCTCTAGTTTAGGCCATGTGATAAATGCGAATGCTTGTAATTCAGTTAACAAAGGTGTTCAATTCTTACCAAGTTCTGATTCTGGTGGTACAAAGTTGGTGGATAAGGTTAGTGATAGAATGCCTGTTAAGGAATTGGCTGGGGTGGATGAAAATCCGTGGAAGAGAAAGCCCTACATCATGTTGGATTTCAATGAGGATGATATGGTCTTCTCGGAAGACGGCAAGTCTGTGAAATTGGTAGAAGAAATGGTTTCGAATTCTCATAAACTCAGGAACTCTTTGGTAATCAAGGTTTTTGGAAAGGAGGTTACCCCTCATGTAGTTGCTTGGGAAATAAGGAGACAGTGGAAACTGTTTGGGAATTTCCACTTTACAACTTTGGGGAAGGGATGGTTTTTGTGTTCCTTTGAGTCTACTGAGATGATGGAAGGTGTTTTATCGGGAGGGCCTTGGTTTGTCAATGGCTTTATTGTGGTCTTTAGAATTGTCCACTCTTTCTTTAAAAGGTTTAACATCACCAATTTGGATCAGAATGCCTCACTTGCCCTTGCAATGTTGGGATGAAGTGAATGTGGCTCGAATTGCTTCTTCCATTGGTAAACCTTTGATGATGGATGGTAATATGTTTTAGTGGGGGAAAAGGGAATTCGCCAGAGTATGTGTGAGGGTTAAGCTGGATCAGTGACTTCCTTTAGTAGTATGGGTTGAAAGCATCTTTGGGAAATTCTTTCAAATATTTGATTATGAGAAAATATCGACTCTTTGCTATGGATGTGAAATGGTGGGGCATCTTAAAACTGATTGAAAATTGAAGGCTGCTGAAAATTCTGGCAAGGAGATGAATGATGGTGAGTCTAGGGAAGCTAAGGAGGTGGAAAAGGTTCATGAAGAGGTTACTGATCCCTCTTATGGTCCTTGGATCATGGTGAAGAAGAAAATTAATAGAAGTCCTGTTGCTCAGAAGGAGAAACCAAAATCTGTTAAAAAACAGTGGATGAAAATGGCTAAAAGTCTTGATGAAATTGCCGGGAAAGTAACTCAAGGTAATGGTACTTTTGACAAGGTGGAAGATGTTGCTGTAGTTAATCACTTGGAAGAAGGGGAGATACCCGGTGAAGAGGAAGCGATGGTTCCTGGAAGGGATTCAGTCTGTATGGAAAATTCTGCTTTGAAGATTGTTGATTCGTTTGATGTTCCTCCAGAGACTGAGGGTATGTTTTCTATTGTTAATACCCCTGTTATTCCAGCTGTTTTGAATAAATTTGCTATGTTGGTTGGGTAGAAGTTGATGGAATAGCAGATGTTTGTGTAAAATCCAATTCTGGAGGTTGTGGGAATTTTAATAGTGAAGGGATTCCTCCTATTATTGGGAGTCCTGATGGTGTTGGAAGTGTCAAGGGATGTGAGGGGACTAAGTGTGCTGTGAGAACTGAGAAAGAGATTGTTTCTAGTGGAGAACTGGTGAAATGTAAGCTTGCTAAAGAGCTTAGAGCTTTGGGCCCTATTAAAAACAGTTCAAGAGGTAGAAATGTGGATGGAGGTATGAAGAAAAAAGTTGGGGGCTCTTCCCCCAGACTTTTTTAATGGAATCTATTATTTTCTAGAACTGTAGACGGGCCAAAAAGAGGGAGGCCTCTCTTCATTTAAAGGAAATTATTAAAGACTACCAAATGTTCTTTATAGGGTTGATTGAAACCAAAATTTCTTCTATGGATAAAGATTTGTTTGTAAGGATGATGGGGCTTGGTTGGGATTATTTCCTTCCTCCCTCAGAAGGGCTTTCTTGTGGTATAATGGTACTATGGAGATCAGATTTGACATCCTTTCCTATTTTAAAAACTTCTGATCAATGTGTTATTGGTGATCTCAATGTCTTCAATAGAGGAGTTTGGATGATTTCTACTATTTATGCTAGTAAAGAGACTCTTAAGAGAAGGTATCTTTGGGAGTACGTTCAGGAGGTTTCCCATAGAGATATTCCTACTTTTGTTGGAGGGGATTTTAATTGCATCTTGGCTCAAGAAGATAAGAAGGGTGGTAAAAGGTTTAATATCACTCAAGGCTCTTTGGATATGATGAAGTTTATGAATGAGAATGACTTTCATGAATTTGGGTTTGTTGGACCTAGGTACACTTGGTGCAACAAAAAGAGTGGAGGAGGACGGATTTTGGAAAGACTTGATAGCTGTATTCTTAATACCTTGGCCATCAACAAAATCCAAATTACTTTGGTTAGACATCTTGCCAGAGTTACTTCGGACCATTTTCCGATTGTACTAAAGACGTTTGAGTCGGTTTGTAAAGGTAGAAGTGGTTTTAAGCTTGAAGACACTTGGCTTTCCTTCAAGACTGCTGAGCATATTGTCTCCAGTAGGTAGAGGAGACCCTTCTTGGGGGATGATATGGAGATTCTTAATAAAAAATGTAAAAGGACCTTGAAAGATTTATTTTATTGCAGCAAGGCTAGATTGAAGAATTTCTCTTTGGAGAAAGACAAATTAAAAGCAGAAATTCTGATTTTGCAAGAAGAAGAATCAAGGCACGGTTGGTTGACTGAGGAGAAGCTTTGGTTACTTAAAGCTAAAGTTAAAGAACTTAATGTTGTGATTCATAATCTAAATACCTGGTGGAAGCAAAGGGAAAAAGCGAAGTGGATTAAGGATGGTGAAGAAAATACCAAATTCTTCCATTCTTTTGCCAATTCTAGGATAAATGTCTATTGGATTTCTCAAGTTAAGGATCCTAATGGGGTGCTGACTGATGATCAAAAAGATATTGAGGATGTGTTCAAGAGATTTTTTTAGGTGTAGTGGAAATCCAAAAATTGTAGCTTTGCTGGGTGGCCAAAACCGTGGCTTTCTTTGCAAGACAGTGATAAGAATTTGTTGAATAAGGATCTGGATGAAGATGAAATCAATGATGTTTTTTTTTTAATCTGGGCAGTAACAAATCTCCGGGCTTTGATGGAATCACCTTTTCCTTTTTCAAAGCTTTTTGGAACAATATTAGAGTGGATGTAGTTAGAGCTGTGCAGCAGTTTTTTCTCACTGGTTCTATGAATAAGGAATGGAAAAACACCTTAGTTGTTCTTATTCCTAAATCTTCTAATCCCAGTATTCCTTCGGCTTGCCGTCCCATTAGCTTATGCAATTTAATTTATAAAATTGTTGCTAAAGTTTTGCTTAACAGAATGATGGAAGTTATGCCCAGGATTATTTCTGAAGAACAAGCGGCTTTTGTGAGGGGTAGGTCAATCTCAGACCATCTTCTTCTGGCTCAGGAATTTTTTAACAAATTGAGATTTTCTAAAGCATGTAATGGGTTCTTGGCAATCAAAGTGGACATGGAGCAAGCATATGATAGTATGTGCTGGTCTACTTTGGAGAAAATGATGATAGAATTGGGGTTCCCTTCCAGGTTTGTTCATTTGGTGATGGAATGTATAATAGATCCAAGATTTTCTATTGTGATCAATGGTTCTAATTCTAGTTGGATAGAAGGGAAGAGTGGCTTTTGTCAAGGATGCCCTCTATCACCATTTCTTTTTATCCTTTGCTCCCAACTGCTTTCGGAGCAAGGGTACTGATGTGAGTATTTGGATCTCTTCTAATGCCCAGAAGATTTCTCACCTTTTATTTGCAGATGATATATTGTTATTTTTGGAAGCTAAAGTGAATGTAATGAAGAAGGTTATAGAGATTATGGAGAATTATTATAAGTGGACTGGTCAAAACATTAATTACCACAAATCTTCCTTGGTTTGTGGTCCTTCGGTGGACAGGAGGAGGAGGGTGCAGATTTCCAGATTTATTGGCATTAAATTAGTTGAAGAGTTTGAGTACTTGGGCATCAAATTGGCATTGAGGCACTTAAGGAAGGCGGATTTTCGGGGTTTATTGGATAAATCCAGTAAAAAAATTAATGCTTGGGGGAATAGATATGTCTCTTTAGCTGGTAGATTGGTTTTGGTTAAATCAATTTATCTTTCTCTTCCAGTTTTTATCATGACTCACTCTCTTATTCCGATGAAGACGTTGATGGAATTTTTGAAGATTTGTAGATATTTTATCTGGAATAAATGTGATGGTAAGAGGGGTAATCATTATGTGTCTTGGGAGCAAATTTGTAAGCTAAAACAGTTTGGAGGTTGGGATGTTCATTTAGCTGTGGCAAGGAGGAATGCTATGAGAGCCACATTTGCTTGAAAGTTGGTTGATAAACCATATTCTCTTTTGAGCAAACAACTTAATGCTAAGTATGGAGTTAATTGGTGGAATTATGGGCTGCATAGGAGTAGTTCCTCTACTTGGAAGATCATGATTTCTGGATGGAGTGCATTAAGGGATCATGTTAGATGGAGAATTGGTGATGGTTCTAAAATTAAAGTGTTGAAGGACATTTGGATTTTGGACAAGTCTTTAATCAAATGTCCAACATTTGTTGGTTATTTTGAGGATGATGATGTTACTCTGTATTTCTTCATTACTGAAAGCTACTGGGACCGTGAGAAACTTAGTATGTTCTTTGGGAGAGATCTACTGGACCTTATCTGTAAAGTACAGATTTTTCACTATTTGCATGAGGATTGCATGGAATTGAATTATAAGATGTCTGGAAAGTCCATATCTGCTTTAATTATGGAAGATATTTATAAAAACCTTGAATATGTTGTTCCATTAAGTTGGGCTTTTAAACTGGGTTTGAATGCAAGATTGGAGGTTTTTATTTGGCGGCTGTTCTCGGATGCTCTTCCCTCAGGTGCTTTCCTCTTCAGAAGGAAGCTTTTTGATGATTCTTTATTTCCAATGGGATGCGAAGTCTTGGAAGACATCAATCACATTTCATCCAGCTGTTGTAAACCTTAGGAAGGTGTTGGATGTGTTGAGAGGCTAGGGATTTCAGGTACCTGTATTCAGTGGATGGGATGATTGCTTGGCTGAACTACATAGGCTCAAAGACGGTAATATGATGATGGTAAAGTTGTATTGTATTGTTATTTGGTTTGTTTGGAACCATAGGAAAAAGTTTAAGCATGGAAATCCTGAAGAAAGCATTATGTTTATTGCTACTTCTATTCTTAGCTTTATCATCCAAGATTATTTGCACTTTGTTCAATCGGATAACTGGGTTGTTAATCAGTCCTCTGGGCTATCTTTTGATAAATGGAAACCTCCTCCCCCCGATTGGATTAAGATTAACCTTGATGCTTCTCTTAAAGGAAATTATGAGGCTGGTGTTGATGGCATAGTAAGGGATTATAAAGGAAGGTTCCTACTAGCTTTTGGAATGAAGAAAACGCATTGAGACATTGCCAATTGGAGTTGTCTGCTGTTTATGCTCTTATAGAAATTTTACATGGCAAATTTGATGATGTTGAAGGCATTATAGTAGAAGGTGACAATAAAAATATTATTGATATTCTTCACAAAGTGCACAGTATACCAAAGAATATGGACAAAAAATTGGCTATTGAAGATTCTTCCTTTCTTAGCAAGATAAATAATGTGATTTTTCATTGGGTTAATCGTAGTTGTAATAGATTAGCATATTATTGTGCTAATCGTGCTCTTTCTTATGATTTTCTTTGGGATTTGTTTTGCGAGAGTGAACATCTGTCTTCCTTTTGTAATATGGTGAAGGAAGATTGTGATAGTGTTCTTCACTCTCAGTAGTTTGTATCTAGGTTTTGTTTTCTCTTTCTATGCAATTTTATCATTCATAAAAAAAAAACCTAACTCATATTTAACAAGTTTCAACAAGTGGTATCATAGCTTAGTTTCAAAACCAAAACTTTAAACTAATTTTTTATTAACGACCATGGCTACATTCAAAAACTAATATACACCTGAAGAATATTCGATCACTAGACCTCCTTTATTTGATAATATCCCTTTTTATTTTTGGAAAACATGTGTATCTACATTTTAACTTTTAATTGATTATCGCATGTGGATCTTAGTATAATAAGGGTATAAAAAACTAACTAGACTAGTTGATAGCATTAGAGTAGAAACACGCTTTGCTGATTGGACAGTAGAAGAATGTGACTTAGCATAATGTAAAGCCAAATGTTTAAATAATTTCTTTTGTGCACTTAAGTCAGAGGATTACATGCGAGTTTTTACTTGTAAGAGTTGAAAGGACATATGAGATAGACTTTGTATGACATATGAAGGGACTAACAAACTTAAATAATCTAGACTTAATATCTTATTACATGACTATGAACTATTTTACATGAAACCTAATGAATCCATTTCAGATATGTACAAAAGATTCACATAAATAGTCACATCTTTACATGCATTGGGTAGATAACTAATGAATACTGAAATGGTAAATAAGATAATTTGTTATTTTCCTACTATAAATGATACTAAAATAACTACTATTACAGAGTTTAAAGACCTAAATGTTTACTCTATTGACAATCTCCTTCGATCACTAATTGCTTACGAGCAAGGAGTGAGTCAAAGAAATATTGATGCAGGTGAACCACGAAGGGAGAAAAATATAGCACTGAAAGTGGAGGAGTCAGAGAGTGATCTATCATAACCTAAAGATGAAGACAATTTGCACTGATGACTAGACAGTTCAGAAACTTTCTGAAGGGGAGGAAAAAGAGACATCAACAATGGAATCGAGGTAAATTCAATAGGAATGTTAAGGTTTCAAATTATGTTATTTTCTATGAGTGCAGGAAACCTGGAGACATTAATTCAGACTACCCAAAACTCAAAGCCACTCTTAGTAAGGAGAAGGTAGAGGAGAAACCAATTGTGAAAAAGGGCAAGAAGAAATTTCAAAGAGCTTTCTGGGCGAACTCAGCTTCAGACTCGTTAGAGACTGAAAAGGAAGAGGAAATCACCAATTTGTGCTTGATGACCGATAATCTTGATCAGTCACATCAAAAACGGGTATGTGAATTTACTTACAATGAACTTTTAGAAGTCTCTAAATGCATACATGTTGCATATATAAGGGTAAAGAAAATGTATGCTAGTCTGAACTTAGAATTACAAGAACTACATAGAAAACATGAAATTCTTAGGAAAGATCATGCATTAATTGATAACAATTATATGAAATTACTTAATGAGTTTGATGATTTTAATAAGAACCATGAAAATTTAAAATCATCATGTACAGAACTAGAAAAAGAATTTAAAAATTTTAAGGATGAAATAGAGAGCAAAAATTATCAGATGAATTATATAAATCATATATTAGAAGATATGAATACCTTTTACAAATTGAAGATAAAAGCTCTCTAGGATAATAGGATACCCCTAACACTTGAAGATTTTATAAATCCTATTTTATATATGAAATTTTTAAAACTCAGTAGGAAATAGAATAATAATAGAAGATTTTTAAAACCATTTCCTGAAGTTAAATGTTTTAATTATGGCATATTTAGACATATATCACACACCTGTACATTGAAAAGAAAAACTTATTTGGTGTTGAAAACCAAGATACATAAATCTAGACATATCATACATGCATCTGTTTTAAAATTACCAAAAGGAGACCCCAAACTTGTTTGGGTTTCCAAGTCTAACATTTGATGATTTTGCAGGATCGCTCTCACACAAGGCCTCATGAGAGCATATGGTACTTGGACAGTGGTTGCTCAAAGCATATAACTGGAGTTACAACACAATTCATATTGCTGGAAGCTAAGAGTAGAGGCAGGGTTACACTTGGAGATAACACCATAAGGAAGGTGGTAGGATCAGGTATGATAGGAAACTTGAAAAACTTTTTTATAAAAAATATTTTGTTGGTAGAAGGCTTAAAGTATAATCTTTTGAGTATTAATCATCTTTATGATAAAGGATACTGTATTAAATTTTTCCCTACTAGCTATATATTAAGCCTGAATGGTAATAATGTTTTTCATGGTATACGGGTAAACAATGTTTATATGCTAGATTTGAATTGTATAAAAAATACTACTACTTTTTGTTTAAAAACTATTTCGGATGAGTCACGACTTTGGCATAGGAGCCTTTGTCATTCTAGCATGAAAAACCTTAGGAGGATTACCCAAAATAACTTAGTGAGAGGTATACCAAAACTAAAATTTACTAAAGATCACCTTTGCGATGCATGTCAATTAGGGAATTAGGTGAAGTCATCTTTTCAGTCCAATAAGAATCTTAGAACTAGCAAACCATTGGAGATTTTGTATATGGATCTTTTTGGATTAGTTGGAACTGTAAGTCTAGGAGAAAAACATACGGATTTATGATTGTGGATGAATTCTCTAGATTCACATGGGTTAGATTTCTATATCATAAGAGTGAATCATTTGAGAAGTTTAGAGATTTTTCAACCTAGATTTAAAGGAAACTAGGATGTGAGATTTTTATAATTCAAAGTGATCATGGAGGAGAATTTGAAAATGAAAAATTTGAGGATTTTTGTAAGGAGAAAGGGATTGATCACAATTTTTCTGCACCTACAACCCCTCAGCAGAATAGGGAAGTCGAAAGGAAAAATAGAATATTAATAGAAGTTGCTCAAGCAATGTTGGCAGAATATTCACTTCCTAAATATTTTTGTGTTGAGGCGGTTAGCACAGCATGTTATGTTCTGAATAGGGTGAATGTAAGATCAAACTTGAATAAAATACCCTATGAGCTACTAAATGGGAGAATACTTAATTTATCACACTTGCATATTTTTGGATGTAAGGTGTTGATACATAATAATGAAAAATCTGTCTTAGAAAAATTTGATCCAAAATTAGATAAAGGAATTTTTCTAGGATACTCTAGTGTTGAAAAATCTTATAGATTATTCAATAAAAGAAATTTGATAATTGAGGAGATCACACATCTTATATTTGATGAATCTAGAAGTTTGAAAGAGCTGATAGTTGAAGAGGATGAAATAGAATTTGCCTCCCAAAAGATTGAAAAAATAAATTTGGATGAAAATTTGGTGATAGAAAACCCTTTGCCTAGAGATTTGAGATTTTTTTAAAAAAAACTACCCAAAGGAATTAATTATAGGTGAACCTAGTGAAGGTGTTAAGACTAGGCATGGACTGACCAAAAAAGTCAATCACGCAGCTTTTATTTGTACCATAGAACCCACAAATATTGATCAAGCACTTTCGGATGAATTTTGAAATTTGACAATATAAGAAGAATTAAATTAATTTGTAAGAAATGAAGTTTGGGAATTAACTACAAGGACAAATGATCAAAGTGTAGTTGGAATTAAGTGGGTATTCAAGAATAAAATGAATAAATTAGGAGTAGTCATTAGAAATAAGGCTAGATTAATGGCTAAAGGGTATAATCAGATTGAAGGAATTGATTTTGAGGAGACTTTCGCCCCTGTCGCTAGACTTGAAGCAATTAGGGTTTTATTAGCCTTTCCATATTTTAGAGGATTTAAGTTGTATCAAATGGATGTTAAAAGTGTCTTTTTAAATGGGTTAATTCAAGAGGATATATTTATAGAACAACCTCTAGGCTTTGAAAATTCAAAATACTCAAATCATGTGTTTAAGTTGAAAAAGACATTGTATGGATTGAAACAGGCACATAAGTCTTGGTATGAGAGATTGAGCACCTTCCTACTTGAGAGATCCTTTGAAAAAGAAAGTGTAGACATAACTCTCTTTTTAAATAAATTAAGAGAAGAAATACTCATTGTACAAATTTATGTTGATGACATCATCTTTGGATCTACTGATAAAAATCTTTGTGATGATTTTTCTAAAATAATGAGTAGTGAATTTAAGATGAGCCTAATGGGAGATTTGAATTACTTTTTAGGTTTTAGCATTTAGCAACTTGAGGAAGAAACATTTCTTAGTCAGTCAATATATGTTAAGGACATCCTTAAAAAGTATGAAATGGACAATGCTAAACATGTTAGTACACCTATGAGTTCCTATGTTCAGTTGGAAAAGGACTCCAAGGGAAAATCTATTATTGATCCAAAGAAATTTAGGGGAATATTAGATCTTTGCTTTATTTGACATTTAGCCGACCCAATATTATGTTTAATATTTGTTTGTATGCTAGATTTAAATCGAATCCAAAGGAATCACATTTGACAGCAGTAAAAAGGATTTTGAGATATCTCTTGGGAACTTAGAACTTAGGGATTTGGTATCCTAAGTTTAGCTATTCATTTGAAATCATTGGATATTCAAATTCTGACTTTGCAGGTTATATGGTTGATAGAAAGAGTACTTCTGGAACATGTCAATTTATTAGAAATTCTTTAGTCTTTTGGTCCAGTAGAAAACAAAATTTGGTAGCCCTATATACTGCTGAAGCTGAATACAGCATTAAAAAGCTGTGTGGCACAAGTACTTTGGTTGAAATAATAGTTGATTGATTTATGATTAATAATATGTTTGAATAGTTGCTATTTGAATGATTTATATTTGTGCAACTTATGTAGTTTTGATGATTCCAAACATTATTGTTCAAATGAATAGTTATCTCCTAACAATTTCAGAAGATTTGCACTTGCTCTTGTGTGTACTAACATTTCAGGAAAATCAGACTCCAGACTACAAAAACTTCAAATCAAATTCAACATGAGAAATTTTGTTTATTTGAAGTTTGTCTTTTCTTTGAATTAATTTTGAAAGGGAGTGATTGTAATTGAGTGAATAAAATCTCACACACACAAACTAAGGAGATCTTGAAATTTTATACTAATCGTACAGGACGATATATATCGTACTGGACGATCTGTCAGTTATCTCCTATAGAGCATTTGGAACGAATAGGAACTTGCTTCGAAAAATTTTTCTAAGTCCTATTCGTCCAGGACGAATTTTTATATCGTCCCCGGCGATGGGCGCTCTGGAAAATTTTCGTCCAGACGAAAATAAATATCGTACCGGACGAACAGCTCTCTGGAAAATTTTTGTCCAGACGAAACCAAATTATCGTCCCCGGCGATGGGCGCTCTGGAAAATTTTCGTCCAGACGAAATAAATAATCGTCCAGGACGATCGGCTCTCTGGAAAATTTTCGTCCAGACGAACATATTTTCGTCCAAACGATAAACCGACTTAGGACAGTTTTCAGCAGTTTCTAGAACCGACCTTGTAATAACCGTTCGTACTGGACGAACCTAGTTCGTACAGGACGATCAGCTGTACGAAGTCATTTCGTACACATATACAAATTGGGTCGTTTCAGATCGTTTAAGTAAAATCGTCCAGGACGATCCATGATCGTACGGGACGATCCACTGCGTACAGAATTGAAAACTTGCAGTTTTTGGGCGGTTTTTCATGTCTTTTGTATAAATACTTCAAATTAGACTGCCACCCAATCTTTTTGTCATTTGATCTTCGTGCCTATTGAGAGAATAGCTAAGGGGAGAGTGGAAGAGAGCATTCAAAGGAGGATTCCTACCATTGGAGCGAGAAGGCTTCACTTGGATTGCAAAGGTAAGAATCTCTACTTGTGAAATTGGATTTCTTCACTCTTTTCTTTTCTTCCTTCTAGATTCTTGTGAGAAGATCATTCAAGAAGGTCCGGTTCACTGTCGACACTTGGAGAGTGTGAACAGACGTGGGTTCTCTGCCTACACTAGGAGAGTGTAAAAGGAAGGAGGTTCTCTGCCTACACTTGGAAAGTGTGAACAGTCGTAGGGTTCTCTGCCCACACTAGGAGAGTGTGAAAGGACGACGGTTCTCTTCCCACACTAGGAGAGTGTGAAAGGACGACGGTTCTCTGCCAGCACTGTGGATTGTGTAAAAGGACGACGGTTCTCTGCCGCACCGGGGAGTGGTGAAAAGAGGGTTTTGTACAGGCTTCTCCGCCTTGCTGTGGGTGCTAAAGGAGAGTCACTTTGTGGTATTAGTGCAATACTCAGAGGGTGCCTCTGAGGAGTGGATGTAGGTCTGGTTATAGACCGAACCACTATAAATCTGGTGTCATTTACTTTATTGCTTTTACGTTTCCGCATTTTAAATTTCAGTTTTAACAACTCTGTGGTTGAAAAACATTTTTCTACAAACTTTAAAAGAAAATTTCATTTCGGTTCAACTTTAATTTTAAGAGGGTTTAAAATTTTTTAAAACTACCAATTCACCCCCCTCTTGGTAGCCGTGGGACATTTACTTAGGCTTAACAACCTAATTACTAGACTCAACAAGTGGTATCAGAGCATTGTTTCAAAATCATAAGTTTGAACTACTTTTTGATTAACGTAGATGGCTACATTTGGAAACCGAAACACACCTGAGGGTTACTCTATCACTAGACCTCCACTGTTTGACAATATTCCTTTTGATTTTTGGAAAACACGCATGTCTACTTTCTTACAGTCACTTGATTATCGCATGTGGATGTTAGTCCAGGAAGGTTACACAAAACCAACTAGATTAGTTGATGGAATTAGGGTAGATACACCCTATGCAGATTGGACTATAGAAGAACGTGACTTAGCACAATTAAATGCGAAATGTTTAAATAGTTTCTTTTGTGCTTTAAAATCTGAAGACTACATGCGAGTTTCTACTTGTAAAAGCGGAAAAGACATATGGGATAGACTTTGTATTACTTATGAAGGGACAAATGAGGTTAAGCAATCAAGACTCAATATCTTGTTACATGACTACGAACTATTTCGCATGAAACCTAATGAATCTATATCTGACATGTACACAAGATTCACTCAAATTGTCACCTCTTTGCATGCACTTGGTAGGGAATTAACTAATGCTGAAATGGTTAATAAGATTCTTCGTTGTTTACCTACTGCATACGATGCTAAAATTACTGCAATTACAGAGTCAAAAGATCTGAACATTTATTCTATTGACAATCTTCTTGGTTCACTCATTGCTTACGAGCAAGGAGTAAGTCAAAGAAAGATTGATGCAGGTGAACCAAGAAAGGACAAGAATATTGCACTAAATGTGGAAGAGTCAGAAAGTGAACACTCACAACCTGAGGATGAAGATGATATAGCACTGATGACTAGACAATTCAAAAGCTTTTTAAAGAGGAAGCAGAAGAGACGCCAGCAATGGAATAGAGGTAAGTATAACAGAAATGGCAAGGTTTCTAATGAAGTGATTTGTTATGAATGCAGGAAACCAGGTCATATAAAGACTGATTGTCCAAAACTCAAAGCCTCTCCTAGCAAGGAGAAGGTAGAGGAGAAACCAATGGTAAAGAAGGGCAAGAAGAAGTTTCAAAAGGCTTTTTGGGCGGACTCAGCTTCAGACTCATCTGAGACTGATAAAGAAGAAGAAGTCACCAACCTTTGCTTGATGGCAGATAAAGCTGAACAATCAGATCAAGAAGAGGTATGTGATTTAACTTATAATGAATTGTTTGAAGTTTCTGAACACATGCATGATGCATATAGGAAAACTAAAAAGATGCATGCTAGTTTAGTTTTAGAATTGGAAGAGCTTAATAAGGAACACGAAATCCTTAGGAAAGATCATGCTTTAATTGATAGCAACCACATGAAACTACTTGATGAATATGATGACTTGAATAAAAATTTTGAGAATTTAAAATCATCCTATGCTGAACTTGAAAAAGAATTTGAGAAATTTAAGGATGAATCTGAGCACAAGACATATAGAGTCAATTATACAAATCGAATCTTGGAAGAAATGAATTCATTTTATAAACTTACTATAAGTGCTCTCGAGGATAATAGGAACCCCCCTAAACATGAAGATTTTACAAATCCTAAGTATTATCCTAAATTCATGAAATCCCTTAGAAGACAATCATATGAGAGAAAACATAGGAATATTTTTCCTAATGTTAAATGTAACAATTGTGGATTTTTGGGACATATATCTCACACCTGCACTTTAAAGATGAAACCTAATTTGGTGTGGAGAACTAAGATGCATAAACCTAGACATATCATACATGCATCTGATTATAAATTTCATAAAGGTGAACCCAAACTAGTTTGGGTTCCCAGGTCTAACATTTGAGAATTTTGCAGGTATACTCTCACACAAGACCTCGTGAGAGTATATGGTACCTGGACAGCGGATGTTCTAAGCACATGACTGGAGATACTGCTCAATTCATAACGCTGGAAGCCAGGAGTGGAGGCAAGGTTACACTTGGAGATAATACCACAAAGAAAGTGGTTGGATCAGGTATGATTGGAAATTTGAAAAACTTTTTCATAGATAATGTTTTATTAGTTGAAGGCTTGAAACATAATTTGCTTAGCATAAGTCAGCTATGTGATAAGGGCTATAATGTAAAATTTTTACCTACTAGCTGCATAATTAGCCTAAATGGAAAAATTGTTTTAAATGGAAAAAGGGTGAACAATGTTTACATGCTAGATTTAAATTGTATTCAATCTCCTACTGCTTTTTGTTTGAAAACTGTTTCTGATGAATCGTGGCTTTGGCATAGGAGACTTTGTCATTCTAGTATGAAAAATCTTAGAAAAATTACCCAAAAGAATTTGGTGAGAGGAATACCTAAACTAGACTTTACTAAGGACCATCTGTGTGATGCATGTCAATTAGGAAAACAAGTGAGGTCCTCATTTAAGTCCATTAAAGATCTTAGGACAAGTAAACCTTTAGAAATTCTACACATGGATCTTTTTGGACCAGTAAGCACTGTTAGTCTAGGAGGAAAGGTATATGGATTTGTTATAGTAGATGATTTTTCAAGATTCACCTGGGTTAAATTTCTTTTTCATAAGAGTGAATCATTTGAGGAATTCAGAAATTTTTCAACTTGGATACAAAGAAAACTAGGATGTGAAATAATTTCTATACAAAGTGATCATGGAGGAGAATTTGAAAATGAAAGATTTGAAGATTTCTGTAAAGAAAAGGGGATTGATCACAATTTTTCTGCACCTAGAACTCCTCAACAAAATGGAGTAGTTGAAAGAAAGAACAGAACATTAATAGAAGCCGCCCGAGCAATGTTAGCAGAATACTCTCTTCCTAGATATTTTTGGGCTGAGGCGGTTAGCACTGCATGCTATGTTCTGAATAGGGTGAATGTGAGATCTAATTTGAATAAAACACCCTATGAGTTGCTAAAAGGAAGAACACCAAATTTGTCTCATTTGCATGTATTTGGTTGCAAGGTGTTCATACATAATAATGGAAAATCTGCCTTAGGAAAATTTGATCCAAAATCAGATGAAGGAATTTTTGTTGGATATTCAAGTGTTGGAAAATCTTATAGAGTATTCAACAAAAGAACTTTAGTCATTGAAGAAACCACACATGTTGTTTTTGATGAAAATGGAAACATGGAAGAGCCAAAAGTTGTTGAAGAAGAAATTGAAGAAAACTCCCAAAAGATTGATAGATTAAATTTGGAAGAAAATGTGGAAGAAAATTTAGAAAGAGAAGACCCTTTGCCTAGAGATTTGAGATTTTCTAAAAACCACCCAAAGGAATTAATCATAGGTGAACCAAGTGAGGGTGTTAGAACTAGGCGTGGATTAAACAAGGAAGTCAATCATTCAGCCTTTATTTCAACTGTTGAACCCACTAACATTGATCAAGCACTTTCAGATGAATTTTGGATATTGGCCATGCAAGAAGAGTTGAATCAATTTGTAAGAAATAAAGTTTGGGAACTAACTACAAGGCCAAAAGATCAAAGTGTTGTTGGAACCAAGTGGGTGTTCAAGAATAAAATGAATGACTCAGGAGTAGTCATTAGAAATAAGGCTAGATTAGTAGCTAAGGGGTATAATCAAATTGAAGGAATTGATTTTGAGGAAACTTTTGCCCCTGTAGCTAGACTTGAAGCAATTAGGGTTTTACTAGCCTTTGCCTGTTTTAAAGGTTTTAAATTGTTTCAAATGGATGTCAAAAGTGCCTTTTTAAATGGAGTAATTGAAGAAGATGTTTTTGTAGAACAACCTCCAGGTTTTGAAAATTCTAAATTTCCAAATCATGTTTTCAAATTAAAAAAGGCATTATATGGATTGAAACAGGCACCTAGGGCTTGGTATGAGAGGTTAAGCACCTTCCTACTTGAAAGATCTTTTGAAAAAGGAAGTGTGGATACAACTCTCTTTTTAAGGAAAATTGGAAAGGATATACTTATTGTTCAAATTTATGTGGATGACATCATCTTTGGATCTTCAAATAAACATCTTTGTGATGATTTTTCTAAAACAATGAGTAGTGAATTTGAAATGAGTCTAATGGGAGATTTAAATTACTTTCTAGGATTTAGCATTAAGCAACTTGAGGAAGGTACTTTTCTTAGTCAAACCAAATATATTAAGGACATCCTCAAAAAATATGAAATGGACAATGCTAAACCTGTTAGTACACCAATGAGTTCTTCAGTTCAGTTAGATAAAGACCTTAAGGGAAAATCTGTTGATCAAAAGAAATTTAGAGGGATAATTGGATCTTTACTTTACTTGACTGCTAGCCGACCAGATATTATGTTTAGTGTTTGCTTATGTGCTAGATTTCAATCAGATCCAAAAGAATCACATTTGACAGCAGTGAAAAGGATTTTAAGATATCTACTAGGAACTCAAAACTTAGGAATTTGGTATCCTAAGTTTAGCTCTTCATTTGAAATTATTGGTTACTCAGATTCTGACTTTGCAGGCTGTAGAGTGGATAGGAAAAGCACTTCTGGAACATGTCAATTCATTGGAAATTCATTAGTTTCATGGTCTAGTAGAAAACAAAATTCAGTGGCACTATCTACTGCAGAAGCAGAATACATTGCATTAGGAAGTTGTGTGGCACAAGTACTTTGGTTAAAACAACAGTTGATTGACTTAGGATTAACTATAGGCACTATTCCAATTTATTGTGACAATACTAGTGCTATTTGCATTTCCAAAAATCCTATTCAACATTCTAGAACCAAACACATTGATATAAGGCATCATTTCATAAGGGATCATGTATCCAAAGGAGAAATTGAACTCATACATGTTTCAACTGAAAATCAACTTGCAGACATTTTTACAAAACCTTTAGCCTTTGATACCTTCAGTACTTTAAGAACAAGGCTTGGTGTTATTGATTTGAATGCTTAACCAAAATGTCTTTGCAACATTGATACTTGTTGTGTTTTGTTTTTGTGATTTTGTGAATTTTGTGTTTTTGTATGAATTGTTTTTGGATTTATGATTTTTGTCTTATGTTTTCTGTGTTTTTGATTGTTTTGTTGTTTTTGTTAAATTAAAAATTTAAAATCAAAAATTTTTTTTGGAGGAAATCGTCCAGGACGAAATTTTTTTCGTACGGGACGATGTTTTAAGAAACAGTTTGCGCGAATTTAAACCGTTTTGAGAGCAGTTTTTTATTGGATCGTCTGTACGATCTGTGATCGTCCAGTACGAATTTTTTCTTTTTTCTCAAACGTCGGGACGATTGAATGCAGCGGTTGAGTGGATAAGACAGTTTTTAATACGAATTTCGTCTGTACGAAATTTTTTTCGTATGTACGAACATGTGTCGATTCATTGTAGGGGACGGTTTTCAAGAGTCATTAAAACGAAACGCTTTCTGATCGTCTGTACGAAATATTTTCGTATGTACGATCGGTCAAGTCAAAAAGCCTGTACGAAGGGACGCATCGTAAGTTGTGTTGAATACGAAAAGCCGTTACATTTTGGACGAATTGGATCGTCTGTACGAAATTACTTCGTCCAGACGAACGATAATTTTTCGTCCAGGACGAATATTTTCGTCCAGGACGAACATATCGTTTTTCTTTAAATATGAGGGCTTTCAAACTTGACAATCACACTTTCAAACATCTTTTTCAATCCCTTTCTACATCAAATCAACTATGGCCTCCTCTAGCAAAAGACAAAAAGTTTTGGTGAAGAAACCCAACAGGAATGCTCCAGACAACTTCCTTTCCAAAGCAAATGAGGAATCTTTTCCTCGTTTTGCTTCTGCAAAAATCACTCCGTCTCGCATTCTTATCCAAACGGAGTTGAAATTTCGGGTATTACACCTCTTCGCCTCAACCCAATTTCATTTCATTCTTTCTCTTGTCCACCTTTACAATAAGCAAACCTACCATTACTTCCTAGCCAACATGAGTTTCAATCCTGACCACTCTATCATTAGTTCTTTTGTTTTTAAGAAAAAAGTTGAGATCACCAAGCACGACCTTGGTGCATTTTTAAACTTAAGAACTGAAGGATATAGAGCCCACACCCTAATGTCAGAAAACGTCTTCCATTGGTATGAAATCAATAGGGTAATTAGAGAAAATGGAATTGACAATCATGTTGCTAGAGTGGCCGGTATGACCCAAGATGCCCGAATCATCCAGCATATCCTTAGATCCTCAATTATTCCTAAAGCTGGTGATAGGATAAACATAACTCCTCTCCTCTCTTGTCTAACTTTTTTAATCATGAAAAGACAACCTATTGATGAAGCCCAACTCATCCTAGATCATATCTATGGGCTTTCAGAAATAGGACATCCTGATCAGAAGAGGAAGAAGAACATTTCTTTAGGGCACTTGATTACTTATGTTTTGGAGAAAAAGTACAATATAGTCCATCCTGATGAGGAATATGAAGAGCCAGTTTATTACAACGATGCATCTTTCAGACTGCTCTTCAGGGAGGAAAAAGAAAAAGAAAAAGCACATGGCAGTGCTTCAGAAGAAGAAGAAGAAGGAGTGCAAGCTTCTGCTTCTCAATCAGATTACCAGAATCTGATTGAGAGATTTGATAGACTAGAGACTCACATTGATCAAAGGTTTGATCAATTTGATGCTCACCTTACGCAGCAGCAACATGACATTAGTAATATTAGAGATGAAGTTCATGAAATAAATACCAATGTAATGTTAATGGCCTCCTACTTCAACCTCTTTGGCGAGATTCCTCCTCCTCCTCCTCCAGAACAGTAGAAGTTTTTTTTTTTTTTTTTTTTTTTGTGTCTGTTGTATTTTTTTTTGTGTTGTTATATTTTTTTTAAGTTCAATGTTTTGATGTAATTTTTTTTTTTAATCAATGAAAGTTTGTTTGTCTTAGATTTGTTTTGAAATGTGGCTAATCTTTATGAATTTCATTAATATTGTTTTAATCTACATTGTGCTTAAATTCGATTGTAATGTGAGATTATCTATATTAGAAAATCTAGACTTTCTAAATTTATAATTTGTTTATAACTTGTTGTATTTAGAATTTTTAAAATTCATGTCTATTCTTTTAGACTACATAAAATTTAATATTGTTATTGCAATTTTGATGTTATCTTATTTTGTATTTCTATGCTCAAATGATATTTATGCACCTAGAAATATTTGAAATGTTAGATTATAGATTTTGGAAAGAATTGGTCAAAATTACTCTTGAAAATTGTACAAATGTACAAAAATCAAAAGGGATTCGCAAAAATTTGCAAAGTGAAAAAGAGGCACAAAATAAGCCCAACCAAAGAACAAATGCACAAAAATGTGCTCCAAAACTTTGAAAAGATGTGCAAAGCACCACATGAGGTAATTCTCTTCTTTCCAAATTCGTTTAATCTCTTAATTCAAGTTGATCTAATGTTCATTTATATTCTATTGAACTTTGAAATATAGAATTTTTTTTACATCTCACTTGTAATGATTTTCAATAATCAAAATGTCTAAATTGAATCATGTCTTTGATAAATTCTTCTTACTTACAATGTTATATCATTTCATAAATTTTATGAATTTCTATGATTGACCTAATATCTTTAGTTTAAAATTGCATACCCTATGTCAAATCACAATTTAGATTAAATTTTAACAATGAATTTCATATTATTATTTACATTTCTTGCGTATTTTCTTCACTTTTTGTTGCTGTCAAAAAGGGGGAGAAATTATTATGTTTGTGTTTGTGTTTTTGTTTTTTTTGTGATTTGTGTTTTCTGTTAAAATTTTTGAAAAACAAAAATATTGTTCTTTAATGCCTCCTTATTTTAATGTACTCATAAATTCAGGGGGAGTTTAGGAGATAAGAGATTTGTTTTAACTTGAAACCATACTAATAATAATTGTTTTGCCATCATCAAAAAGGGGGAGATTGTTTGAATAGTTGCTATTTGAATGATTTATATTTGTGCAACTTATGTAGTTTTGATGATTCCAAACATTATTGTTCAAATGAATAGTTATCTCCTAACAATTTCAGAAGATTTGCACTTGCTCTTGTGTGTACTAACATTTCAGGAAAATCAGACTCCAGACTACAAAAACTTCAAATCAAATTCAACATGAGAAATTTTGTTTATTTGAAGTTTGTCTTTTCTTTGAATTAATTTTGAAAGGGAGTGATTGTAATTGAGTGAATAAAATCTCACACACACAAACTAAGGAGATCTTGAAATTTTATACTGATCGTACAGGACGATATATATCGTACTGGACGATCTGTCAGTTATCTCCTATAGAGCATTTGGAACGAATAGGAACTTGCTTCGAAAAATTTTTCTAAGTCCTATTCGTCCAGGACGAATTTTTATATCGTCCCCGGCGATGGGCGCTCTGAAAAATTTTCGTCCAGACAAAAATAAATATCGTACCGGACGAACAGCTCTCTGGAAAATTTTTGTCCAGACGAAACCAAATTATCGTCCCCGGCGATGGGCGCTCTGGAAAATTTTCGTCCAGACGAAATAAATAATCGTCCAGGACGATCGGCTCTCTGGAAAATTTTCGTCCAGACGAACATATTTTCGTCCAAACGATAAACCGACTTAGGACAGTTTTCAGCAGTTTCTAGAACCGACCTTGTAATAACCGTTCGTACTGGACGAACCTAGTTCGTACAGGACGATCAGCTGTACGAAGTCATTTCGTACACATATACAAATTGGGTCGTTTCAGATCGTTTAAGTAAAATCGTCCATGACGATCCATGATCGTACGGGACGATCCACTGCGTACAGAATTGAAAACTTGCAGTTTTTGGGCGGTTTTTCATGTCTTTTGTATAAATACTTCAAATTAGACTGCCACCCAATCTTTTTGTCATTTGATCTTCGTGCCTATTGAGAGAATAGCAAGGGGAGAGTGGAAGAGAGCATTCAAAGGAGGATTCCTACCATTGGAGCGAGAAGGCTTCACTTGGATTGCAAAGGTAAGAATCTCTACTTGTGAAATTGGATTTCTTCACTCTTTTCTTTTCTTCCTTCTAGATTCTTGTGAGAAGATCATTCAAGAAGGTCCGGTTCACTGCCGACACTTGGAGAGTGTGAACAGACGTGGGTTCTCTGCCTACACTAGGAGAGTGTAAAAGGAAGGAGGTTCTCTGCCTACACTTGGAAAGTGTGAACAGTCGTAGGGTTCTCTGCCCACACTAGGAGAGTGTGAAAGGACGACGGTTCTCTGCCCACACTAGGAGAGTGTGAAAGGACGACGGTTCTCTGCCAGCACTGTGGATTGTGTAAAAGGACGACGGTTCTCTGCCGCACCGGGGAGTGGTGAAAAGAGGGTTTTGTACAGGCTTCTCCGCCTTGCTGTGGGTGCTAAAGGAGAGTCACTTTGTGGTATTAGTGCAATACTCAGAGGGTGCCTCTGAGGAGTGGATGTAGGTCTGGTTATAGACCGAACCACTATAAATCTGGTGTCATTTACTTTATTGCTTTTACGTTTCCGTATTTTAAATTTCAGTTTTAACAACTCTGTGGTTGAAAAATATTTTTCTACAAACTTTAAAAGAAAATTTCATTTCGGTTCAACTTTAATTTTAAGAGGGTTTAAAATTTTTTTAAAACTACCAATTCACCCCCCTCTTGGTAGCCGTGGGACATTTACTTAGGCTTAACAACCTAATTACTAGACTCAACATAATAGGCACTATTCTCATTTATTGTGATAACACTTTTATATTTTTAAAAATCCTATTCAACATTCAAGAACCAAACACGTAGACATCAGACATTATTTTATAAGGGATCATGTATCCAAAGGAGAAATTGAAGTAAATCATGTTTCAATTAAAAATCAACTTGCAGATATTTTTACAAAACTACTAGCCTTTGATACTTTCAGTACATTAAGAACAAGGTTTGGTATGATTGATTTGAATGCTTAATTAAATGTTTCTGCAACATTGATATGTGTTTTCGTTAGTGTGCTTTTTAGTTTTAAGATTTTCCTTATGTGTTTTTACTAGTTTTTGTGCTTGTTTATTTTTGTTTTTTTGTCTATTTATTTAGTGTGTTTTCATAACATTTTTCACATTCAAAATCTTGATTTTCAAGCATCATACAAATTTTCTAAAGTGTAATGTTTGTTTATACGAAATTAATTTCGTACTGGATGAATTCTGTATCGTATTGATAAATTGGTTAGGATATAATGCGTACATTTTTTTTAATTTTTAGTACGGTTTGTATGTATGATCGTCACGATCATCTAGACAATGTGGATTCAATCATAAGTATGCATCTAGACGGTTATATGGATAAGCACAGTTATTATTTTTGATCGTACGTACGAAACTAGAATTCATACATACGAACCACGTGTCATTCTGAATTGGGGATGAACCTAACCGTCATAAAAATAATCTTGAATGATCAATTGTCCTAGACGAACACATGTTCTTCTATACAATTGTTTGGTTAAAAAGTATGTACAAAAATATGCCTCATAACTTGTATGATTATGAAAAGTTGTTTTATTTTAACCCTATTCAATCGTAAATACAAAATGTTGCTTCGTATATATGAACCCATGCATCGTATGGGACGAATCCAGTTTCGTCTGTACAAAATATCATTTTTCTTTAAATTAAAAGGGTTTAGAACTCAAACCTCATTCACTTCAAAAAGCCTTTTGAATCTTCTATTCCCCTTCATCTTTTCTATGGAGAGTTCAAGCAAGAGGGTTAGGCACGCAAAGGAACTAACTAAAGGACCTTCCTCTAGGAATACAAGTGAGAAGTTTTTTTCCAAAGAAAATGAGGAATCCTTCCCTAGTTTGCAGATACTACCTATTTTTGCTTCTACTCAATTTGAGTTCATCCTTACTCTAATTTACTCCTTCAACATTTCTACATTTCATTATTTCCTATCAAACATGACCTTTAACTCGGACCAAAATAGGATTAGATCATATGTTTTAGGGAAGAATGTAGAAATTACTAAAGAGGATCTAGGTGTTTTCTTAATCCTAAGGACTGAAGGAATTAGAGCTCACACTTTGACTTCTTCTATAACTTTTGATTGGACTGAGATTAATCGGGTAGTAAAAGGGATTAAACAAGAATGTCATTTGCCCAAGGTAAACACTCTACACCAAGATGTTAGAATCATCCAACATGTGCTTAGAAATTCCATCATTCCTAAAGTTGGTGATAGAATTAATATCACTCCTCTTCTTTCCATTATCATATATCTGATCTTTTCTATTCAACCAATTAATGAAGCCCAACTCATTCTTGACTACCTTTATGGGCTTTCTAAAATTGGCCAAGTATTCCATAAGAGAAAGAAGAACATTTCTCTAGGACATACCTTGTGGCTTATATTCTTGAGAAGAAGTATGAGTTACTTCATCCTGATGTGTCTCATCTTGAAGAGCCTTTGTACTAAAATGATGGCTCATTCCGAGCTATCTTTGTAAAATATGATGAAGGTGCTGACACTGAGGGAGAGGAGAGAGGACCTACACCTGTGGCTACTGGTGGACCAAATCTTCAGCAGTTGGTTCATCACTTTGATCGTCTTGAGGGTCACTTTGATCGATGCTTTGATTAAATTGAAACTCATCTACAACAAAAGGATGCATAGTACTAGCAGGACATGGGCTGGATTAGATGCCAATTTGATGTTGTAAGCTCAAATATGACTATGATGAGTAGCTATTTTAACTTCTTCAACCAAGGACCTCCTCCAGATCAGGGCCCCTTTGCGTGATGACTAGACTTTTTTAATAATTTTCACTACCAGTGATGATGTGATTTGATGTGATATGTTCTTAGTTTTTATTTCTTTATGTTTTATATTTTTTATGTCATTATGATGTTTTTTATTTTTATGATGTGATGTGAAATATTTGTGTATTGATATCTATCATGCTCAATTTATTATCTTTCACAATGATATCAATAAAAGTTATCCTGTCGTGTTTCTAGAAATATTTGTTAACCTATATGATTATTCTTACTAATTGATCTAACAAGTGGTATACTTTGAAATGCAATAAAATATTTTTAAATTCATTTAGAAAATTTAATTTTTCAAAAATTTTAAGTTGTGTTATAACTCGATCATGTTGAGGATATCACTTTCATATTTTTTGTTAGACTAACATAATTTAATATTATTATAGTTAGTTTGATATTTTCTTATTTTTTATTTCTCTTTTCAATATAAATATCTTTGTACTTAGAGAAATTTGATATTTTAGATTATCGATTTTGGAGAGATCAATTAAAAACTTGAAAAATGTACAACAACAACAACAACAACAACAATAAGCCTTTATCCCACTACGTGGGGTTGGCTACATGAATCCTTTTTCTTCATTGTGTCCTATTAAAAGTCAAATTCTCAATTAAATCTAATAAATAAAGGTCATTCCTAATATTTTCTAACCAAGTCTTTTTAGGTCTACCCCTACCTTTCTTAACATAAGTCAAATCTAATACCTTTACTCTCCTAACCGGGTCATCGGAAGGCCACCATTTTATGTGACCAAACCATCTAAGGCGACTCTCTCTAATCTTATCTTCTACTGGAGCAACTCCAACCTTTTCACGTATATGCTAATTTCGTATCCTATATCTAAGGGTAAAGCCACTCGTCCACCTGAGCATTCTCATCTCTGCCACACTTAACTTAGTATTATGCTTCTCTTTTAATGGCTAACATTCGGCACCATAAAGCATTGTAGGCCTCACTACCATCTTATAGAATTTTCCATTAAGTTTAAGGGGTACATTTCTATCACATAACAAGCCCGATGCATTCCTCCACTTCAGCCATCCAACTTGAATTCTGGTGATAATATCCCCATTTATTTCACCATCACTTTGAACAATAGATCCAAGATATCTAAAATGTGTACTCTTATGAATGACTTGATCGCCCAAAGTCATAATCCCCTCACTAGGTCTATTACTACTAAAATTACACTCCATATATTCTATTTTAGATCTACTCAAGCGAAAACCTTTAGACCCTAAGGTTGACATCCATAATTCAAGTTTACCTTCAACTCCCTCTCTAGTCTTATCAACAAGAAGAATATCATCAGCAAAAAGCGTACACCAAGGTACATCATCTTGCAAATGTCTAGTGAGAACATCCATGACTAAAGCAAAAAGATATGGGCTTAAGGCTGATCCTTGATGTAACCCAACTAAAATAGGGAAATACTTGGTCAATCCACCTTGTGTTTGAACACAAGTAATAGCTCCTACATACATATCTTTAATGATTTGAATATAGGCATTATTGATTCCTTTATTTTCAAGAACTCTCCATAGAACTTCTCTTGGAACTTTATCATATGCTTTTTCTAAATCAATAAATATCATATGTAGATCCTCCTTATTTTCTCTATATCTCTCCATCAAACCTCTTAATAAATTTATGGCTTCCATAGTCGACCTACCCGGCATGAATCCAAATTGATTTTGAGAAATATTAGTATCACGTCGCAACCTAGGCTCCATAACTCACTCTCATATTTTTAAAGTATGACATGTTAACTTAATACCTCTATAATTTGCACAATCATGTGCATCACCTGTATTTTTAAAAATAGGAATGAACACACTCATTCTCCACTCATCTGGCATCTTTTTAGTCTTCAAAATAGTATTAAAAAGTTTAGTAAGCCAAGAAATTCCTTCATCACCTAAGCATTTCCACACCTCTATTGGAATATCATCAGCTCCAACAGCTTTTCCACCTTTCATTTTTCTTTAAAGCCTCTATAACTTCTGTTTTACTAATAAGCGATAAAAACAGAAATCTTTATTCTCATTTAGGATGCTAAGGTCACTATAGTCAATCTTATTTTCACAATCTTCATTAAAAAGTTTAACAAAATATCTCATCCACCTTTGTTGAATATCATCTTCTAAGAAAAGTATTTTTTGATCTTCACCCTTAATGCACTTCACTTGAACTAAATCCTTACTACTCCTATCTCTTTGTTTAGCTAACTTATACATATATCTTTCTCCCTCCTTGGTATCTAATCTATTATAAAAATTACTAAAAGCTAATGTCTTTGCATCACATATAGCTTTCTTAGCATCCTTACGAGTCACTTTATATATTTCTCAATTATCATAATTTTTAAAATTAAACCAATTTTTTATAACAAAACTTCTTATTTAATCTTTCTTTCACATATGGATTCCACCACCAACTATTCGTATTATTAGGAGCTTTTCCCTTTGATACTCCAAGGATATCTTTTGTAATATTCTTAATACCACTAGCCACTTTTTCCCACATAACATTAGTATCCTCATGCACAGAAAAAATTTTAAGATCTAAAGTCTTATTCTCAAAAATATTTTTGTTAATATTCTTTAAATGCCCCCATCTAATCCTAGAAAATTGATTTAGTTTATTTTTTAATTTATGCCCCTTTATCTTAAAGTCCAAAACTAATAATCGATGTTGGGTACAATTATACAATTATCTTAAAATTAAAAACTTGAAAAATGTACAAATATATAAAAATCAAAAGAATGCTCAATGGTTCACAATTGGTAAAGAGGCACAAAATTAGCCTACAAATACAAAAAGATGCACAAAATATGCCACAAATATTAAAAAGATGTACAAAGTGCCACAATTTTATATTCTTTCCTCTATCTTTTAATCTTTAAATTCAAAGGAATCTTCAGTTCAATTTTATTTTTATTGAACTTTTAAATGCATAAATTTTCATTTCATCTACTTTGCAATAATTTTACTTATCTCATAGTTTACACTAATTCATGACCTTGATAATTTTCTTTGCTTATCTATGTTATATTTATACTTAAATCATATGATTTTTTTCTTTTTCTCTAAATGACATTTTTTATTGCAAATATAACTTAATCTCTTTTAGGATAAATTATCAAAAGCTACTCATATGACTTCTTGCATTTATGTGTTTATTTCTTCTTCTCTTTTTGATGTTGTCAAAAATGGGAAGAAATATTGTTTGACATTTGGTTACTTTGTTCGTGTCTTTTTGCTTATTTTGTTAATGTCTTTTTGGTATTTATTATTTTGATATTTTAGTATCATTTTAAAAAAAAATTAAAAATTTGATTTGTTCAAAATAAAAATGCCCCCTATTCTCACATGCTTATTCATTAAGGGGGAGTTTAGGAGAAACTTAGGACTTCTAAATTTATACAAATAATAATTATTTTGCCATCATCAAAAAGGAGGAGATTGTTGAGAGAGTTGCCACTTAGCTTTGTATGTTTTACAATCTAGCAACTTGTATATTGTATATGATTCTAAATATTATTATTTTGATTATTATTTTTCTCGTAATATATTTTGGAAGAATTATTTTTGCTTTTGTGTGTACTAACATTTCATGAAAATCATACTCCAGATTATTGAAGACTTCAAATTAAGTTCAGGTTAGAATATTTTATAAATTGAAGTCTATATTTTTCATTTTATTGAGTCTGAGAGAATGTAATTATAATTGAGTAACTTAGCACACACACACTAGGGGAGAGCTTTAAAATTCACAATTTTTGAAATTGATCGTATAGTACAAACCATGTTCGTACCGGATGATTTGATCAGTTATATTCCCAAAATGAGCAATAGAATGAACAGAGAGGGAATTTTTTTTTCTAGGTATAAATCGTCCAGATGATATTTATCGTTCATCCCAGGACGATGTTCTCTTGATGAATTTGTTCTAACGATATTTAACATTTGTCTCAGGATGATGGTCTTTGTACAAGTTCGTCCCGACGATATTTATCGTTCTTCCCAGGATGATGCTCTCTGGATGCGTTCATTTAGACGATAATTATCATTCGCCCCAGGACGATGCTCTCTGTATGTGTTCGTTCAGATGATATTAATTGTTCATCCCAGGACGATGAGCTTTAGATTTGCCAAAATGAACTATTCGTCTATATGATATTTATGGTTCATCCCAGGATGATCTTCTCTTTTTTGAAAACTTAAAATTCATCTTGTATTTTCATACCAACGAAACCTTGGGAATAACTGTTTGTACCGAATAAACTTAGTTCGTATGGGACGATTATTGGGTACAAAAGTAGTTCGTACTAATTCACATATAATTCGTTTGCAACAGTTTTTACACTGTTCGTACATACAAAATTGGATCATACGGGAAGATTGTAAATGTTCAGAAATTGAAAAATGCAGTTTTTGGACGGTTTTCATGACTTTTCTATAAAAGGTCCAATTTAGACTATCTTAAAATCTTTTTGTCATTTAGTCTTTGTGCATACTATTGGGAATTTGAAGGAGAGAGTGAGAGAGAGTGTTTGAAAGAGATTTCTTACTATTGGAGTGTGGAGGGTTCACTTAAGTTACTCAAAGGTAAGGATCTCAGTTTGTAATTTGTGATTACTTCACTCTTTTCTCTTGTCCTTCTAATTTTCTTGTGAGAAGTTTTTTCAAGAAAATCTGATTCTCAACCGATGCTCGAGGAGTGTGAACAACATAAGGTACTCTAACTACATTTGGAAAGTGTGAATAGCGGGACGGTTTTCTGCCGACAAGTGGAGAGTGTAAACAGTGGGAGGTTCTCTGCCTACACTTGGAGAGTGTAAAAGGATGACAGTTCTCTGCCGCACCGAATAGTGGTGGAAGAGAGTTTTTGTGAAGGCTTCTCCGCCTTGCTCTGGGGGTAAAATGAGAGACACTAGTGGTAGTAAAGCAATACCAGAAGTGGGAGACTTCAGGGAGTCGATGTAGGTTGTGTTTGACCGAACCACTATAAATCTTATGTCTTTTATTTTCAGCTACTTTTTATTTTCTCTGTGCTTGTTATTATATGTGGTTGAAAATTTTCTTTCATAATTTCAAAAACAACTTTATCGATTTTTTCAAAATTAAAATAAGAGAAAGTTTTTAAAATTATCAATTCACCCCCCTCTTTGTTAGCCATTGGGACAAAAGCTTAGGTCTAAATACCTAACTCATATTTAACAAGTTTCAACAGGGCCGAAGTCTAATGACCGTTGATGTTGGGTGGTAGTCTGACTGCGATCGGTGGCTAGGCAATGGTCTGTTGAGTGGAAGTATGGCGGCGGGTAGTGATTCGATGATGGTCGGGCAAAATTCATTTGGCGGTCGGTTACGGGTCAAAGTCCAGTGGTGGTTGGTTATCGGACGGTGGTATGATGATGGTTGGGTGGTCGTCCAGTGGTGGCCTACGGTCAGATGGAAGTACGATGACAATCGGTGGACAGGTGGAAGTCTGGCAGCTATCGACAGCCATACAGTGGTCTGGTGACATTTGATAGAAGTTTGCCAGTGGTGGTGTTTGAGTTCTTGAATCCTATAAATCTCTACAATCTCAAGCCAAAGGTCCCCCCCCCCCCCCCCCCCACATCACCATGTAGAGAGTGGGGGACTATTTATAGATTTTTTAGAGCGGCATACCCCTTAAATATGAAGAAGATTTGGGCCAGATTTGGAGTGCTCCTTTGGACGGTTCATATTGATCTCCTCAATCACAGAGAGTTTGCAAAGCATTTATGTGATTAAATGATGTTAGAATTAATTTATCTTGGGCTCGTTGGATTGGTCTCGTCGATCCGCACAATTCGACTATAAGCATGTTATATTTGGATATCATTTGGTCATCCAATTTAGGCTTTGAACCTTCCAAATAAGCTTCTAGCCCCTGATTCGGACCCATTTAAGCTCGAATAGACTGGTTTTGTTGTCATTGGGTTTGTCTCTTCAAGACATTCAATTTGATTATAAGTTTCCCGATTTGGACCCGTTTTAATTTTTTATTCTCACCATTTGGACTTCTTTGGAACAGCAGATTTATCTGTCATTGATAGTTTCCTGAAACAAAATAGTGATTCTTTAAGGAGTTAGCCAATAATTGTCAACCACTTGGACTTATGATTTGCCACTACCACACTCCAAAATTTGTAATATGAGTCCAAAAATAGAATAAATAAGAGGAGAACATGCAGGGAAATTCTATCTTGGCCCCCTATGAGCCAATGAAGTTTTATTATAGTAGTTTCAAACCAATTACAATGTAGTTACACTAATTATTCAATAACAAGAAATCTACCCACTAATTATAACAATTGCCTACACTACTATTGAAAACTTAGATTAAAATATCATCAAAAAATTTGAATCATAACGAGTTTAAATACTGTTAAATTTATCTTGAAATTAGTGCAGTGCAAATTCTTTAAATATAACTACACCTGATACCATTTCTATTAAGATATTCTAACAAAGTTCTCTTCTATAGTAATTGCTTAAATGAAAATTGCTTGTCTTTTAGTCTTCCAGCAATTCCTCCCAGCTGCTACTACTTTTCCTCCATTGTTTCCATTTAATATTGATCTTTCATCACCTCAAACAGAAAACTTAGCTAGGTATTGTTCCTTCTACTGCCACTCTGATTCTGATTCCTTATAGCATTCATAATAGAGTCTTTCATCCCCACCTTTCTACAGCTTAAAAAATCTTTCAGAACAATTGATGCCCAACTGTGAGCTTTATTATCACCATGCTCCTTACTTTGACCTTTAGTAAGCTACCTCCCATTCTCCATGGGAACAACTTCACAGTTGACTTTCTTTACTCTCCTTCTCCTTCCAAGAATCTATCTTGAAAACCACATTTTTCCTTTGGGCTTCTTCCGAGCTTGAATTCGATGTTTCTTCTGGTGAATGTTCCACCAATTCTGTAGGAGGCTTTGGACAAAGAGAGAGATATATATAGATAGGTAGATAGTGAGAGAGAGAAGGGGGATTTATTGACTAATTATTCTCAAGGGAGTTTGATATTTACTCTTCTCATGCGAGTAATTAGAAAACTTTCTACCTTATCTTGAGCTTTTTATGGGATTCTTTTGCTAATTAATCATGTCATGGATTATGAATATATATATTAGAATTAAAAGATATCAATCTAGAGAGTGATAATTGTCATAAAAAAGCGGTAATTATGTATAACCATTCCAATAAAATAGATGAGTTTTTGAAGATTAGGATAACATCTAAGAAAAGGGTGGATGCAATTTATTTTCTCGCTAGTTGATTTAGTCTCAAGATGATTCCAAAAGAATTTTTGTACTCGGGAACAATTTTAAATGTACTAATAAGTTGATAGAAATCAATATTTAGGATGATTAACTCCAATAATTAATGTTTGCATGTGATTAAGCGAGCACTTGATGCATGTTATTTGATGATACATCTATTTGAGTGTAGCAATAATGATGATGTAAGGAACTCTCATGTAAGAAGAAAAATAGAAGATAATTGTTAAGATGTGTGTGGAATTTTAGGTTTAGATTTCATTTGGGACGGCTTTTTTATTGTTTTTAAAGTAGCTTTTTAGCACGAAAATTTTAATTTTTGTATTAAAAAGCCGCTTTTAGTAGCAGTAAAAAAATCGTCCCAAACAAAGCCTTTTGCTTCGTTTGGGACGACTTCCTTCTTGCTTTTCTCAACAGTTTTCCAGTACAAAAATTTCAAATTCAAGAACTTATGGTTTTGCTTGGGGCGGCTTTCTTACTGCTTCTTAAAGCAGTTTTATAGAACAAAATTTTTAATTTTTGTACAAGAAAGCTGCTTTAAGAAGCAGTAAGAAAGTTCTCTCAAACGAAGCCTAAGTGATACTATATTTATGATGTTTTAAAACTCAGTATGAAAGCTGTCCCAAACAAAGCCTTAGTCTCCTATCAAATAATTGAAAAATATATTTATGCAACAATGCTAAATTGCTGACTTTAAAAAATAGACTTAATTTCTTATATTAAGAATAGATTTAAAAATTAAGTGAACCCATCGTTATGTGTCCAGCCTAATTTTGAACTACCTTCCCTAACAATTATAATTGGTTAAATAATTATTATTTTCATTGGGTGATTAAGCTTACATCAAATATTCATCTTTTATATTTTACATCACATTAATAAAATAAAAATATTTGAATAGTAATAGATGCTCTTTTTATGGTAAATTAATATTTCATAGGACATGCACCTTAAAATTTTGGCTATCTTTTATAGATTAAGGTTTCGTTTGAGGCGGCTTTCTTATTGCTTCTTAAAATAGCTTTCTAATACAAAAAGTTTAATTTTTTACTAGAGAACTGATTTAAGAAGCAGTACGAAAGCCATCCCAATGCTTCATTTAGTACAACTTTCTTACTATTTTGTAAAATTATTATAAGTAAACTAACTTCTTAAAGCTGTTGTAGAAAGTAGCTTACTAGAATCGCGGTCAATTTTTCATCCAAAATGGTGTTTTTGGAATGTTATTTGAGGGAAATGTCTCTAGCAAACACTAAAGATGAAATGAATTTACCATTTTTAAAAGGAGAACACACAAAAAAACGTCCAATTAAACGAGGCATCAATAAAGCTTGCACTATGTGGCATATTTCCTTTCAATTTATCTTTTTATTGCTTTTTAGAAATCGGCATTTCAATCAAATATATTTGAGAATTGTTACTTAATAAATCTTACATTATATGTAAATTATAATATATTTGAGACATTTGAAATAAGAGTTAGATGGCTTTAGGCTTTTGGCTAATATAAGAAGTCTCACATATTTCTTGATGGTTTAAAGAGGCTTATTTATAACAAAAAATAATTATTAAGACTCATTATATAATAATCCTTATAACAATTTATAAACTATATTACTTTAATTATAACTATCAATTATATTGTTGATCTAAACATATTATCGAATATGATACGTCAATAAAAATTATCTTATACAGGCACTAATTTTGAGGTATATTTGTTATAAAAACTTTTAAAATTTAATTTGGGACTATCCAAATTTCATTCTTGAAAACCTTAAAGTCAAACACTTAACGTCTCGATAAGATGAATCTTAGGACACCAAAATTTGCACAATCTGAGTCCAAATGGGCTCGAACCTAGTGGCTAAAGCATATTTGAAAGCTTCAAAGCATTAAATGAATAATCAAATAATCTCCAAATATGGCCTACTTAGAGTCAAATAAAGTGGATTGACAATACGAATTCAACGAGCTCAAGATCACTCAATTCAGACATCATTAAGGCATTTAAATGCTTGGCAAAAGCTCCATGATCAAAGGAGTCAATTTGGACCGTTTGATGAGGCACTCTGACTTTGTCCTGCATTTCCAAATTTACGGAGTATGTCACTCCCAAAAATGTATAAATAGACATTCATTCTTCACATTTTCTTTTCGGGGGAGGGGGGACGATTACCACAAGTTATCTCTATCGACAATCATCATCGCCCCCAACGGCCGACATCAGAAGTCACCACCATCTCCATAATACTGACAAGATTTGAACTTGTTGTTGGGTATATTTGTCCTCAAGTTGACATCTATTCCTATAATCTGTATCAAAAAAATTAAATCATGTTATTGGATATATATTTCCCCTCTCTGCGGACACTTGATCTTTTTACTTTTCCTCATCTTTACATAAAAGAAAAGAGAATTTTCGTATCATTTGTTACATATTGAATTTCATATTTAGGCCATAACCTTTGTTTTTTCATTTTTAGATTTTTCATATAAAATTTTTTCTATTCCTAATACTTTCGGTTGTGTTTTGTGCGCTACTAAGATAAAAACATAGTTATCTTTTCGAGCATGTAAAAGTATAATAGGTCAAATCTTTCAATTTTTTTTTTAGAATATATATTAACTACTTTATTTAAAATCTTGATATTTATATATTTACTTGTCTAGTTGTCTTGTTATTTTTCTCAACCCTACTCCTACACGCCAAGTTCATGAACAACAGGTTGTCAAGGTCATCGGCAACCTATGTTTCTCCATCATTGTCATCTCCATCTTCATTTTCTCTATCTTGGCCGCCACCTACTAACCCCCTGACCCATGGTTCCAAACCTCCAAGGCCATCACCAAATCCCTCTATGTCACTCTTCCCAACTCCACCTTCATAATCGACGACTTTCTTCTGCCCACCAGCGAAGATCTCATCGCCTCCCCCCTTCTGTTGCGAACGTCGGCACATCTCTCCTTGATATCAACACCTTCCCAAGCTCCTCGGTCTGTGATCCAAACGCCCCGCTCAACTATTCCAACCCCGCCATCCTGGCCGCAATCCAGCGCTTCAACTCCAAGATTTTTAGCAAATCCATTATCTTCATTTTGTATGACACCCCCGTCAATGAATCCAATCTTGATGAATGTGACGCCACCTAGCACTTCCACAACCATTTGGAGAAGTCTTGGCAACGCTACCGCGACTCCGCCACGCCTGCTTCAGTCAAGAATTGCACCTTGGAGGTCATTTGCGTCAGTAAGTTCTGCTACCTCGACCAACGCTGCTCGCCGTCCCCATCCCCCCACCTACCCACCGATAGTCCAAATTCTGGATATGGACAACAAAGACACGATCCCCACAGTTGGATCCGGGACAGTACCTATACTACACCCGTGGCAGTGATTACTGCAAGAGTATGAATCATTATTTATGGAGCTTCCTCTGCGACCTCGGAGAAGCCAAAATCCTCAATCAGACTTTCATCATGGACCTTAGTGTATGCCTTGCCGAGAGCTATACTTCTACATGAGAGAATGAAGATGGTAAGGATTTCAAGTTTTACTTTGATTTTGAGCATCTAAAGAAATCAGCCTCGATTGTTGAGGAGGGCGATTTCCTTCGGAACTAGAGGAAATGGGATCGCTCCTCTGGTAAAGTCCAGAAGAACAATGGCCCGATTAGTGTTAGAAAAGTGCCTCATTTATATAACCGCAATGCCACACTTCAAAATTTGAAATCAGAGTCCAAAGAAAAATGAAATAAGAGGAGAACATGCAGGGAAATTCTATATTGGCCCCCCTGCGAGCCATTGAAATTTTATTTATAGTAGTTTCAAACCAATTACAATGTAGTTACACTAATTATTCACGTACAAACAAACTATCCACTAATCATAATAATTGCCTAAACTACTATAGAAAACTTAGATTAATGCAATACAAACTCTTCGAATATAACATTAATCTCAAAACAAATATAATAATATCCAAACTCATCTTGATACCAAAATATTTTAACATAGTTTCCTTCTACTATACTTGCTTAAATTAAGGCTTCGTTTGGGACGGTTTTTACTATTTTTTAAAATAGCTTTTTAGTACAAATATTTAATTTTTGTACCGAAACACTGCTTTTAAAAGCATTAAAAAAGTCATCCCAAACAAAACCTAAAATTACTCTTCTTTTAGTCTTCCAGCTGGCCAACATACTTTTCTTCCAGATGCTGCTACTTTTCCCTTCCATTGCCATTTAGATCCCAACTTTTCTTCCCAGCTGCTGTTACTTTTCCCTTCCGTTGCCATTTAAAATTGATCTTTCATCACCTCAGGAGCTCTTCTTTCCCTTGTTTCTCTCTGTTTTTAAATAAATTTCAAAGATGATCAACATATTCCTTATAGATATATACATAAAATAGTTCATTGTCTATTACATATACTTCTTCCTACATTCAGCCAAATTAAAACGTTGATTTTCAAATTAGAAAATAAACAAATGATTTTCTAATAAATAAATATAATTTATTAATTATTCATCAATTCTTGATAATTTTGTCATCTTAATCATACTTTAAAGTTTCTTTTCTCTATTAATTTTAATCAAACTTATTCAACATTAACATATTAAATAGAAAAATTACCTAGGTACCGCTGTTGTGACTCTTTCTACTACCACTCAGAATATGATTGCATATAGATCTCATAATAAAGTCCTTCGTCCCCACCTTTCTAAAGCTCAAAAAATCTTTCAGAACAATTGGTGCCTAGTTGCGAGC